>CAUDMG010000602.1:1525000-1882500 GCA_958450375.1 Homarus gammarus
GGTTGGGTTGGGTTAGGTTAGGTTCGGTTAGGTTAGATGTCCAAATAATCACATGGTCATCATTGAGTGAGAACTGGTTGTGACTAAACACCAGCAAACACTCGGGGAACCTCACCCTTATGAAGTGTTATTATACTTACAAAATTTATGCAAAAACAAAAATCACTTGCAATGACTGTGGCCTCTTGGGAAGGTGAAGGGGGGAGAGAGAGAGGACGAAAAGGGGGAGAGAGAGAGGACGAAAAGGCGGGGGGAGAGAGGACGAAAAGGGGGAAGTGAAAGGGTAAGGAAGTGAGAAAGGGTTGGGGTTAGAGGGGGGGAGGGTGTGAAGGGGAAGGTGTGGAGGGGTGAGGGGGTAGTAATTCAGGGTCAGCCGAGGTGAACTGCGATTTAGCACCTGTGATAAGGTTAGTTAGCTAGATGTGGGAGGGAGGGTGTGAGGGGGTAGGGTGGGAGGTATGGGAGGGAGGGTGTGAGAGTGTGGTGTAGTGGGAGGGAGGGTGGGAGAGTGTGGTGGTGTGGGAGGGAGGGTGGGAGTGTGGGTGTTGTGGGAGGGAGGGTGGAAGAGTGTGGTGGTGTGGGAGGGAGGGTGGGAGAGTGTGGGTGTGTGGGAGGGAGGGTGGGAGAGTGTGGTGGTGAGGGAGGGAAGGTGGGAGTGTGTGGTGGTGTGGGAGGGAGGGTGGGAGAGTGTGGTGGTGTGGGAGGGAGGGTGGGAGAGTGTGGTGGTGTGGGAGGGAGGGTGGGAGAGTGTGGTGGTGTGGGAGAGGGGGTGGAGAAAATAGCCAAATAAATTATACAAAATAGGGGAAAAGACAGATAATTAGACGAAGTAGAGAAGAAGATAAATAAGAAGAAACGAAGAACAGACATATAATCGTGGAGAAGAAAAGGAGAGGAGGTGGATCAGGCAACACTAGGTCGTGTGATCCACCTTCAGGTACTGTAGTGGTTCACGTCAAGGATCAGCGGATCAAGTGCTCGATATACCTTCCAAGACGTTCTTTATTATTATATGTTCAAAAGCCACGTTCAATCTCCTTCAGACGTTCATATGAGATTGTCGGATCAATTTCTCACCTGAAGATTAGCCCTCCACAGTTTATTTCACCTGGTGATTGATAACCATAACCTAACCATAACCTAACCTAACCTACCTTAACCTAACCTACCTTAACCTAACCTAACCTAACCTACCTTAACCTAACCTAACCTAACCTACCTTAACCTAAGCCCTCCCAGGTAGCGTTAAGGTGTTTAATCATCAGGTGAAATAGGCTGGGGTGGCTTATCTTTAGGTGATCAGAATCAATATTTGATAACGGTGATTTTTTTTAGAAAAGATAAATAAATTAACTTCGAAATATAAGGAAGTTTCTGTCAGGAATTCCAGAAACCTTTTAGTCACTGAACGTCGGATATTTGTCTATGATGAAGACCAGAAAAAAATTATGACAGCCAGACAAATTTTCCCCATGGGGTCCAAAAAACTTTCCTAAATGAAGACAAGAAAATAATTCGTTCATGAGGACCAGCACAATCTTTCTGGTCTTGATGAAAGAAATTATTTTTGTGATCCTCATGAACGAAACTAATCCTGTCTTCATGGGAGAAAACATGTGCTGCCAGCACATGTTTCCTCCCATGAAGACAGGATTAGTTTCGTTCATGAGGATCACAAAAATAATTTCTTTCATCAAGACCAGAAAGATTTCCTCCATGAAGGCCAAAAAAGTTTTCTTGGTGAGGAGGGAAGACATGTTTCGTGTTCCAGGCTTCTTGTCCTTTTATCTCTTCGAGTTTATTTACAAGTAATATATTCCTAATCGAGCTTCTCTCTGATTACGGAGGCTGTTTGCTCCTCACACTCCACAGAGAAAAGATCTGGCCCATTTGGGGATGTTGTGCATGAAGATAAACCTCTCAGAGTAGCACAAATGTTTAGTCAAAATAGTGACCCAACAAAAATCCCTCCACAACGTGAGCTGCTCTCGCCTCGGTATATATTGGACAGACTCGGGGTAATCCTCTGTTATTCCTTTGACAGGCGCTTTATTCAGGGTTGTATTTTATCAAGCTTTCTTATCTTGTTTGCGACAAATATGCCTCGAGGTGTAAAGATTTTCGCTTACCGAGTGTCTGGTTAGTGGTGGGCAAACACTGCACACTCGCTCACTCCACAAAAACCAACAGCTCGAGATGGTCCGGACTATAAATGACTTTCAAACAGCAGCACAACTTGCGGAGAAAATGCGGAAAATGAATAAGATTTTAAAAGATACTGTGGCCGCTTCATCGACACTGAAGATTCAATTCATCGCCAGTAATAGACACCGTCGACCTGTCCACAGATGATAAACAAAACTCAGGGAGTGGAAAAACAGAGTGGGCCTCAGCTGTCAGACCTGTAGGATTACTCTTGTCATAAACCTGATGGAGAGATAAGAACCAATGTATTATCCTTGGGCCTATTGAAGTTATCTTATCGGATCATCACTTGCTGGGGGGCCGATGGGTGCTACTTCAGGAAACACCCCCGAGGCTACCTCTCCTCCCCTACTCCACCAGAGGCTGGGTGAAGAACACTCGTGACGCAGGACTACGTGAAGACTCTTCCCGGTGAGGTAACAGTTTGGTTAACAATGCCGAGGAAATATCTTGTGGATTTAGAGGATTTCCTTAGTTCTGGGTTTTTCTCATTTTGTCACGTTTGTAAGACGGAGCTGCTGGTGTGTCTATTGGTGGCCAGAGTGAACCTGACTATCGTTGTGGTTAATTTTAATAGTGTTATAGAGGGTTATGGCTACATGAAAATACGATACAATTATGTACACATTAAAATTATATATATATATATATATATATTAATATATATATATATATTATATATATATATATAATATATATATATATATATATATAATATATATGCTGATTTACTTGCATATATATATATATATATTTATATATAACTGTAAAAGCCATAATAAATGAAGGCAGCAGATGTGTGTAATACTCACACAACCAAGTTTAGCTCAACTAATGAGCGACAAATTTTATGGTGTCTTGGCTGTCATGATGAACCTCGTGGGAACACCCAGCTCAGGTGTCTGTCACTGAAGGTAATATTTGCTGAAAACATTAATGAAAATCAACGCAAGAGAAGAATGGCGATGAACGCAAGACCGTGACATGAGAAACCTTAAATTATGTTATAAACCATAGAATCAAGTCCATGAAAATTTACTCATTATGTTGACGACGTGTAAGAAAGGGCGACGGAGGGGAGGAGGAAGAGGCATAAAATGACTCTTCATCCACCCACACTCCCCGGTCACGACTCTCCCACTGCACCTTCCATCCCTCTCCCACAATCCTCCTAGATCCACCATTCTCTAGCATGTCTAGTCTTCCTCTCCCAGCCGTCTTACCCCCCCCCCCCCCCATAATCCTCCCTATGTTTCCTTTACCCCGTCACTGCCGCCCCAGACCACTAACCCCAGCCCATGGTCCCAGCCCTCCCTCAAACGCACCACTCTTCACCCCCATCTCCTAGCCCACGACCCCCACCTAACTCCCTCACCCCCTGGAAGGGCGTCGCCGACGGGCGTGCTGGAGGAGGTGGGTGGGGTGAAGGCGACGCTCACCAGGAACACGCTTGCCACCACCTTGTTCCTGCCAGCACCGCCATCAGCCACAGTCCCTCTCTATCAGGCGGCGCGACCCACCTCGGCCCCATCCCACCTCCCCGAACCTTCCCACATTCTCGCCCTTCTGCACCCCTCCCGCAGGAGCTGGAGTTTTTGGACTGTTCCAGCCGCTGCTGATAATGACCCTAATGGCCCCCGAACCCAAGGAGGGCGGCAGGGGTGGCGTGGGGCGTGGGTTAGGGCCGGCGTGGCGGGGAGCTGTGGTGGGCTGAGGGCCATCCATCTATGTGAGCTGTCCCGCCTGTCAGGGGCTCTGATTCATGGCACCCACGCCGCTCCCCCGCGACACCCGATACTTACACGCTCATACACACACACGCCACGGCGCATACACGACGTACATACCAGCCTTCGGACATGCAGTACACACATCACATAGGTTATAAATGCGCACACAAACGTCAGAGGACATACATGTGCTCACACACATGATGAGTACATGCCACAGTACGAACATGTACATGCAACATTCATACACCTTATCTTAAACAAGTACATACACACATGTGCAAAACGCACACGCTGCGCAGGAAAAAACACACACACACACCACTACAGAATATACATGAGCACACGAGACCATAGATATGCAGTCCACTTGTGCTGAAGAACACACACACACACACACACACACACACACGGAGACATGCATAAGTGTATACACATGCAGTATATACACGCGCCACAGAACATGTACGCATACACACAAGTCTTAAACAAACATGCAGTACTTACACGTCCAAGGCCATACAAGTCGTGCCCTGGTGCTACGTACCCAGGCAATCACAAGGTTGCATCATGGACGCCTACGGACACTAATAAATATACGAACGACCCTTCAAAACGTACACTGAAAATTTATACGCACATCTACGAACACATACACACACACACACACGTTATCGGTACCTACACTTGGACATACCAACACATACGTGGGTCCAAATGCCTCACTCTGCATAAACACACACACACACACACACACACACACTGTTTACAAGAGGTGTGGGTGTATGGTATGGCTAAATAAACTGTTTCAATATCAAAAACAAAAATATCTCACCATTGAGTAGGATGACGCTCGCTTATAAAACACAAAACATCACAGTGAAGTAAAACAAGAGACAATTCCAGTATTTTTCCTCAAGGTAATACTTTCAACACCTTTCATTAGTACATAAACCTATACTACAGGCGCTAGTTAAGGTACAGTATATAAATTACATAAACAAATATTATTACATAAACCCTAACGATCAGTACATTATTATGGTGATATTTTATACCTCAGAAAATAACAAGAAGGTGATTGTACTGAACATAAGGTCGTAATTTATGCTGTAATGGTTCACTCATGTACACACTACAAGGGAATAGTTCTGCTTGGTACTTATCTGTGAAATTATCCTTGTGACTGCATGAAAGCACACTCTTCTTTGCTTGTCATTAATGATTCCACGGACATTTACGTACATACAGTCATTCACGTCCACATGCTGTCTCATATAAGCATTGGGACTCACGTGTACATGCAGTGACTCATGTGTACACAGTGACTTATGTACACATAGTTATTCATGTACACATAGTGACTCATGTACCCATAGTAACTCATGTACAGTAATTCATGTACGCAGTGACTCGTGTAGTGACTCATGAACACACAGTCGTCAGTATTGTGTAACCTTTATATGAATAATAAATGATTATACAGCCAGGTTTATTAGTTAATATTTAGTACATTTGCTTGTGTGTACACAGCTCTTGCAATGTGTGTGTGTATGTGTGTTAGGAAGCACCTGGGTGTATATGTGTGTGTACAACCACACATAAATTTTCAAATATGCACGCACGTACACAGCTAACATACACACGTACACAGACCCTCAAGTAAAATCTTTCTTTACTGAAACCAGTTCGTAGGTGACCACATAGCTCCTCCAGACACCAACCGAGGTTTATGCCGACGTTTAAGAGACTCTACTTTGCCCAGCTGTTAAAGTTACTTCATCAATGTAACAATTTGTGGACTAAAACTACATCACTGTAAAGCAAACGTTTCCAACATCTGTCTCGAAACCGACAAACGAGGCATCTCTTTTTTTCACTCTCCCTCAGACCATTGTGTTAAACCTGTGAATCACTAAACGAAACCTCGAACTTACATCTTGAGATAATGTATTGTGCTCAAGAGCAGAATTTCGAGACTACCCACAACACGAGTATGTGATATATCTCTCCCTTCCAGACATATAACCAAAAGTATGTAGTCATACCTCAATGGCTCCAAATTGTGAAACGATCTTGGAACAGAGAGATTCGAGACTTGCGATTCGACTTGCTCTGTGGGAGTACAAAGTGTTGAATCACCTCTTGACGCTTCATCTTGGGTGAACCCGAAACAAAACGGGTCAATGTTCGGAAAATGCCACGAACTTAACTATACCATGCTTTTCTCTTTCGATACTTGACGAGAACCTAACCTAATCAATCCAACCTAACCAAGAGTAATTTTGGTTAGATTAGTTTAATATTGATTGATGCGTCTCATGTCACATTGGTTTAAGAGATTATTACTCGTGGTACATTTCATAACATTGGACTATTTTACAGGTAAGGAAACTGTCTGACAAATGAAGTGAGAAAATTAGTTCCGTGTTTGGGAACCAGTCACTCTGATGTCCGGGTAAAGTTGACAAAATACCAACGTCAATATACACATGTCCCAAATAGTTTCATTCATCCTGACACTAGTAACTTTTATGAAAATTTGTGAATATGGAATTAACACAAGTTTATTTTGGGGAAGGTGAAAGTTTGTTGATCAATTTAGTGTTTATTCCTACATATTTATCCACATATCCATCTTCTCAATCATTATATAACCGCCACAAGTAGAGTATAATATTCCTATCCATATATCTACCACCATGCATCCAGTATCATCTATGTATACCCATCACAGCCATCCTCTCCCATCCACCACCCGTTCTCGCTCATCCATCTATGCTCAGCTCCCTCATCTACCACCTCCACATGCCTTCTTTCCTTCATCCACTACCCCCCCCCCTCACATCCACCAAAACAACCACCATCACCCCTACAACCACCATCACCCCAACAACAACCACCATCACCCCTACAACCACCATCACCCCAACAACCACCACAATCACCCCTACAACCACCACAATCACCCCTACAACCACCCCTACAACCACCCCAACAACCACCATCACCCCTACAACCACCACAACAACCACCATCACCCCTACAACCACCACAACAACCACCATCACCCCTACAACCACAATATTTATCACCCTTCAGATATATTACGGGCGGTAAAGTCATCACAGGTTCATTGTTATTGAGAAGGGGACGACAACAACAACAACAACAGGAGGGTACGTGGCATGACTGTGACAAGAATTATGGTGGTTGTAGGTTGTAACTGCAGCCCTGAGGTGAAGTCTGTCTGTCTGTCTGTATGCCTGTCTATCCGTCAGTAGTTATATTTCCCTGTCTATCTGTGTGCCTTTATGCCTCTCTCTCTGTCTCTCTTTTTTTCTCCCATTCTGTCTGTCTGTCTGTCTGTCTAGCCAATGAAAACAACGATTTAGATTTTCACTCTCGCGTACAGCTGTTATTAAGCCATCAAATAAACACACAAATGAATGGATGAATAAATAAATAGATTGAAACCAGAGTGAGGCAGGGTGAGGGGGGAGGGTGAGGCGGGGTGAGGGGGGGAGGGTGAGGCGGGGTGAGGGGGGGAGGGTGAGGCGGGGTGAGGGGGAGGGTGAGGCAGGGTGAGGGGGGAGGGTGAGGCAGGGTGAGGGGGGAGGGTGAGGCGGGGTGAGGGGGGAGGGTGAGGCGGGGTGAGGGGGGAGGGTGAGGCGGGGTGAGGGGGAGGGTGAGGCGGGAGGGTGAGGCAGGGTGAGGGGGGAGGGTGAGGCGGGGTGAGGGGGGGAGGGTGAGGCAGGGTGAGGGGGGAGGGTGAGGCAGGGTGAGGGGGGAGGGTGAGGCAGGGTGAGGGGGGAGGGTGAGGCGGGGTGAGGGGGAGGGTGAGGCAGGGTGAGGAGGGAGGGTGAGGTGGGGTGAGGGGGAGGGTGAGGCAGGGTGAGGCGGGGTGAGGGGGAGGGTGAGGGGGGGGTGAGGCAGGGTGAAGGGTGCGGAAAGAGAGGGTGGAGGTACTGTAGGTATGATGAGTGAAAGAGGGTGAAAGCAGGGTGAGGGGGTACGAGGAGAGGATGAGGGGGATACGGAGAAGGATGGGTGAGGGAGGGAAGTAGCAAGGGGGGGGGGCAGGGTGTGGTAGTGAGGAAGATTAAAAGGCTGGGAGAGGACAGCAGGGAGGCATGGCTGAGGAAGGGATGGAGTGAGGAAGAGAAAGGGAAGGAAGGAGTGAGGAAGGGAAGGGGAGAGGGAGGGAGTAGTAAAGGTCCCCTGCTGCGCGCCATTACACTTAGCTGCGGCAGGTCCAGCCCCCCCGCGGCCCTCCCACAGCACCCCCTCCCACACACAGCCGGGATACACTCACTACACCCCGACACTTAGGCAAACACCCATTCATCACCACGACCCCCCCCCTCCCCCACCACCTCCAGCCGTATCTCATTCAGTAATCAATAAAAAATGCACTTCATGGCAAAGGTATATTTTAATAGAGAGATATGAGGAATGTAAAAACCCTCTCTCCTGGACGACTATTTGCACAAATGAATGATCGCCTCGGGACAAGCTTTTTTTTATTCGGCCACATGAGCTATGGTAGTTTTTGTAGATAAGTTATGGTGGTATATCATGGTAGGGTCCAGTCGAGGCGCTCTACACAGTCGAAGTCGTGGCCAGGTAAAACGAGTGGGGAAGGATCGGGACGAGGCAGGGAGGAGGCGGAGGAGAGGACAGCAGCGAGGGAGGAGGTGCAGGTTTCGGACGCGGGCCCCCCAGGAGCAGGACAACTCGGCCCGTCACGTCACAAACACCACCAGCCGTCAACACCTCCTCACCGCGCTCGTCAGCCGACCTGCCTGCCTGCTGGGGCACGCCTTGCTGGCAGGGGAAGGAGGGGGCTAGTCTGGCTAGATGGAGAGTGGATGATAGGTAAAGGGAGGAGGGAAGGGGTTGGTGGGTAGCTAAGGGTTAATGGGAGGTAGAAGAGGAGGATAGGTAAGGGGAGGAAAAAAGGGGGATCACCTGAAGAATTGTCACCCCAGCCTGCTCCACCTGAAGAATTGTCCCCCAGCCGGACTCTGGGGTGACAATTCTTCAGGTGATCCAAAAAGGGAATAGTGGGTAAGGGGAGGAGGGAAAGGGGTGATGGGTAAAGGATGGTGAGTAGCTAAGGGTAGAGGAGGGTCAAAGGTAAAGAGAGGAAGAAAGGGAGGTAAAGGGGGATGGAGGGGAGTTAGGTATGGGTGGTTGAGGGATAGTTAGGTCAGGGAGGGATAGTAAGGCCAGGGAAGGTGTTTACACGTGTATATAATTATAGAATGTAGAGACGACCCGTTTAACGTGTCACTCAATTTTTTTATTTAGCTTTTGGAAATTTTCTCAACGTGGATCAATTTAACTCCAATTTATCATTTAGTCTTATTCTGGTTCCAGTGAGGAAGCTTGAAGGACACATATGTACACATCACAACTCTCTGTACACATCACAACTCTCTCTGTACACATCACAACACTCTCTGTACACATCACAACTCTCTGTACACATCACAACTCTCTGTACACATCACAACTATCTGTACACATCACAACTCTCTCTGTACACATCACAACTCTCTCTGTACACATCACAACTCTCTCTGTACACATCCCAACTCTCTCTGTACACATCCCAACTCTCTCTGTACACACCACAACTCTCTCTGTACACATCACAACACTCTGTACACATCACAACTCTCTCTGTACACATCACAACTCTCTCTGTACACATCCCAACTCTCTCTGTACACATCCCAACTCTCTCTGTACACATCCCAACTCTCTCTGTACACATCCCAACTCTCTCTGTACACATCACAACTCTCTCTGTACACATCCCAACTCTCTCTGTACACATCCCAACTCTCTCTGTACACACCACAACTCTCTCTGTACACATCACAACACTCTGTACACATCACAACTCTCTCTGTACACATCCCAACTCTCTCTGTACACATCCCAACTCTCTCTGTACACATCCCAACTCTCTCTGTACACATCCCAACTCTCTCTGTACACATCCCAACTCTCTCTGTACACATCCCAACTCTCTCTGTACACATCCCAACTCTCTCTGTACACATCCCAACTCTCTCTGTACACATCACAACTCTCTCTGTACACATCCCAACTCTCTCTGTACACATCCCAACTCTCTGTACACATCACATCTCTCCTCTACATGTACACGAGGCCAAGCAGTAGAAGGTTTCCAGGTCTCCCTCCTCTGGCCTGGTGTGTGACGCCCATCACTCTCCTGACGGCGGTATAGGATGACGCGTCACCACTGGGCCCCTACAGAGGTCTTTCGTTGTACTGTTGGTTATAAAGTCCCTTACTGTGTGTGTGTGTGTGTGTGTGCATACTTTCATGTATACACGTAAGTCATGTTCCGTCGTTGTAGCTTGTGAGAAAACATTATTTACGCTATATGATGCCCTTCAAGTTCTCTACTTTAGGAAAATTGTTATGAAAGTTATTTCAACATGTATAATGAACTAACATTTATAATACTAGTCATAATGTAAGTATAAAATAGTTGAGACCGAATCGTACGTCCGCCAGCCAGACAACGTGGCCCGGGCAACAGTGGTGTGTGTCGACGACGACGTCAGGAGTGCAAACTGTGACGTCACGGCCAGGCTGACTACATCTCACGCGGCCAGCCAACTGCTCAGTACCAGTAGAGAAACCATCGTGTTCGGAGGCGAGAACGATAGCTGCCTGTGCTGAAGTGCTGATTGTTTTTTTTATTGAAGGATCTAGTGCTCACAAAAATACTGTGCTAATGGTGGTTCTCGAGTCCAAAGGGATGTTGACTGCAGGCAGTAATCAATATTTACAACCGGATTACCTGTCTCCACTACCCACCACGGTAAGAGACGCGTCTGTGGGTTTTCTCAATTTTTTGGGACTTAGTATCTGTCGTGTGCCTCGACACAGTCGAAAATTCGTTTAACAAGTGTGATGCTTGTGCGACATGGTGCATCGATTTTAGCGTTCATGATTACGGATATGGAAGCAAAATTCTTGTTACAGTAAAAGATTTAAATTTTTAGTAATTTACTTTCTTTATTTGAAAATTTTGAAAATCGTGTCAAAGCCAAGTATGTGTGTGCTGTATACCACCGCCTCTCACAGTCACAACGAGTGAGTAACGAAATCATTTTCTCTTTTTCAGCTGGACGCCAAAAAGTCACCCCTCGCGCTCCTGGCGCAGACATGCTCCCAGATTGGAGCAGACTCTTCCAAACCTCTGCCTTCTGAGAAGAAGAAGGAGGAGGAGAAGAAGGAAAAGTCGACCCCAACACCACAAGACTCTACACGACGCTCTCCGGCGTTTAAGCCGTACGAGAGTGCCACCAAGAAGAACATGACTGAGGAGACAAACAACGAGGAGAAGACCTCTGGCAGGAAGACCCCGGCCAGTCACCCCTCCAGTGCCAGGTCCCCCTCTAACTCCAGCAATGGAGGTGGGTCCTCGGGGGGTATTACCAAGGAGGAGAGTGGGCGTCGGAGTATCGAGGCCAGTGCCACCTCCTCGGCCTCCACCACACCCATCATCAGGTCGGGCCTCGAGGTGCTGGCTGGCCACCCAAAAGATGTTCCCCTTGGCACCTACAGGACTGGAGTGCCGACACTGCTGTCCCCAGGCTACCCTGGCCTGGAGAGTCACCCTGCCCTGCGAGGTGCTCACCCTGGCCTCATGCACGGTCTTGGCCTACACGGACTACCCTCCACATTGGCCTCCGTCTACCCAGGCGCCGCTGCCGCCGCCCTCTACTCCTCCGCAGGCCTCCACAGTACCGCCTGCCTGTCTCCCTCTATCCTGGCCTCGCCTTACCTAACCTACACACGTGTTAAAACTGCAGGAGGTGGCGAGGCTGTAGTGCCAGTGTGTCGTGACCCTTACTGCACCGGGTGCCCCTACTCCGTGCAGAACAACCACCTTCTACAGTCAGGTGGCGCCTGCCCTCCGTCATGTACACAGTGTGAGCAGGCAAAAGCAGCGTTGAGTGCCCTGCCCGGTCTTTCATCCTTACCCTCGTCGTCCCTGGTGCCCGCCAGCAGTATCCTGCCGCCCACCTCCGTGGCTGCGGCTGCTGCTGCCTCCCTCTACTCTCCCTCCCCCTCCTCACTCCTTACCGCACCTCCAAGACCCTACTTGTGCAACTGGATAGCCGGGGACACCTACTGCGGAAAGCGGTTTTCCACGTCTGAGGAACTGCTCCAACACCTCAGGACCCACACCAACATGACTGCCGACACCACCTCCCTCAGTCTTCTTTCCAGCCCTCTGCATGCCCACGCCGCCCTTCTGGGATCAGCTCACTCGGCCCTCTCCCGGCCTGGCATGCCCTACCCTCCGCCCGCCCTGTCCCCCCTGACGGCCAGCAGGTATCACCCATACAACAAGCCAACCTCCCTCTCTGCGTCAGCCGCCCTCACACCAACACTACCCGGCCTCTCTCCTTACGCTTCTGCTCTCTCAGCCTATCCTCCAGGTTACCCCTCGCCCTATGCCGGCCTCTACCCCAGGCCGCCCCTCTGATGTGCGCCCTCCTAAACTAAGTGAGACCTCCGGGACTCACAGCTCCGGCAGGTGGGGGGGGGGGGGGGGGAGGAACGTGCTGGTGAAACTCATATCAGGTGCTATAATCAAAAAGACCCGCCCCTTAGAGGCGACTGTGCCAAAGCATCTGCTCAGCAGCCAGTGAGAAGTGGTACTCAGGCCGCCGCCGGTTTATAGCGGGGCGAGGAGAGGCGCTGTGGAACTCTCGGGGAGTGACGCGCCCCTCCTGGTGGTGTGTGGCTGGGGTGGCAGTAGCAGTGTGGCGCCCTCAGTCGCCGCCGCCACATCACCTCACCACCGCCGCCGTCGCCCATCAGGCCTCCAGGACCGCACAAAAATCTCGCCCAGGAATTATAACAGTTCACTGAAAAACAAAAGCAGCATCAAGTCTGCGATGGGATTCTCTTGGCGAATATTTTTGTGCTTAATGATTCTTTCATTTGTTTTTTGACTGTGATAGCCTAAGTTTGTACATAATATCCTGTAAATATTTTTCTCAGTGGTGAATATGTATATTGAAAGTTATTTGGAATTATGCCTAATTATTAAAATATATGAGTTTTCTAAGAGAAACCTCATGGTTTTGATTTACCTTGGACTGCCTGACTACCCCAAGTGCACACTGAAGGTAAAGTGTAAGTTTAGGCAAGCAACGCTCCCCAGCAGCCAACCAAAGCGAAAGGTTTATAACAAAACCATAGTCGTGATTAATGACTTATTATGTTTATATTTTTCTGTTGAATAAAATCCTGAAATGAACCAGATTGCACCAATGTTTTCTCCACATAGGCTTTTAAAATTCATGACTATTTTTCAAATGCTTCATCTTCATTGTTCTGTTTTGCACAAAGAACATATCTAGTCTGCTCAACTTGAGAAATATGTGCAACTTTCTATGTACCTTAAATTAAAAATTTACCACTGCTATTCTCCACAAATATATATCTATATAAATTGCACGCAATAAAGAAAACAAAGTCAGATTAAATTGGTTTTATTGTTTAACACTGACGAGGGCCTGTCTGGGTGTCACCTGCTTGGGGCAAGTTCATGTAGTTAAACTTACAGTATCTGAGAATACTTCCATAACTCTACTGTCTCATGAGTGTACACACACTATACAGTACATGATTGAATAAGCTACAGATATATTGCTTCTAGAAATAATTTTTGAGTAAAAGCCTTCAGCCTTCACCAAAAAACCACTAGCTCATGAATATGTTTTTAAGAACATTTGTATTAAACATCAAAGATTCACAAGTACTGTGTGTGGAAAATGTGCTTTGACACAAGATAATGCTCTACAATGTTTTACAAGATTGTATTGGACAAGTTCCAACACAAACAAAAATATTAAGTATTTTAAGATTTTCATCTATTTATAAATTTATTTAAAATATTTCCCCAGAGGATGAAAATATTATGAAAGAACAAATGTCGCTACATGAAGATGTCATGAGATTGTAGACAGTGATGTAGTTGTTATGTATATATTAAACTACATCAACATTGTATATTATACATAACTGAAAAGATACATAATTATACAATGCAAATTAGCCTAATATTAACATACGTCTTGCAAGATAAAATGCAAAGAGTAAAAACTCCATTACAATATATACACACACTATATATATATATATATATATATATATGCAAGTAAATCACTGTAGGTGCGCGTGATCTAGGTATATGCTGATAACCACCAGGAATTTTCTTCTTTCCTGGTGGTTATCAGCATATATATATATATATATATATATATATATATATATATAATATATATATATATATATATATATAATATATATATATATATATATATATATATATATATATATATATATGTAAATCCACAATGAAAGCTAAGGTGCTCCGTTGTTTCCATTTCCCCGTGTGATTTTATCAAGATATATATATATATATATATAAAATGGTCATTTGTTAGAAAATATAAAGCATCAGAATAAGTGGAATAATCATCTGTTACCTTAACAAACAAACAAAAATAAATATACATAAAAAACAAATAATTTATTTAAAAAGTTGATTCATGAAACAGTAAGAGTTAAGAAGCACAAGAGAAGTTAATGTTACGGGTGGAGGTGCAGGCAGAGCTGTGAGGGAGACAACTTATACACAAGGACGGAAAATAACGAAAAGATCCAAAACCTTTCATGGTTAATCTCACCTTAAAGGAAGATGTGAACTATAACGAAAACAATAATAAAAAAATATAATAATTCTCGATATTAGAAGATTTTATACTTAATATATAAGTTCTCCAGATACTCCGCGCATAAAATGACGCTGTACTGGTGGTGAGGCGACCCAGCGAGCGGTGTTGGGTACAAATAAGTCTACGGGAACAGCACACCGCACCTCACACCCAGCGGGGAGAGAGAGAGTTGCCTTCTCTCCACCATTAGTCAGGAAAACTATACTAGGAAATAAAACTAAAAACATAAGAAACTAAAACAGCGGACGATGATAATTATAAATAAATTATTTTTTTTAACAGTACTGTATAAGACATAAATGATTGTACTGTTTGAAGGACAAGAACTAAAAATACGTAAAATGAGTAATACACGAACACACACACTGATATACACTAACATACACAGAAAGATGTTAGTAGAATTCATTAGTCCGTGTACCCAAGTATACACATATACTCAGAAAGAGGAATGTGTGTATGTATAACTTCATGCTCGTATATACAGGTAGGTAGACACCGATAAATGCACATAAAATCTCTCACAATAGGTTAAAATTAATCATCTTTTACTTTTACGAGGAAAATTTAGCCTAACCTGATAGACAGAGAGAGAAAACATAATGTCTTAACAAATTAACTTAGGAAATAGCTGTAGTCCAAGGCTAGTGAGCAACTATCACTAGGAGACAAAGTTACCCAAGTCAAAGATGAAGCTGTCAGACACACGGCAATGACAGCTACGAGACTCGGAAGTAAAATAATCACTAGTCTCTGAAAGCTGATTAAGTAAAGCTAGAATAGTAATAACTGGGGTAACCAAAGCTAGAATAACCGAATCTACAACACTCCAAAGCTAAAACGGTCCAGTCTCTAGTAACCACAGCTAAAATGGAACAGTGAATGTAAAAACAGATACAGCTAAAATACTCGCTAATTAAACCAGTCAAAACGAGAAGTCAGAGCTAAAACAAAGCAAACAGCTAAAACAAAAACAGTTAAACTTGGACCACTCAGTATCAATCCAGTCGAAATAAGAAATACACATATAGAACAATCACGTCTCAATTGGCCATAACAAGACTAGTGAAAGCTAAAAGAGAGCTTAAAACAGTAACGTCTATTAACAGCTAAAGAAGAACAGTAAGAGCTAAACCAAAGCTAGAATAGTCATGTCTACAGCTGTCACAGAAAAGCTAAACCAAAGCTAAAACAGTCATCTCTAGCGGTCAAAGGTAGAGTAGAGCCGTCAAAAGCAAGAACAGTCATCGTGGGAGCAGTCACAGGCAAGCTGGCTGGCTGGCTGGCAGGGTCGCGGCTCCCCCCTCCCCCTCACCATCATACCTGTCAACCCGCACCAGATGGGAATAATTTGTGTCTTGCCTCGTCGCGTTCACTGATACGCCTTATCTGCCTCCCTGTCATCGCGGTACATATACACGTCAATCGGCCAGACGAGCGGCACTCATTATGATACGACCAAAGAGCCGCTTGCCTTAATTTTCCTCTAATCCACACGTGGTAGGAGAGAGCACGCGTCCGGTAATGCTTCGAGTCTCACTGAGCTTTTAACGCCATTTTTGGTTTGTCATCTTTACATCGTGGTTAAAGCGAGTCAGCTGAGGCGTTCTTCTTCTCCTTAAGTGTTACAGTGGTTAATGTTACTAGTCTCTGAGAAGCATAGATTACCGTCTCGTTGTCATGGTGATATAGTGAGGGTTAAAGTCATATGTTAGAATTATCCAAAAGAAATAATAAATATATCCACGATGATAAATACCCCAAGGTCCATTTCCCCAACACATCAGTAAACATATATGATGATGAGACCTCAGTGTAGCGAAGGTTTTTATAATGTCTATATAAAAACTGACGGAAGAATTAACACCAGTCAGTTCCGAGTGACTAACTTACCTGGGACATTAAATATTAAGAGTTATATATCAACTTTTTTTTTTTTTTTAGACCAGGAACGTATTCACTTAAGTTGTTACTGTAAGATATATGACCATGAGTACACACACACACACACATACATACACACACACACACACACACACGGTATACAATTATATAAATACATTACCTGTTGTCAGATATAAAATTTACATATTAATCTGCCTACTATTATCCAATTATTCTAATACATATGGCGTTATATTGACACATGGCATACATCCAGGTAGTAATATGACGTGACAGGTACAACGTAAACCAAGTAAATTACGTCACACTGATCGATATATCACCTGGGTATACTTTCAAACACACAGTGAGTATATTGATCTCTGATGGTGTATACTCCCGTGAACAAACACACAGATAGGAACACGTATCATACAGGAAGAAGGCTTGATTACACCTGTACCCCGTAATGAGTGTTTGACCCAGTATACATAGATTATATTCACGAGTAGGTATACATAATATATCTTAATTTATCTGATTATTATCTTCTTTTTTTATTATTCTTTATATTTGTCTTTAATTCACTGACTCACCTGTAGGATACTGAGAGCAGGTAAACAAATGCAACACAATACAACACAACACGAAACACTGTGTTCTCTGTCTATGTCTCCTGTTCTTTAATGTCTGTCCAATTTACTTATTCCCTAATACCCAGAACAAACTCATACTGACAGGGTGAGGGACCATATATAGGAGGTCAAATATCTCTGTTCATAATGTTTTAGGTAAGTGAAGCTTGTGTGTCTCTCTTAAAACTACTAATGTTCCCCAAATTACAGTAATAACTCCGGGAATTACGTTATAATGACAGTAATTTACATAGTGAGTGATTCCACATGTTGATAATTTCATGACCTAAAATATCTCACTAGAATGAATATTTGATACATGACAAAATAACAATAAATAAATAAATAAATAAAATGAGAATATGAAAACATTACGAAGAATAAAATGATAATAATAATAATAGCAAAATAAAAATATAATACTAATATTAATAATAATAATAATAATAATAATAATAATAATAATAATATAATAATAATAATGATAATAATAATAATAATATAATGATAATATAATAATAATAAAAATATTAATAATAATAATAATAATAATAATAAAATAACAATAATAATAATAATAAAAATAATAATAATAATAATAATAGTAATAATATAACCTAACTATTGAATAAGCCTTTTTCTTACCCCAAAAATATATTTACAGTCGTTCATCTTTAGTAAGTGTAGTGCTAAGTTCATTCCTTTCGTTCATTAAATCCATTCGTTGCGTTCGTTCGCTACAATCACCATCCCTTCACCATATACGTTCACTCTTTTCACGTTATATATTCACCATATACGTTCACTCTCTTGTCACTATATCTGTTCGCCTTCTTTTCATCAAATCTGTTCACCTTGACTGTTCACCACGTCTGTTCACCCTATACGTTCACCACACTCTTTCATCACGTGTGTTCACCTTGGCTGTTCACCACGTCTGTTCACCCTATACGTTCACCACACTCTTTCATCACGTGTGTTCACCTTGGCTGTTCACCACGTCCGTTCACCGTTCATCGACTCTTAACGGCTGATGCATATTATTAAAAAGTTCTGTAATACTACCCCATGAGGGACGGTCAGCGGAGTGGGGATAGAGAGGGGTGAGTGGGAGGAGAGGTTGAGGGTTGAGTGGGAGGAGAGGGAGAAGTTGACGGTTGAGTGGGAGGAGAGGGAGAAGTTGACGGTTGAGTGGGAGGAGAGGGAGAAGTTGAAACATGAGTGGGGAGGTGAAGTTGAAGGAAGTTTTCTGAGAGGGGAAGGAATGAGAGTTGACTGAAAGGACGGGAAATGAGTGGTGGAAGCTGAAAGGGGAAGGATTATTAGGTGAGTGGGATTGAGGAAGATGAGAGGGGAACAGACTGAATTGGGATTTAACGAGCAGGAGGAGGAGGAGGAATAAGAGGTGGAAGCGAGGAGGGAGGTGAAGAAGAGGTCGAAAGACGAGTGTGATTAGGAGAAAAGTTAGGAGGGGATGAGAGAGAGAGAGAGAGAGAGAGAGAGAGAGAGAGAGAGAGAGAGAGAGAGAGAGAGAGAGAGAGAGAGGTACCGTTACAGAGCATAAACTCCTTCACAACTGTAACCTAACACACACACACACACACACACACACACACACACACACACACACACACACACACACACACACACACACACACACACACACACACACACACATCGCCTCAAACAACACCATCAAGACAAGTTAAAATATTCCTCAAGCAGAATACCTTATTAAAATGTTCACTAGCTAGTAAAATTAACCACTTCTAACGATACTACAAGATGTGAATCACTTTCTAAATGCTTACTATTATGTAGGAACTACGAATTAAATACACGAGAGGTTAAAAATGACTAGAAATTATAACTTTTTTTTGTATGTAATATCTACAGAATGTGTATATTTAGACGTTTATTTCCTGAAAATACAACAACAAATCAGGTAAGTGTTCAATTTATACGTATTTCTACCTATAAATTACACCTGTTTTAAAGTCTCCAGAAAGTATCATTTCACACAACCATGGCTCCCGTAATGACCAACTCACCTCACTGTGTACGTGGGCGAGACTCTACTGTGTTTATGTTGGATAATATTCATGCTTTTGTTCACGGTGCTGACACAGGATTTTTTTTTTTTTACCTGCAGTTTAGTTCTCTCTCGTTTTTGTTCTCTCGTACTCGTTCTTTCTTTTATTCCTTCTTATTCATATTTTCATTTTCTCTCTCTCTCTCTTTCTCTCTCTCTCTCTCCTTCATACTCTATCTCTCTCTTTCTCTATTTTGCTTTGGATGCAAGACGGATTCATTATCATTGAGAGAGAGAGAGAGAGGGGGGGAGGGGTCAGGTATTACTGGTTTTCCGAAGAGGGGGACGACCAGTGTGTCACTCCCCATCTTACCACGTTATTAACTGCCTTGTTCCTGTCTCGTAATGACCCGCAGTTACAATAGCAGAAGCGACAGCAGCGACAGTAGTGATAGTAAATAGCAACAACACTATGACTCAACGCCAGACAGCATCCTGAGTAGTCCTAGTAATCGTAGCAGTAGTAGTAGGCATATGGGGAGAGAATTCAGAACATTGGCCAAGGCAGCTTCACTCCTCTAGTGTTCACAACCTCTGGTGGAATGGGACCAAGTGCAAGATGCTTCTACGCCAGACTCGCGGAGGTGATATCCGAACAGAAGCAGCAGCCCAGAAGTTATGTTACAGCCTGGATGAGATGTCGACTGTCCTTCTCTCTCCTTCGGTCGGCTTTGCTCTGCCTCAGGGGAACGAGAGCATCGGCCCCAAAGCCGACAACAGTTGCTGATATTGAATGAGGCAACAGTCACTGAATGCCGCATAGATCTGCGGCTCAACTAACTCAACACAGCTAGGATAACTACTTATGTATTAGGATATTTAATATTAAGGTAATAAAATGGTGGCGAACGTATGGCTATAAGGGGAGGATGGAGGCCTTATTTGAGAAAAAAAATAAAAACAAAGTAGTAGTAGTAGTAGTAGTAGTAGTAGTAGTAGTAGTAGTAGTAGTAGCTGTAACAGAACCAACATAGGGAGGAGGAAGACCACGTCCCATAGCACTGACATAATCACGGAGGAAACGACAGTACTTAGTCCAGCCGTTATTACCTCGTCATTACCACCTTCAGGAGAGCCCTTCCCTCCTCCCTCTCCTTCACCACCATCATCATCATCATCATCTACAGTACCAGCTCAGGGAAGTAAAGGGGGAGGTGAGGTTATATAGATAAAGCAAAGGGAAATGACAACACCTGTATTAACACGTAAACACACCTTTACATATTCCCATCACCAGGTAACAATCAAAATCAAATTACGGTATATAAATTATTTGTTTATATCATTCCTCTGTTGGCTGTATATGATGATAACATTTATATATATATATACAAAAAATATATATTATTAATAGTATGAAAATATCTGTTCATAGCGGAAACCAGATAAGATTCCATGTAATAATTAAGTTGCCAGTGTATTTATTATTGAAATTTCCCTCATTGTGGGTTAGGATATTGCGAGAGAGGTTTGGTTAGGTTAGGTTAGAATTTGCTATACGTGAATTAATATTTCTGTTGTGGGAAAAAAAAAAGTTGGATGTTGTTAAGTCCTTTGGGAAGACCCTTTCGTTTCAAACTCCACACGACACTGACTTGTGAAATGAAAATATCATTTATCTTCTCGTTGGTAAGACTTCCTGGGTATGAGACGAGTTTTAGTGCATATATGGTTACACTGTATTATATAAGATGGTCATTATTGTCTTAATATAACTAATATTTACCTAAATTAGTTAAGTGTGAGTTAAGGTAGATTATGTTATGTTAGTATTGTTAATGTTGACTTATAATTTGTATTGTGTTAAAAAAAAACACACACAAGGAAATAGAGAGAGAGATAATCCTCCCCCGCCCCCCAAAAAAAATATTAATACCCACAAAACTATCATCACCCAAACGGTATTTATTTCCATGTTTTATTTCCCAACCAGAACTGATTAAAGAGAGAAATTAAAGTAGAAAGAATAAATTAAACAGCACAAAGTCTCATAAATAAACCAAAACAATGAATTATTACGATAAAGACAGGAATCACAACAGAGAGAATAATGTAAATTAGGAGGAAATGTCCAATTTAATGAGAAGTGAAATAGAGAGAGATACTGAGAGATAAAGGGAGACAATGAAGATGATGACAGACATTAACGAAGATAAATATAATATCTGATAAACGAGGGATAAGGCACAGGAAGAGAATGAAATTAACAGAAAAATTACTTTGTGGATATTGTATGAAAGTGAAATTTATTTATTTATTTACTTTGATTATTTATATGTTTTTTCATTATTTCTTTATTTATTTATTCACTTAATATTTATTTATTTATTTACTTAATATTTATTCATGTATTTATTTATTAGACTATTTCACAGCTTTGTATTTTAGGCCATACACACCAATGATACACTCCCCCACCTGTTCATCCATACATGTATTAACAAACCAAACTCATACATAAATTCCTATATATAGGTATATATAAATTTCTCTGTATATAGTCACATGTTTGAATTATATATGCATGTGTTAATAAATCCAAGCATGCATATTATTGAGTTCACACGCACACGCACACACACGCACGGACGGACGGACACACACACACACACACGCACGCACACGCACACGCACGGACACACACACACACACTGACGTAATGGTGACAGAACAACCCTGGACAAGAGGTGGGCGGGAGACCTGGAATGAGATAGTACCAGCCAGGTCTGTGAGCCAGCCAGCCAGCCAGCCAGCCAGCCAGCCAGCCAGCCAGCCAGCCAGCCAGCCAGCCAGCCTGCCAGCCAGCCAGCCAGCCAGCCAGCCAGCCTGCCAGCCAGCCAGCCAGCCAGCCAGCCTGCCAGCCAGCCAGCCAGCCAGCCAGCCAATCAGCCAGCCATCCATCCAGTAAACCACACAGTTTAAAAACTAACTTGTCTACTAAACAACCAACTCGCTAACCAGTCAAACAGCCAGTCAGTCAGTTAACGAGATAACCAACCAGGCACTTAACTAGCAAACCATCCCGCTAGCAGCCAACTAATTCACTAACAAGATAACCAACCCCCGCCAGCTTCATCTGTAAGACCTTCATTTTATTTTCAACACTTAACTTTAGTCATAAATTCAGTGAACAAATAGTGCAGGAAGATGTGCTTGTCCCCTCCCCGTTTTGAAGCTTCCAACACCGATATATAATAAAATTCTGTTGGCAGTGAGAAGGAGGGGGGGGGGGCGGGGAGGAAAAGGAAGTGGAGGAAGGGGAGGAGGAAGATGAGAGGGGTGGGGGAGGAAGAGGAGGAGGAGGGAGAGGGGGGGGGGAGGGTAGGAGGAGAAGGAAGCCCCTGGTGACGAGGGTTGTTACTACCTGAAAATGTTATAATTCTCCTCCAGGTTGTAATTTTCATGACAGAATAATTCGCAATTGTACACACGACGCCAATCATCACTTGCACGAGCTAAATCCATCTCTGAAAGACTAGAGTGTATAATTGCCGACAGCGGGAACGATAAATAAAAAAAAAATGAAAAAAATACCTGCAGAAGGAAATAGGAGAAGCAAATGGAACGCCTCAGACGTCGGGTGAGTCGTTGAGGATAAGCAGGAACGTGGGTCCGGAGAAACATGTAGGAAATGTGGAAAAATCGTGGCAATTTACCAAGCGGACGTGTAGCAAAACAACGCCCCGGTAAGCTGGAAATCAAGAGAGAGAGAGAAAAGGAGTAGGAGGAGGAGGAGGAGGAGGCAATCATGGTGGAGAGACAGGGTCAAATAAGCGGTAAAATAAGCAGAAAAGCAGGACTGTGTAAGCAGAGGCGACAAGGGGACTGGCAGGGGAAAAGACCTTCGGACGATTTAGATGTCATGTTAGGGCGGGGCAGCGGGAGAGGGAGGCTTCAACACCTGACCGCTACTGACGAAGAGGAAACCGCCCGTCAGTACCAGCACCTGTCGCTAGAGCTCTTATGATCTTCCTATGATTAATAACTCTTCAGGTGGTACTTTTACAAACACTTTAATTAATTAGTTTTCTATTAGTTTTATCGCCAGAAACAAAAGGTCTTTCATGTTAGTCTGGAGACGTATGTGGTTGACCTGAACTTCCTTCTCTCTCTCTCTCTGTCTCTCTTTTTAGTCCTCTGGTGATTGTCCACTTTTGTAGCCTCGTCTGAATGAAAGGTCAGGTAAGATTGTCTACCTACGATAACAACCCCCCCCCCCCCCAAAAAAAAAATAAAAACACACACACACTGAATTATCGTATTTAACTTCCGTGTTTTTAGACTAATTTATTACCCAGTTTTCTAAATTTATTGGACTTAAATTTCCTCCTCTCTTACAGTAATTTGGAGGTGGTGTAAACAAGGCGTTATACTCATATACAACATTGTTTACAAAGTCAGGTTGAACAGGTTTTCGTACATTACACAGATGACAGTAGCTGTTGTTCAGAGTTTTACAGATATCCACTGAACAATGATCAATATCTGGTGCCCCATTCTAATGTATGTATGTATGTATGTATGTATGTATGTATGTATGTATGTATGTATGTTGATATGTATGTAACTGCATTGATGTTATTATTATTATTATTATTATTATTATTATCATCATTACTGTACTACATGCTACCAAACACACACACACTTATACACAGTACATGATACCTTAACCCCGCCATCACAAGTCCCTTTAAACATGGCCTAAACATAGGTGATCGGGGGACTATTAAAGGGAAGTTCTGTTGCTTACTCAGGTGTCAATGTTGTGTACACCTTTGGTCTCTGGCCGACAAGAAACTGAACCTCAATTAACCCTTAATAGGAAACAGGCTGGGATGCTTTCTTCCTGTGTCATTCATGCCTGTCTGTCTGTCTGTCTGTTTGTCGTACCACTCACCTGTTACTGATTGTTTTTATTGCTATTTTACAGCTGTGTGTGTGTGTGTGTGTGTGTGTGTGTGTGTGTGTGTGTGTTTATAGATATACTGTACACTTTTAAACTTTTTTAATCGATATTCACGGTACTGAAGAAATATGAGACCTACTACCACCACCATCACAACACCATCACACCACCATCACACCACCAACACAACACCAATACAGCACCATCACACCACCATCACAACACCAACACATCACCATCACAACACCATCACACCACCATCACAACACCAACACATCACCATCACAAAACCAACACAACACCAATACAGCACCATCACAAAACCAACACAACACCAACACAGCACCAACACAACACCAACACAGCACCAACAACATCCTCAGCAACAACACCAGTGCTATCACTATTGTTATTTCAGCAGCAGCAGAAGCAGCAGTTACAGCAGCTGCATCATTACTCCCATGCTGTTCCATGTCTAACAACAGCTACACCACAGTACCAGCACCCAGAGTGTAACCTTAACAGCACCAGCAGTTGCATGCACACCGTCAGCAGGAGGAAGGGAGGAGGAGGTACACCGTCAGAAACAGCAGGAGGTGCACCGTCAGCAGCAGGAGGAGGTGCACCGTCAGCAGCAGGAGGAGGTGCACCGTCAGCAGCAGGAGGAGGTACACCGTCAGAAACAGGAGGAGGTGCACCGTCAGCAACAGGAGGAGGTACACCGTCAGCAACAGGAGGAGGTACACCGTCAGCAACAGGAGGAGGGGGGTATAAACCGTCAGCATCAGGAGGAGGTACACCGTCAGCATCAGGAGGAGGTACACTGTCAGCAACAGGAGGAGGCGGCGGAGGTACACCGTCAACAACAGGAGGAGGCGGAGGTACACCGTCAGCAACAGGAGGAGGCTACACCGTCAGCATCAGGAGGAGGTACACCGTCAGCATCAGGAGGAGGTACACTGTCAGCAACAGGAGGAGGCGGCGGAGGTACACCGTCAACAACAGGAGGAGGCGGAGGTACACCGTCAACAACAGGAGGAGGCGGAGGTACACCGTCAGCAACAGGAGGAGGCTACACCGTCAGTAGCATAAAAGACACGGCCAATACCTTCCCTCACCTCCCCATCACCGTCTTCCTTGACCGACTGTCATCACCTAATACGCGCTTGTCAAGAGGCAGGGCGCTCAGCCTATGACAAAACTCCTTATTTCTAGCAATGCATCAAAAGCGCCACTAAATCATACGGCAGTCACTCAGCAAATGCGTACAATTTGCTATAATTACACATTTCATTCGTCATATCAAATAATACGACTTGTGCGGTTCATGACAGGTTGTGGACATAATAATAGTCATACCACAGGTCCATAATGAGCGGGTTTGGCCCAAATAATGGTCAGGTGGGGCACAGCGAAACAATTACGGGCTATGATGTATTAGAAGATGAAACTGGCGAGGGCGAGCGTTGGAGACGATCGGGCGAGTTCCGTCCGTAAGTTGCCTCATCTTTGGGGCGTTGATCGTCGCCCTAGCGGACTCAACACTCCGACAACTGGACGAAGGAATCTGGAAGGATATCTACAGGAAGCATAATTGCGAGGAACACCAGTATGATGTATTACATTTGTCCGATTATTTGACTTCTGGCTCTATCTTTAACTTAATCAGAGGGGGAATTACTGAGATTAAAATCCGATTTATTCCTATCGACATGAAATACGAGCGTATGAAGCGGTGTGCTCCATCAAGAGGACCTGCAGTGCCGTGACTTCCATGTTTTCTCCTCCCCCACCTACTTAAAGAACAAGCTGGGTTTTTGGAGAGGGTCTTTAAATAACTTGATTTCACCACCACTACCACAACCACCGTCACAGCCACCACCACCACCACCACTACCCCCACCACCACCTCGCTTAAACTGACTTTCTCAACACACATCAAGGAGGGAGGTTGTCGACGCACCACAAAGCACCTCCAGGTAGATTGGTTTCTTCTGCAGACAAGATAACGGACACGTACACTAAGTACCAGCTGCACGACTGGCAACAGCTGCAGGTATGGCAAGCAAGAACATCAGCAGTAGTGGGAGCAGCAGTTTAAGCAGCGACGTGAACAGCAGCGGAGGAAGTACATGACAGAGTGAAAAATCGGTAACAAAAGACAATTATCACCAGCAATGATAACAGAGGCAGACGAGAGACATAACATTAATGCCAGCAGCAGTAGTAAGGTGACAGTAACAACATCAATAACAACAACAATAACAAAGGAATAACAATAACAACAACAACAGAACAACACCAACAACAGTAAGAAAAAAAATATCACCTCAGCACCTCCACCACTTCCACCACCAACACTCCCACCACTACCACCATCCCCACCACTACCATCATCCCCACCACTGTCACCACCACCACTACCACCCTCTTCCTTCCTTCCTTCCGGTTAATAGTCTTGGCACGGCTGACGTTCTGTGGTCCTCTTGTGCAGACTATCTTATATATTATGGTGTTCTAGTTTATAATGTGGAACAGCGAGTATGATGATGATGATGATGATGATGATGATGATAATAATAATAATAATAATAATAATAATAATAATAATGATAATAATAATAATAATAATAATAATAACAATAGTAATAATAATAATAATAATAATAATAATAATAATAATAATAATAATAATACCAACGGCATTATACAAAAAAATCTCAATTTGTGCAATAATTAAATTACCATCATTATAATATTTCTTATAACTTACAATGTTACTATTCTTAATATAATTCATTCTTATATTATAATTATTACATATCATCATTATCATTATTACAATCCATAACATATCATATCATCCACACGAGGATTAAAATCACCCACATGTATAATAACATTTAGAACAATCGTCAAGTAATGTGTTATTTCAACCCCACAATTACACACACACACATTGTTATTTTTTGCTACCATAACGCAATTGGTTAGAGAAATCCTCCCCAGTGTGATCATAAGGCTGTTGACATTTGGATAACATTCCGAAATGTTATCAAGACCAACAAAAAAATTAACACAAATGCTAAAATGTAAAAAAAAATATATAAATACCACATAAACTCTGTTGTGGTGAGCAAGTTATCTGGGAAAACTCTGAGAATTTGGTGATAAATACTGAGATAAAATGCTTGGTTTTTTTTTTTTTGTACGGGAAATAATTTGTGTGGAGGAATATATTGTGGATAGTAAGGTGGTGATGTAAGTTCTGAATGGTTGACAATCATGTTGTTCTGAACGGTAAACATGATATCCTGAACGATAGATATGATATTTTGAACGATAAACAACCAAAGAAATTCTGATTGGTGGACAATGATAGGAATCCTGATCGGTAAATAATCTAATAAAACAAACAGCAAAATTTTATGATAGAAAATGTGACCGATAAATCCCTCATAATACTGAATTCCTGACAATCAGAAAATCGTAGATAATAAACAATCACAGTGGTTTCGATTGGCAAGACTGACTGGGAACTGTGAATAGTATCAACAACCATATCTACACTGAATGGCATCCAATCACATATAACTCTGATTAGTAAACATATAAACTCTGAACGATAGTCATAGCCACTCAGAACGCTAGTCATAGAAAATCTGAATGGCTAAAAATCATATGAAGTTTAAACATGCAAAAAATAAAGGTGAATCTGGGTATTACTGTCACAGGTAATCTAACTGGTTAATTAAGATAACTCAGGTAATGTGTCAATGTATCTGGACTGGAGACTCAACCATCATACACTAACTTTATATCTAATACTCAATGATAATAACATGTTTTCGGGTAATTAGATGTTTCAACGAGGGTAATTAATGCCGCTTTACCTAAGGAAGATATTATTCCTCGTATTAATAAACATCATTTATCACACTTCAGGTAAAAACTTGCTGAAGACTTCTGGAGTTCTTATGCTGTTATGACCTTCAGATAATACAAACTGCTTCATTTAATTCGTCTTGTTTTAATTTTTTTGGGGGTGGTATTGTTCAAGTTTCTTCCAGTAAAGTGATCTGTGTGTGTGTGTGTGTGTGTGTGTGTGTTTGTGTGTGTGTGTGTGTGTGTCCTTTTAAACACAGGATATTGTGTTATTTGACGGATGAAGTCACTCGGTAAATTAAAAGATCATGACCGAAGGATAGGTGAGTGGGTGGATTCCATGACAAAAACCCAGTGGACAAAATCCCAGTGGACAAAATCCCAGTGGACAAAATCCCAGTGGACAAAATCCCAGCGGACAAAATCCCAAAAGTGGACAAAAACCCAGTCTCCTATAAGATAAACCTAACCTAACCTAACCTACAGGGTGTTGGAGCATGCATTCGTTTCAAGTGATTATTCATAATTATGTTTACATAAATGGAGCATAATTTTGTGAGCATGAAATAAATTTATATATTGAATATTGTTTATTGTATCAATTTGACTTTAATTTTTTTTTTTAAAAGTTTGGTTTTTTTAAATATGAGACTTTTATTTATAAGACTGGGATTTTGTCCACTTTTGGGATAAGAGGCTGGGATTTTGTCCGCTGGGATTTTGTCCGCTGGGATTTTGTCCGCTGGGATTTTGTCCACTGGGATTTTGTCCACTGGGATTTTGTCCTGTAACCGAGTGGGTGGGTGGTTGGTGACTTAACTGATGGTGTTTCTACTTTTGGTGTCTTCATTGCCGCTATTTCCGGTGCTGTAAATATTATATGCTGGTGACGGTGTTATTAGCTACTGTTTGTTCTGTGGTGCTGTTCAAAGGGTGATGCTGTTGTGGTGCTCTGGGTGATGCTGAAGTGGTGCTCTGGGTGATGCTGTGGTGCTGTTCAAAGGGTGATGCTGAAGTGGTGCTCTGGGTGATGCTGTAGTGCTGGTCGTAGTAATGCTGTTGTGCTGTTCTGGGTGATGCTGCTGTTTCAATAGGGTCACGACACCTACTTCTGCTAACAATACTGCTTATATTCCAATACCGTACCTATACTTCTGCTACTACCACAAACACATGTTTTCTGCTTCTCCTGCAACAATTTCTGCTAATTTTGTAACATCACCTTCCCCGTTTCTGCTGATATTAATGTTATTTTTTCTTTATTATTGTAATCCCTGACCCCCCTTCTTCCTCTTGGTGCCACTGCAAATACTCTCTCTCTCTCTCTCTCTCTCTCTCTCTCTCTCTCTCTCTCTCTCTCTCTGCTGCCTGCACGACCACTTCTCCTCCTAATATTGCAGGATCACGCTTCCTGCTCTTGCAACTGCTGAAATTTCTGTTAAGTCATGTTTCCTGCTGTTCTGACTCTCTGGCCAGTGTGTGGGACGGATAATTCTCCCCTTTGTCTCTTATTTTTTATTTTCTCTGTCTAACTCCCCTTTTCTTCTGTCCATTCGTTTCCTGTCTTTACGGTATTTTTTTTTCTCTTTCTCTCATTTTATCTTTCGATGTATTTTTTTTTTCTTTACGTGTTTCTCAGTGTTGTTTTAGCTGTTCCTTCCTTTACTAGTGTTGCTTTCTCCTCTCTTTTGTTCGTTGTCTTTATCTGATTGTTTTTTTTCTTGTGTGTGTGTGTGTGTGTGTGTGTGTGTGTTATTCACCTGTCTTTCTGAGTTCTCCCTTATCTTCGTCTGTGTCTCATTTCCTCTACCTTTCTGAGATACTGTTTTCTCTTGCTGTCTCATTCTCCTGTGTTTTTTAGTCTCATTTTCCTGTTTTTCCGAGTTCCATAATTTCTTCGTGTTTTTATTTTTGTATTCCTGATTTTTCTGTCTGTCATATATTTTGTTTTTATCTCCTATTTCCGTCTAAAAATTGTATTATCTCTGTCTCATATTCTTTGCCTCGTAATGTGAAATCTTTGTCATATTTTCCAAACGTTTGTAAATTATACTGTCTTAAGCTATGTCCCAATTTCCTGTCTTTCTGTCTATTGTCTTGTCTGTTTCTGTCTTTTTCTCCTGTCACTCTGATTGTTATTTTCTTTATTCCTCGTTATTTCCTTGTCTTTCCTTCTACAGCATTATTCTTGTTTCTGTTTTAGGGTTTTCTACGTAACTATACAGAAAAACCCGCAATATAATCTATCTAAATTTTCTAAGAACAAATTTGATATAAATCACCATTCTCTCCACACACACACACACACACACACACACACACACACACACACACACATATACACACACACACACACACACACACACACACACACACACACACATACACACACACACACACACACACATAGGTTCGTTGGCTTTACAATGTCATTACTACACTTCAACAACTAAGGTCTTTAAGAGCGTAACAAGACCAATAATTATACTACTCCAAACAACAATTAAACATATGTGACATAGAACTGTTGACAATATCATTACAATACCTCATTAAGTCCTTCAGGTGTCAGTAAATAATAATACAATATGACAAAATAAAAATACTAAAATATTCACTTAAAAAAATATTAAAAAAAAAATGAACATAAAAATCGTAAGTAAATACTAAATATATTAAAAAAAAAAGTAAAATCCTAAAAAAAAAATAATGATTATATATTAACATTGAAAGCTAAAGGAATGTCATGGTGTGATCCCCAAGATATTAAGATGTTCGTGACTCTCAGCATATTCTAGTGAGGCGAGATGCAGCACCCCATCCCTCCCACTCACCCTCACCACCCACCCTCACCACCCACCACCACTACCATCCTTCTGAGAATTATTACCACGGGCCACTAACCTCTCGGGGTGATATAAATAATTTTCATTTTTATATAATTTTTGAATTTTGGAGAATAATTTTACAGAATGATCTTGGGTGGGGGAAGTTATCGAGGGACGTGAGGGTATTTAGTAATATATTATAACTCAGGTGTAATAATAATAATAATAATAATAATAATAATAATAATAATAATAATAATAATTTGCAAAGGAATATCAAATGCTTAATGATATAAGTATAAAACAAGAAATATTTCAATTTAACAAACACAAATTAAAAATAATTCCATCTAATTACTTTCTCAATCTTATCAGGTAATCTAACATTAATTAATCACCTCATTTATTTGAAGCATATAAATTATACCTGTAAAATATGAAGGGAAAAAAAAAAGAGCCGTATTTTCGTGATAATTTTCCCCCAGGTGAGAAATAAATCACCTGGGCAGTAAGTGAAGGAAGAATACTTATGATTTGGTAATTTGTATAAATTTTTTTTTACCTGTTCAATTAGCAACTCCAGGTAGTGTAACTGTGGCCACTGCTTGAGGCTTGATCTACACACACACACCCTATCATTCACGTTGCCACACCCTCTAGACGTCATATAGACCACACCCTAATCATACATGCCACGCCCATTTTTAGATCATACGCTCTATGAACTATTACACACACACACACACACACACACACACACATACATACATACACACACACACACACACACACACACACACACACACCATAAATCACTACACCGTAGCCTCTACACATCATACAAACCACAACTCCACACTCTGTTTCAACCACGCCCTCCATACATCATACACACACAGACACACACACTAATTTTACGTTATACAGACACCACGTACCCTGTCTAACAATACACAATACTATAATGTATATAGTTTTCAACGCATCATACAGACTACAGCCCAGTGTATGATGTGTATAGTCTCTCTCTCTCTCTCTCTCTCTCTCTCTCTCTCTCTCTCTCTCTCTCTCTCTCTCTCTCACTTTTCTTGTCATTCTTTATTCCCCCCATTATCCACTTTCCTTTTTCACTACTCCTTAACTCCCACTCATCTTCTCATTTCCAACACCTCCCACTCACCTCAACCAACCCCCGCCCCCACTCACCTACCCCACCTCTTTTCTCCTCCCACTGACCTCATCCACCCCTTCCGTCATCCATCACCACCCCCAACTCAACCACCTCCCACCCATCACCTCACCGCCTACCACTTCCCCCTCACCTCCCCTCCAAGCTCCTCAGGGGGGTGTGCGGGCGGGTGGGTTGGCGGGTGGGTGGGTGGGTAGGTGGGTGGCGGGGCGTATGACAGTGGTTGTTGTGGTGACATGAGACCCCTGCTATTAACTCCTCACGGTCTTCTCCTCCTCCCGCTCCTGTTCTCTCTCTGCCACCGGGAAAATGGGAGGAAATTGGATGAGAGAGAGACGTGACGCTGATAAAGATGAGTGCAGCAACTGACGCGGTGGAGGAGGAGGTGGTAGAGGGAAGAGGGGGGAGAGAGGGAAGGGACTGGGGCAGAATTGAAAGGGAAATAAGGAAGAGAAATGAAATAAAAAAGAATTGGAGCAATGTAAGAAGAAAGGAAAGAGAAATAAATAGTGATGAAAGACAAGGGGTAAGACAAATAATAATAATGACGATGATGATGATGATGATGACGATGATGATGATGATGATGACGATGATGATGACTGTTTCCCTCCGTCACCAAAACACAGTTACTAAGACTCATCAACACCTCTGTAAGTCACCAACCCTGACTACTTAATTTGAGTCAATTCACCTTAGTTCAGTTATGTTGACTTTTACTTACAGCGGTCGTGGTGTTTACTGAGCTACTGCAATAACCTGTAATACTGACCCAGCAAAATACAACAGCGGTATAATAACAACTTGTAACCTGAGATGATTGCGTTTTATGACACAGTTTCAATTTTACAGAGACAAGGAAGGTGTAGTTGTGTCTCCTTGCAAAACTCTGATTTGTATTTCTTTACATTCAAATATTCGTATGATAATCTAACTTTCACCTCTAGACACACGAAAGCCAATACCTTTATCAAACCTGTAGATTCTCAATTAAATTTCGACGCAGTTTTGGACGCCATCACTGACCCATAACTTACTGGTCTACTACAGTCCCATTCGGTTCAGTTTTATTGTTATTACCTTCAATAAAATGGATAAAAAACTTCTAAAATAAAATTGTAGTTTAGTTGTGGCGTAGAAATTATTTAAGACATAAAAGGTAAAGGTAAAATTCCCCGCGGTCGGTGTGACGTACTGCATGGGAGTTATCAGCAGTTTACCTGTAAGTCACTGTAATTAGCAGGACAGGTAACGTTACTTGAGTGAAGTTATCTAGCAATATTTTATTTACATGACTTAATACAACTTCAGTCTTTATGGTTAGGTTAGGTTAGGTTAGGTTAGGTTAGGTTAGGTTAGGTTAGCTTAGCTTAGGTTAGGTTAGGCGGCCTCGAGTTGTATCCACCAGCAACAAACATCGATACATGGATTTAGTATTCATGTCGATGCTCACCAAGGGCGGCAGGTGAGTGGCAGGGTACGACAGGTGAGTTAAGTGACTCGCCTGTAGAACAAAATATAATAAATGATTGATGGAAAGAGAGAAGGATAAAAGGAGGAAGAGGATGAGAAAGTGATGGAGAAGGAGTGTGATAGGAGGATGGAGGAAGAGGATAAGAAATGATAATAGATAAGAATGATAGGAGAGGAAGAGATGATAAGGAAAGGTATCTGGGAAGGGGACAGATGAAGGAAGAAGAGGGAGAAGGTGAAAAAAGAAGAAGAGGGAGAAGGAGAAGGAGAAGAAGAAGAAGAAGAAGAAGAAGAACTATGCAGGGGATGAGGTAATGGTGGTGGATGACCAGGAAGGGAACTGACCTGCACTACCATGACCAGGAAGGGAACTGACCTACACTACCATGACCAGGAAGGGAACTGACCTGCACTACCATGACCAGGAAGGGAACTGACCTGCACTACCATGACCAGGAAGGGAACTGACCTACACTACCATGACCAGGAAGGGAACTGACCTACACTACTATGACCAGGAAGGGAGCTGACCTGCACTACCATGACCAGGAAGGGAACTGACCTGTACTACCATGACCAGGAAGGGAACTGACCTGCACTACCATGACCAGGAAGGGAACTGACCTACACTACCATGACCAGGAAGGGAACTGACCTGCACTACTATGACCAGGAAGGGAGCTGACCTGCACTACCATGACCAGGAAGGGAACTGACCTGTACTACCATGACCAGGAAGGGAACTGACCTGCACTACCATGACCAGGAAGGGAACTGACCTGCACTACCATGACCAGGAAGGGAACTGACCTGCACCACCATGACCAGGAAGGGAACTGACCTGCACTACCATGACCAGGAAGGGAACTGACCTACACTACCATGACCAGGAAGGGAACTGTCCTGCACTACCATGACCAGGAAGGGAACTGTCCTGCACTACCATGACCAGGAAGGGAACTGTCCTGCACTACCATGACCAGGAAGGGAACTGACCTGCACTACCATGACCAGGAAGGGAACTGTCCTGCACTACCATGACCAGGAAGGGAGCTGACCTGCACTACCATGACCAGGAAGGGAACTGACCTGCACTACCATGACCAGGAAGGGAACTGTCCTACACTACCATGACCAGGAAGGGAACTGACCTACACTACCATGACCAGGAAGGGAACTGACCTGTACAAGGAAGAACAGGAAGTTATTAGTGGCAATGTGTGACGAGAAACGACAACACCTGAAGGAGAGTGTGAAGTCTTTGTGAAAGCAAATAAGAGGGTGGCTAGCGGAAAGAGGGGGGGGGGGGTGATAGAGGAAGAGGAGGGGGTAATACTAGGGGGGTGTGATATTGAGGGAGGGGTGAAAGAGGAGTTGTGAGCGTGGGAGAAGGAGGGTGATAATAATAATAATAATAATAATAATAATAATAATAATAATAATAATAATAAGCAATCACAATAACAACCATCAATCACAATTACAATAACGATAAGCAGACATAATGCGTCACAACACATCAAGGGTCATAACTACGGTAATCACAACAATAACAGGCATAACCATAACAGTAATAATAACACGCAACGGCAGCACAACCACCAGAGGGAGGTGTGTGTGAGGCGGGATGAGCTCACGTACTCTCGACCTGATGAACACAGGCAAGCGAGAGAGCAGCTGAAATGACGACAGGGAGGGAAAAAAAACACAGAAAAATGACACACACAAACGAAGTGGTGAAAATGATACGTTAGAGAGGGGGGGGGGGTGGGGGAGGGAGGGGAATTGGTGTAGGTATAAGTAGCTGAAGCAACGGCACAGTGAAACGACGCAACGAAACAAAACCGTAAGAGAAGAAGCAACGAAACGACACAGTTACGACACACACACACACACAGACAGACAGGCACAAACGACAGAACCAGACGAAAACAAATGACTGTATACCTAGAAACGTCACGACAAAATACACCAGACAGAAGCGCCACACAAAGAGTTCGGAAATCTTACAAAGTTCCCTCCCATTGTCTAAACACCAGCACCGCGGCTCCTCGGGTTCGTTCTTCCCGGGGTAGTGAATCCATGACTCAATTTATCTTAACCGTGTGACTCCTTCGCCGACTCCTGACACACTTTGTCATTATTTTGTGAATCTTCTTGATAATTTTGTGGAATGATTGTGGGCATTAGACTCTTTTAAAGATTATAAAGAGCGTGTGGGAAGGTGGAAGGGCAGGGACGTGAATTGCTGACAGCTTTACCACATGGGATTCAGAAGAGGTTGTTTGTGTGAATTTTTTTTTGCTTGGTTTTCTTTTTTATATTTGTGGTGTCTGCGGGTATTGTGTACGTGTGGTTGTTTGTGTGTGAGAAGTGGTTTCTTATTTTATGGAGGAGTTGTTTGTGTGTGGTGTTTGAGGTCTTGTTTATATTTAGTTTTGAATATTTTGTTTCCAAGGGTAGGGTCTGAACTTATATTGTTATTAAAATTACTGTGTGTGTGTGTGTGTGTGTGTGTGTGTGTGTGTGTGTGTGTGTGTCTGTGTGTGTGTACGCCCATGTTACATGCCTATACGTACGTACATTCATGCATGTGAGAGAGCGTACGTGCATGACCTCGGCAGCTCTCCACAATATGTCATCATCCCCAAGGCGAGCACACACACACACACACACACGCACACGCACACACACACATAAAAGAACGAGAACTCAACCACATACCTCATCACTGTATAAAACTCAGACAAAACAACTTTATAACCTCAAACAACAAGCTGCTAATTAAGTCATTAGATACATCAAACTACACTTGGATAATGCAGAGTATCATCACCTCTGCTCGTAGCCCCAAATTGTACTTGTCTAAACACGCTTCCGGACAAATAGCCTGAACAAATCGTGGAGACGTTAGCCACCCGGACGACGCTTCCATTAGGGTGTTGATAGCAGTTGTCATAGCGCTTATAACTCAGTGTGACGGTCCCTGAGTCATGGCTGGCCCGGGGTGATAGCTCGACCCTCCCTCCATCACCTATACCACTGCCTCCCTCTCTCCCTCTCCTTCCCTCTCTCCCTCTCCTTCCCTCTCCCTCTCCTTCCCTCTCCCTCTCCTTCACCTGTATTACCTAGTAGTGGTGACAGTTAAATCACCACCATCACCACTACAACCACCGCCATCACCACCACCACCCACCAAAACACAGTGACCAAATGTACACAGAACGATGTGACAATTGCTGTGTGTGTGTATGTGTGTGTGTATAATGTGTGTGTGTGTGTGTGTGTGTGTAGAATGTATGTGTGTGTGTGTGTGTGTGTGTGTGTGTATTGGACATGTAAAATACTGCCCTCGAAGCTGTTATTTGTCAATGTGAGTCAGTTTGTCTCCTCCACGCAATGTTTCAGACAGCTAAGTGTGAGGTATAAGTGTGAGGTATGAGGTATAAGTGTGAGGTATGAGGTATAAGTGTGAGGTATGAGGTATAAGTGTGAAGTATGAGGTAGTAGTATGAGGTATAAGTATCCTGTAGATTAACGAATATACAGGTTAACTTACAAACAAACACATCTACCACCCAACAAACAAACAAACAAACACATCTACCACCCAACAAACAAACAAACAAACACATCTACCACCCAACAAACAAACAAACAAACACATCTACCACCCAACAAACAAACAAACACATCTACCACCCAACAAACAAATAAACACATCTACCACCCAACAAACAAACAAACACATCTACCACCCAACAAACAAACAAACACATCTACCACCCAACAAACAAACAAACAAACACATCTACCACCCAACAAACAAACAAACAAACACATCTACCACCCAACAAACAAACAAACAAACACATCTACCACCCAACAAACAAACAAACAAACACATCTACCACCCAACAAACAAACAAACACATCTACCACCCAACAAACAAACAAACACATCTACCACCCAACAAACAAACAAACACATCTACCACCCAACAAACAAACAAACACATCTACCACCCAACAAACAAACAAAACACATCTACCACCCAACAAACAAATAAACAAACACATCTACCACCCAACAAACAAATAAACAAACACATCTACCACCCAACAAACAAACAAACAAACACATCTACCACCCAACAAACAAACAAACAAACACATCTACCACCCAACAAACAAACAAACAAACACATCTCCCACCCAACAAACAAACAACAAACACATCTACCACCCAACAAACAAACAAACAAACACATCTCCCACCCAACAAACAAACAACAAACACATCTACCACCTAACAAACAAACAACAAACACATCTCCCACCCAACAAACAAACAAACAAACACATCTACCACCCAACAAACAAACAAACAAACACATCTACCACCCAACAAACAAACAAACACATCTACCACCCAACAAACAAACAAACACATCAACCACCCAACAAACAAACAAACACATCTACCACCCGACAAACAAATAAACAAACACATCTACCACCCAACAAACAAACAAACACATCTACCACCCGACAAACAAATAAACAAACACATCTACCACCCAACAAACAAACAAACAAACAAACACATCTACCACCCAACAAACAAACAAACACATCTACCACCCAACAAACAAACAAACACACATCTACCACCCAACAAACAAACAAACACACATCTACCACCCAACAAACAAACAAACACACATCTACCACCCAACAAACAAACAAACACATCTACCACCCAACAAACAAACAAACACACATCTACCACCCAACAAACAAACACATCTACCACCCAACAAACAAACAAACAAACACATCTACCACCCAACAAACAAACAAACAAACACATCTACCACCCAACAAACAAACAAACAGCTCGGAAAGATTCTCAAGACACATGACTAAAACAAGTCTGTAAATTTAACCTACATTAACTCCTAGTAATTTGTACACCTTTGCAATATACGGTTCCTCTACCTGTAATTGGATCTACCTGGGGAGTATTTTACCTTGATATGATCGCAGGTATTGTTACAGGTAAGAGAGGGAACAAAGGAGTAATGTATATGGATAACTATTTGTGTGAGACGCTATATATGTGGATGGGTGGGGGTGGGGGTGTGAGAGTTGGTGGGGGTGTGTGGTAGGGTGTGGGGGTGTGGGGGTGTGTGGTAGGGTGTTGGTGAGTGTGTGGGGGAGGGGAGGGAGCAGTAAGAATAATAGAGGCTTATATAATGCTCTATTGATGACGATACACCTTTCCTGGTGTTTTGTACTCTTGTTTCCTGTGAGGGGTCTCTCTCTCTCTCTCTCTCTGGTAAAAAAAAAAAGGAAGTCTGCAGCGTTGTTAATTTACGTCAACGAAAACAGTTTATTATACATTAATTTACAGCACTGGGAGGACTCGCTGTGTCACATTCTCCCTCACTGCTGTTAAAGTTATATTTGTTTAATGCGTGTTGGCAAGTTCACGATACGGCAGTAAGTAAAAGGTCGTCGCGTCGTAAGCTTATACCAGAGTATGTGTCGTAAGTTCAGACCACTGGTAAAAGTCTGGGTTACAGCTAAGCACCTCGGGACACTTGTGTTAATTTCAAGCCTATTTGTTCCACTGAGGATCTGCAAAGACCACCAGATATAGTACATAGTGATATATAATTACAAAATTGATCACAGGTTTGATTATATCTTTCGAATAACGGAGAGGAAATGTGTGTGTGTGTGTGTGTGTGTGTGTGTGTGTGTGTGCATGCTGTGTATGTGTGTATGCTGTGTATGTGTGTGTGCTGTGTGTGTGTGTGTGTGTGTGTGTGTGTGCTGTGTGTATGTGTGTGTGATGTGTGTGATGTGTGCTGTGTGTGCTGTGTGTGTGTGTGTGCAGGTGTTGACGTGTAGAGGTGCAGTAGAGGTGAAGAAGGAGCCAGAACGGAGTCTCTCCCTCGCCCGCCTGTCATTATTCTGAGTTAAGCTCTTTACACGTCTCTTGCAATGACGTGCTGGAGCTGTTTACACGAGGGTTGAAGTCGTCCCCCCCCCCCTCCTACAGCCCCTCCTCTAGTGTACCCTCAAACCCTCTCCCCTAACCTAATCCCCCCATCCCCTCACTCCTCCCTGTACCCCTTTCCCTCACTTAGCTTGGCAGGTGTGACAACATCAATTAACTGGTAATCACAGGTAAAGACGTGGAACAACCAGAGATTAGCGATTACCCTTGCCTGATGAAGTCATATGTGGGGCGTTTGTCAAGGAAATGGAGCCTGGAGGCTATAGGTGGAGTTTCCACTGAGGATTGTTGTTGGTTCGTGACGGGAGGTGAGCGGGGGGGGGGGGGGGGGACTTAACGGTAGGAGAACGGTGGGAGGAGTGAAGGAGAAGATGGGTGGTGGTGTTGGTGGGTGGTGTTGGTGGGTGGTGTTGGTGTGTGGTGTTGGTGTTTGGTGTTGGTGGGTGTTGTTGGGGGGTGATGGATGGTTGAGGTGGGGTGATGGAGCATGATAAAAGGGGAGCATGATAAAAGGGGGGCATGGGGTGGGGGGAGGGAGGAGGTGAGTGATGATGGTACAGTGGAGGGGGAGTGAGAGGGGGAGAGGGGAGTTTAACGATTGACTGGTTGGGAGGTGGGAGGTGAGGAAGGCGTGGTTGAGTGTGACTATTGAGTGGAATATCTACACGTCTTGGGTGGTTAAACAGTTAGATAAACAGATATGTAAATAAGCAGATGGACAAATGAAGGTTACAAAATACCGCTGGATAGGCTGTAGCCGTCGGTGAGAGAGAGAGAGAGGTGAGCAGGGAAGGGAGAGGAGGGTTGGCACTGGAGGGAGAGGGAAGGGAGAGGAGGTTGGCAAGGGAAAGGAGAGGAGGATTGGCAAGGGAGGGAGTGGGAAGGGAGAGGAGATTGGCAGGGAAGGGAGAGGAGGAGGAGGAGGAGGAGGGTTGGCAGGGAAGGGAAGGGGCGAGAACAGCTATCTACCGTCAGGTCTCAGGTTAATGGAACTGTTTGATTTATAGTTGAGGTGTGACGTAAAGGCTCTGATCATGCGTGGTAGCCTGAGTGCTTGGGTACACCTCACTGCTTGCATTTATATGTACAGTATTTCTGAGTATAGCTAATTGCTTGCCTTTGTATACCTGTCTGTGTATCTGTACGATGATTGTGTCTGTGTGCTTCTCATTGCTTGCTCTTGTGTGTGTGTCTATGTAAATCTCTCAGCCTATATCTGTGGACACATTAATACTTACACTTGTATTCCTATATACATATTTCAATACCAATTCCTCTGAGTATGTGTGTATACCTAAGCTAGTGTGTATGTATTGCAACTCAAGGTGCACGTATCTTCGTGCTTGCTAGTTTGTGTGTATCTGTGCATACTAGTGTTTACGTGTCCGTGTAGTTGCACATCTAAGTGTTTGCTTCTCTGACTGTGTTAATATTTATACATGCAACCAGATAAATATGTCAATAGGTTTTATAACTAGGAGTGTTAATAAGGGGAGTAGATATGTCATTTATATGTAGCTACAGTTAAGAGTTCACTTTGATTGTCGTATTCAGTTTTGGTCAACGTCCTGTAGAAAAGATATAGATTCTTTTGAAAGTATTTAGAGTAGAGTGACAAAGTTAATCCCATGCAATAGGTACCTTCCATACACTCATAACATCCCCCTGAGAGACGTAGAGTAAGAGGCGATATGATAAAACTCCACAAATAAAATATAAAGATAAAATAAAATTGGTATAGATATTTAAACGATCAATTCAATGTATTTATAGTAGGTGAATCTACCTTGAGGAGAGCAATAAGTCAACACTGGTTTTAATTCAACATGATGAACGTAATGTAACGCAAAGAAGTTACCACCAATAGAGCTTTGAATAGATACCTGAGTGGTAATGGTTTTGGGTGTAAATTGGAGCTGTCTACCTGAGGACCTCTAAGTCATTAAGCCTATTGTAGTTCCCTATAGTATGTTCTCAGTGTTTGTGTATGTGTAGATGTGAATGTTTGTTTCTGTGTGCATGTGTATACAGTAATGTCTGCTTGTTTGTATATGTGTATACTTTAATGTTTACATGTGTGTGTGAAAGTATACAGTATATAATCATTATACCACAGTGCTTGCTTGAATGCAGAAGCGTTGACTTTACATCGGCACACGGTGCTGGTGGCGAATTACCTGTCGTCATTACTCGTCACACCTGCTGGTACACCTTTCTCTTCACATTCATAAGAACGACTATGTTTACCTTACGAGAACGACAACTTTTCCCCCATTAGCACGATCAACTTTTTTCCTATGAGAACGACCAAGATTTTCCCCATGATAAAGACCGAGATTTTCCCACTTTTTCCCCGACAAAAACGAACAAATTTCCCTAAAATTTGCGGAGGATGAGTGGTAGAGTGGCCGGGGTGGCGATGGTGCTGATGGCGGCAGTGAATGATAATATGAATCTCTTTTTTTTTTACCATAAGCTTTATTCCTTTCTCTCTCTCTCTCTCCATCATTCTATTCCCTCTGTCTCTCCCTCTCTCTTCTACAATCTATCCACTCTCTTTTTCTCCCTCCTTCCCTCCCAGACACACACACGCACATCCTACTCTCTCTCTCTCTCTCTCTCTCTCTCTCTCTCTCTCTCCTATCCCACTCTGTTTCTCCCCCCCTTTCCCACTTTCTTCCCCCCATCTTTCTTTGTTTGTTTCCTTGTACTTCCACCTCTCTCTTGCCATCCTGTACTCCCTCTCTCTCCCTCATTCCTCTCTTTGTCTTCCTATACTCCCTCTCTTTCCCACCTTATACTCCCTCTCTTTATCTCCTATACTACCTCTCTCTCCCTCCCTCTCTTCCCTCCCCATACTCCCTCTCTTCCCTCCCCATACTCCCTCTCTCTCCCCCAACACCCGTAATATGTATGGTAGGCACCCGGAACTCAGCCCCAGTGGGTCCCCAACATACAACAAACCTGATTACATTTATTTATATTCTGATCATGAACTGACGTGTGTCTGTCATGCAGAGTATGACTGATGACCATGTTATTCCCAAACATCTGCCTTTTTTTTGTACACTTTTACATATGTTTTCATGAAAAACATCCGCCTGTTTTACATTTTTAACACATTTCACTCGGAAAAATCTGTTCTTTTGCACTTGTACAACTTTTCTGTTCGGATACATCTGTCTGTTAGCCCCTTGACATGTATTTTAGTCGCAGATCCGATTTTTTTTCGGAACTTTTATTTTATACTTTTATACACCTCTGATAAGTTGGATTTGAAATCAATTTTATATTTTTTTACTTTGAGTTCACCTGTAAACACGTTTTTTTGTTTACCTCCATTTTACCTTAAAAGGTAAGGTGGCCAAGGGGATATATGCAAATGGCTTTTTATTATTAAAGATTATTATCAAAGACAAAACTTTACCACGAGGCTATGTCTCTGTTACACACTTTGACGTTCATTTTACGAACTGACTCTACGATGAAACAGATTTTATTACACTAGACTACATTATGACCCCCATACTTGTGAGTAATGAGAGGAACGTTTAGCTTCAGGCACCAAACGTGTCTTTAAGATGTACTGAGATGTTGAACGGATATCCTGGTTAAGATGAGGGAGAGAGAGAGAGATGGGGCGACAGATCTAGAAAGAAAAGTTCCACATCTCTCCAACTGTCGATTATGAAAAATCCCAAGAGATTCTGGCTAATTCAGGTTTATATACTCACTTACGGGGTTTTATTGCCGCTGATGATGGGTTTTGGTCATGACGTGGGTGATAGAGGCAGCTCCTCACAAGAAACTCGTCACGCCCAAGAAATCAACAGTAATTTTATTAGGATAATGAGTCTATTAGTTGAGTTGATGGATGAGCTCGGTTCTGAGGTGAGTAAGTTAGTAATGGGAGACTATCATGTTGAAGGAGGTTAAGTCTTTAATGAACTGTGACTGAAGGGTAAATTATAATGAGGACCAGTTTAAGTGTGTGTGTGTGTGTGTGTGTGTGTGTGTGTGTGTGTGCGTAATCCCTGGAAATATCAGTAATTTCATGTAATTACCATTTCACTCGGCGATTTCATGAAATTACTAAAATGTTGACATTATTTTTACTTCATCTTACTGAATGTCTTTAAACTAGTGGTTCCCAATCTTTTTCACTTCATTCCCCCCTTAAGTCCCCCCCTCCCCCAAATCCCTGTGGACCCCCTTTACTTTTCTCCCCAAAACATTAAAAATAATGATAAATAATAAACGATTCTAATCAGGAGATAAAGACAACATATATTTATCACTTCCTCCCACGTGAAGGCCAAAAGCATAACGATCAATAACTGTATAACTATAACACGATAACTGTATAACATAACCGTAACCATTACCAGTAATGATAACATTTGAAGTCATCCAATGAGAGACTTCAGAGTCAAATACAAAGTCAAAATGAAAAGATAGAAGATGAATCCTACCCTACCAAGGCAAAAAGAATAATAAATCCTTATTTATTCCTCTTTTACCAGATTTTCTTGAATATTTTTCAACTTTTCGTAGTCCACCGTGGACCCCCTCAAGTATACCGTGTATCCCCTGGGGGTCCATAGACCCCAATGTGAGAACCAATGCAAACAAATCGTAGAGACTACCATATCATTATGCCTTGCCCGGGAACCTGCAGCTATGTCTAGAGATATGTAAGGCCCGAAGGACCATTACGGTCAGCAGGTATACAGCACAGTTTAAACTAATCCTTTTTTATGTACATAACAGGTCACTTTACCCGGCACTGCACTCGACCAACTTCGCTTTGCCCAACAGTAAAGTTGGGTACTGAAATACAGTTGGGAAATTTACGGGTACCCTGGGAATAAGCCAATGACCTATCCAAACTCTTCAACAAAATTCTTGGATGCACACATCCCAGACTGCTAACTATAATTTTCTACCACCAAGTTTATTATTTTCTGCTCATAGACGAAAAAAAATCGACAGATTTAAAAGGATGCAGCCGTGTGCTTCCAAATTTCAGTAAAAAAAAAAAAATAATATTAAGTTTCCTTCTTTGGTGCCTATGGTGAAGAAGACAACATTGGGGAACAATTTGTGCCCGTCAGGAATCACCATGTTTTTTGACGAAATATTTATTTAAAAAGCAAAACACGACAATCAAGTTAGAATACCGTATTGTGTTTCCTTCAAATAACCCCCGGTCCATGAGAGGAAGATCATTACAAACTGGAGGGATGTATTAAATTAAAGGAAGAACCACATAATAAAGAGAAGGATCACTAAGATCCTCTAATGTGAAAAGCGCCATGAAAAATAACTTTTGCCGATTCTGATTCAATCTGGACCCGAGCTTTGGTAATCACAGAAAACACTGAAAAACGTGTCATTTCTAAGGGGATATGTGATGCTGGAATGGAAAATGACATAAAAGATCATGTGATAATGGCATTAAGAAATTCAAAGTTCCAGGAGTTGATTGAGTGAATGATATACGCAAATCACAATTTAGAAAATCACTGGATGAGGGTAATTTCTCGAGTGATCCCGATCTTCAACAGCGACAACTTATTCAGTTAGCGGAAACACAAGCCTCTCGAGTAGGTACAAAAACAACGATAACTGATATATATATATATATATATATATATATATATATATATATATATATATATATATATATATATATATATATATATATATATATAAAACTGACGTGGAAATACCTGAGGTATGATGTGTTACGGTCCATCAAGGAGTTGTTCATTTTCATCTATCTGAAAAAAACAAAGAAAACAATTAGATCAACCTATCGTCCCACTTTACTCCTATGAAATGTTGTATAACGTTAAGGAGAAATTCGCTACTTATACCCTGTTAAATATTAGAAGGATTTCAAGGATGTGTTTGTTTATTAAGTGAAAGGATTAATAATGACTATGAACCTATAGTTGTACCTTTAAAAGTGTTCTTACAAAATTATAAAAGTTTGTGGATTTATGACGCTTAGTGATTGAAACCAAGCCAAGCTAACCACATCACTACATATGTAAGATCATTAAGTTTGGTTTAGTTGGTTTGTGTTGTCTGTCATTATTAGTGGTTTAGACCTTCAGCCTTCTTGAGGGAGTTCTGATGACATGATCTTAAGTTCTGAAAGAAAACTGGATACATTTCACATCCCTACATATATTTTTTTCTCATATCAGATAGGCATCTATGCATTACAGCAATGTGTCCAAAAGGATCCCCCCACCTCAATACAGTAAAAAAAAATAATGAAAAAAATTGGGTGGCGACCATCTCCTTAACCTTTATTAACAATTGTATTTGCAATTAAGAACAACCATGGTACTAGAAACGCATTTAGTTAACATCAAAGATTATTAAAGATACTTGTCTCTTGTGTTATAAGAGCAGCAGAAGTAGTGCTCACCTTGCACTGGTGGTAGAGGAAGCCTTGGCATCACCCATCATGTCTTGGGCCAGGGACCATCCTGTTTGAAACAACATTCATCAGTGAAGCCACAATTTTTATTTCATTATTCTGATTACATATAACTTTTTATTTAAACCAAAATTAATTTTCTTTCGTTAGAAAATATTTAGTCTCGTAGTGTCCGACCCGATTATAAACAGACTTGTACATTTTTATCAGGCCACAAATATTTGTTTTTTAATGGAAAGTCATGTTTGTGGTCATGTCTGATTACACCATATTGTCACGTGATTGGGGGAAGTCTTGCCTGAATTCTCGATTTTTAAGGACTGTTGTCTAGGGGTCTGAATAACAACTAAGAACATTTTAACATGTTAGACTTTTCTAATTAATCTTAGTTTTGTCTTTTTGTTCAGCATTCAGCACAAACCATGGAATGTAAATGATAAAAAAAACCATTACGAGGTAGTTAACTAAATTAAACAAATACAACAAATATTATACCATATATATATATATAAGGCATCTAAGTTACTGGTGTATATCACTTAACCCTAAGTTATAAGTCAACATGATCCTGCTCTTATTTCTTAAAGGAACACAACAATCAGTAGAAAAGTCCTTCCTGAATACTGGACGGATCCCCCTCATGAAAGACGGAGATAACCACCGCTTTTACTGAAGGCTTAGACATTTGGCCAGGCAACAGATCATTATAACTTCAAGGATGAACACCAAGAATTTGCCTTGAGCGTTTCCTCCACTCGCAGCTCTGCTCATTTAAGTCATAATTACGGAGATCCCAGAGTTTACAGTGATAGGGCCTCAGGCACTGACTCTTAAACAGTTTAATACCAGTCTCAGTGTCCAGATGACTGAACCCATTGGTCTATTAGTCTCTCATAGCACCAGGGAAAAAGTACCAGCGGTCCTTATGAAGGGTTAACATGACCCACGTGTTTCTTTGGTTATTTTACAGGTATTTCGTTCCACATCTGGGTAATGGTTGTGGGGGAATAGAAAATTACAAGGGCACATCTCTCAGGATTATATATGTTAGACAGAACTTAAGACCAGAGTAAAAGGTAATAGCACAGGTGTTCGCGATACAACCAAACCAACATTACAGGAGAGCAGTTCACCTTACAGAGAACAAACAACAAAAGACTCGGCACCTTATATACCACCAGCCTAGTAGGGGCCTCACATTATATTTTAACCATTTCACAGCAACTTGACGTGATTGATATGAGACAAACAGGGACCTGACAATAACATCACTAACATCCACTTTATAGTGGATCTCTTGAGAAGTTTTTGTGTAGTATTTGTGAGACGCGTTTCCGAGAGAGAGAGAGAGAGAGAGAGAGAGAGAGAGAGAGAGAGAGAGAGAGAGAGAGAGAGAGCCTAACAGACCTGCCTTGTAGTTCATAACACTGGAATAATCATCAGTAAGGCGATGATATTGATATAAACAAGGGCATAGATATAGACAAATAATAAAAGAGATAAAAATAGATAGATAGATAACGCCAAACGCCCGCTACACTGTCTCGTCATCTATCAGAACCTGCAGCTTATGTTTACATACGGGTACAATAAGGCCACAAATCAAATTTCTGTATTGAATAGAATAATTTTCGCTTTACGAGAAGATACAGATTATGCAAGTGTATTACACACACACGTAGTATACGACCACAGGTGTTGGCCTAGTATACACCGCTCCTCCACTCAATGATACACCCGTTCACTCCGACAGTTATACAAGATATATGTATGTAGCCTTGATTCATGGCCAGATAACACGACACCCCAAATACACTGTAACAAAGAGGTGGGGGGGGGGGGCAGCACCACCTCCTCTCTTAATAATAACAAGCTCAACTGTGTGTGTGTGTGTGTGTGTGTGTGTGTGTGTGTGGATCAAAGATAATACAATACATTCGTCTGTCTGTTTATATGTTTTTTTTCTCTCCGTCTTACTCTTTTTGTCTGCCTGTCTGTCTGTCTGTTTATTTATGTGTCTTTCAGTTTTTCCCTGTTTCTTTCTTTATGTTCGTCTGTCTATCTTTCTATCTGCTTCTGTTTATTCCTCTCGCTATTTTATCTCTTCCATCTACCATCACCTCTACACCCTCCAATTTAGCATGAATATACAATACCCATTATTATGTATATCACTTTGTTGCGTTTGAAGAGTCAGTTTATCATAGAGTAAATTATAATCGTCTGATAGGTATATGTGTGTGTGTGTGTGTGTGTGTGTGTGTGTGTGTGTGTGTAAATCATAGGTGGCACACACACACACACACACACACACACACACACACACACACACACACACACACACCTATCAGTTCATTATAATTTACCCTGTGATAAACTGACTCTTGAAACGCAACAAGCTGAGATATAGATAATATTGGATATTGTTTTCCTTCTCAATTTAAGGGTGTAGGTGTAAGTGTAAGTGGATTGGGAACACACGTCACTTCCGCCTACCTGTACACCTGTGGTTAATTGTGATACCGAGGCAGGTGTGTGGGAGACAAACTATTGTATTTTATTTTCCGATCAGCTTTAATTCTATTGTGGTGTGTGTGTGTGTGTGTGTGTGTGTGTGTGTGTGTGTGTGTGTGTGTGTGTGTGTGTGTGTCATCCTGTAAACCTTTTGGCTGACGGGATTGACTAAGGACACACCTCTGACAGGACTGGCTTAGGAAACACTTAAGTGAGGAAGGGAGAAAGAAGGGAAGTAGAAAGAAAAAGAGAGGAAGTAAAGAAGAAAGGGAAGAACGGTGAAAATAAAGGAAGAAAGAAGATAAAAGGATACCAAAAATTATGATAATAAGGTATAAAGGAAAAGTGGGAAAGAAGAAAAGATAAGATGATAAAAAGAGAAAAATAATAAATGAAATAAAGGCAGGAAGCGATGACGAAAAAGATCAGATATATAGACGTGACAACAAAATGCAGATGACAGAAGACAAAGACCAAGGAAGACAACATTGTTTATAAAGTCGTTTACTGATGACAACAATAACCTCACCCCTTCCTCCCCACTCCCCCTACCCCTCCTACTTTTCCCTTTACTCCTCCACCTACCCCCTCTCCCTCACCCATTCTACTTCTTCCTCCCCTTTCCCTTAACCCTCCTTCTTTCCCATCCCCTACCCCTTCACTGCGTGTTTGGGAAGGGAGGGTAGGAGTGGAAGGGAGGGTAGGAGGTGATAAACATTCACACGCACCGCTGCCAAAGGTCATACCACACAACACAAAACACACAGACATAAGTACAGGTACAGTTCCGAGAGTTCACGACACAGTTAAGGTTAATACAGGTAGAGTACAGGTTAATATTTATTACACGGTATAGAAATAGGTACAGGTTAACACAAGAGAGACAAAACACAGGTTCAGGCACGAGGGTGCATTATAGTTTCCTAGCCAGCCAAACAACCAGCCAGCCAGTTAGTCATCCAATTAACCAGCCAATCTTTTAGCCACCTAATCAACCAGCCAGCCAATCAACCATCAATCCAGGTAGCCAGCTAGCCATTCAGTCAGCCATTCAGGCATCCATCCATCTAGGTAACTCACCAGTCATCCAGCCAGTCAACCAGCCAGTCATTCAGCCAGTCATTTAGCTATCTATTCAACCAGCCAACCAACCACCAAGTTCACCAGCCAGGTAGACGACCTCACCACCACAACATCAAAGACAAGACATGAAGGTAATAATCACCTGTCCCCAACGATCTAACTCACAGGGGGGCCTCGCTGATCTCCCCATTAACTCACAATTTATTCACTTTGATGTTTTTTTTTTTGTGTCTTTTGTGAAATATATTTATATGACCAAGATAATGTAGAGGCGAGGTATTATCAGAGGCAGGAAATTGTTCAGGGCTAGAGGTTGACATCTCAGTGGGTGGCGGACGTTCATGACAGGAGGATTAAATGGGATTGACATGTGGGATAGAGGGGATGAGGGATAGTGGGGGGGGGGGAGATGAGGGTAGAGGGGAGGGTTGAGGGGGGGGGTTGTGGTGGGAATGATGGATGATTGGGGGGAGGGGGGTGATTGTTACTGCATGACAAGAATCAGGGAATATGATAGACAATAGGATATAATTAGGAAAGAAACAATAAGATTATTTTTTAAAACAGGGAAATGAGGGAGGAGGGTAGTTAGAAAAATGGGGTAGCATAGGAGGAAGGTGTTGTTGTTGTGAGTTTACATTCTGAGCTCCCCAATTTCACCCAACTGTGAATGGGTACCTTACTTTACAGTTAAGGAAATGATAGCGGTCAAGTTCAGTGCTGACAGACGCCCCTAACATACCCACGTGACCCATTTTCATGACAAGAATGAAGAAGAATGGGTTTTATGACAGAGATAATGGTATGACACGGTATGAGGAGGAGTTCTGACATAAATAATAGGGAAGGGAGTTAATGTCAAGATTAATGGGGAGACAGATAATGGTGGGGGAGGGAAGGGAGGGGGGTGCGCTATGACAGAACCAGGGGGGGAGGCGACGTACACTAATAAAAACAGGAAGAGATGAAGGTTGAGAGAAAGAATGAGGTGTAAAATGGAGGGGTAGAGAAAGAGATGATAAACTAGGAAGAGTGAGGGAGGCAAGAGAAGAGAGGGATAGATAAGACAATGAAGGGAGGAGGAGATAAGGTACAGTAAAACAGGGAGAAAGAGAGGGAGAAAGAGAGGGAGGGAGGGAGGGAGGCAAACTAAGTGAGGGAAGGAGAATGGGACAAATGCAAGGGTAAAGGCACAGTGAGGAAGGGTAGGAGAGATAGAAGGGGCAAGGAGAAAGAAAGGAGTGGGAGGGAATGAGAGAGAGAGAAGGAGGGAGGAGGGGGGGGGGGTCACGCCATCTCACCTTCCCCATAACTACATATTAAGTTAATTCATCCTTCCTTTATGTTCTTTTTACGAGCCAGAAACATTAATTAAGGTTTATTTCCTGAGCGTCACAGAGATACGCTTTAAGGTCCATTCCAGGTTATATTTTTTTCCCATGAGATATTCCGAGGTCACCAAGTCACTGTGTGTGTGTGTGCTAAAACATAAACAAACAACAAACAAGCTGCTGGTTTATAAGATCATTTTAACATATGTAACTACCTCTATGACCGGGGAGAGGGGGGAGGGGGGGGGGGCTCCGAAGGTCCTGTAAGTTACGTCGTCTTGATACAATGTGACGTCACAAGATGGCGGATATTTTGTTTTGAGTATCATTATAAAGAAGACTTATAACCTCACGCTCTCCCATTAATAGTCTCCCTTCTTGTGTCCGGCCCATCAAACGTTTCCTATCCCTATCACCCTCCCATCAAAGGTCCGCTTCCTCACACCCATCACAATGAAATCCCCTCTCCCGATCTCTATCACCAGAAGCAACTCTCTCTCTCTTTCTCTCTCTCTCTCTCTCTCTCTCTCTCTCTCTCTTCCCTTTCGCGTCCAGTACAATTTCGTCCAAATAGACGTGGAATAGGGAGGCGAGTCGGCCTTTCAAGATCAAGTCCAACACTGCATCAGATTGGTCTTGTCAGCGAGAGTGTGTGTGAGGCGCCGTCAACAATGTCCTGAACACAATGTTAACTTAAAGCTATGTATAGTATGTATAGTTATTGCTGGCATATGAACACACACACACACATACACACAGGGGTGGCGAAAGGTCAGGTGAAAAATTCCTAAAGAAATATAAAAACAAATTCAAGAACACAAACAACTGCCAACACCACAGAAATATTAACCAGAGGCTTCGAGGTAGTTACGGCACTTTACCCCATGATACATTATTGATCACTGAGCTAGTATTTTATTAAGAAGACCTTCACTTATGGTAAGATCTCCAAAAGTGTCAAAAAATATTGTTTACTCGGGTATGAAGCTACAATCCACCACAGGATGTAATAACTCATTTTCATTACGATCATTTATATTGTGGTATTTAGTAAAGAATCTATCCACTAAAGGATTGAGTTTGTAAATATTATGATTTAGAAGTGAACTGTAAGTGATGATGCGAGTCAGTTAAGCAGATCACAAAATAGGTGGATTTATTGATTCATTGTGGTGTCAAGGTTCGAAATAAGTGAGTAGGGGAATAATTAGATGGTGCATAAAATTTAGTCACAAGACAAGAGAAATGGTAATTTAGTAGTAAAATTACTAACTGCCATCATCTTGTAACAGTAAAAATAATTACTCTACTTTACAGTCACCTCCAGGTGTGTTGTTGTTACCTTTTACTGTGCCTCCTTTGTTCATTATCTATGATAATTTCCGCACTTAGAGAAGCAAAAATTAACATGTGAAATGTTCTGGTAACATAAACATCTTGAAGACAACAAGAAATGTATAAAATTTCAGCGACATCCACCACCCTATATAAACATAACTGTGAAGTTCCGTGATCGACCTTTTCCGAATCCTAACCACATAACACTTTCCTGTTAACATTAATGGAGTCTTGCCGTCTGCAAAGATCTCCTTTTCACCTCTCCATTCTTGGGAAACCTGTGAAAAATAATATTCCCCTTGTGTTTGTAGCTTGAGCAGCAACCTTGCACTGCATAATTACTGGACATTGTCTCACACGTGTATAATCCCACTCTAGGCTTCACTATCATAACCAATTATTAAGAATATCAACTATGAAACGCCCGCATGTCTATATACTTTCAACATGTACTACTGAGCTGGATCAGAGGAGCGTTGTCTCTGGTAGCGTTTTCGTCCACCGGTGAGCAAACCTTTTAGTTTAGACCTTGCCTACCACTAACAAACAAAAACCAGCGTTACTTACCTAAATTATCAGAAGCATGTAGTCTTGAGAGCAGTTATCCTGTTCCCAGGGATGAAATTCGACAGTTGAGGTGAGAAAAGTCACTGAGTCCAATCGATAACATTTTCAAGTCTGCCAGAGCCAAAGACAATGCTCAGTCTCACCCAAAAGTGCGTTAGCTCACCCAGCCAGCTATTGCTGCACTGCTTGCTTCAGATGTATGAACTTAAGTCTGTTACTTCGAACCTTTAAATTCATTCGTATCGGTTTCATGTTCCAGTTGGCACTGAGACAGTTCAAACTTCTGAAGCAGGCAGTGCAGCAATAGCTGGCTGGGAGAGTTATCGAACTTTTGGGTGAGACTGTACCGGGATATATATTGGCAGTGTTTGGCACAAAGACTATATGCGAAAGATAGGAAAGCTCGAGCTTTTGGGTGTACGTGTAGTAAGGACCTCTGAGGCAGATGGCGTTGGTATCGGTGAGAACGTCATCTGTTTGTTTCCTGAATACGTCACCTTCGGTGGCGCCAAGTTAGTACAGTCACCCAAAAAAGTCCTGTCGCGAACCATGAACCCCGAGATTCAGACTCTTGAATCCGAAGCATTTATGGACAGAATAATGTATCAGTGTCTACTGCTTCGGATTCACGAGTCTGAATCTCGGGGTTTGTGGTTCGCGACAGGACTTTTTTGGGTGACTGTACACAGCAACCATGCCTCACCCGTGTTCCCTGTGCGCAAAATCCAAAGAAATTCATCCTACTTTTATATTTCATCGATTCTCTCGACAACAGGAACAGTTGAGTGTATATATATTGCATAATTACAGTTGAGATTCATTCAAAGAAACAATTTCCGACACGTCATATGAGCTGTTTACGTTCGGCGCCACGACCCCGACCAGCAGGCAGCCGATGCGACGCCAGTCGCTAAGTAGTTCGAGTTCGACCAAGGAAGGAGTTCGGCGAACTCAGTTCGCTCCAAAGACTAAGACTATACACGATTTACATGTCGAGAAAACAAAAAAGCTTAAAGATTAGATTAGGTTAGCAGAGGCGGAGTTTGAGGGGGAAGGGGGACTTTCGGAGCTAATTTATTTTGGGGCCTTGCCGATAGATGGCGCTGATTCCGGCTTTGCGGCGCACGGTTAATTCAATAGCTTTCGTACGACTTTTCTATCTTTTGTATATAGCTTTGGTTGGGCACGAGGAATTTAGGAAAATTCCACATTTCAAAACTCGATTTCCTTCGTCGGGTTGCAAAAAATCTTTAGATTCCTTAAAAATTTATTTAATTTCCTTAGATATTTTTTTTAATGAAAAGAAAAATTTATATGTTCTGATGAATAAAGGAAATATAAACCAGTTGCTGCATGACTCAACAGCTGGATGTAAACAATGGGGGTGCGCATAGTGTGCGGCACAATATGACGTCAAAAGCATGTGTATGCACACGTTATATTTACTTTTAAAACAGTTGAGTTTAATAAAATTGAAAATATCTTGTAAATAAAAACACCAGAATATTGTTTTGGCCTTGGAAATACAGATAGATTGCATTATTTGTCGACGTTAATGCTGCTGTCTGACAAGAACTGGTCGAATGACATCACGAAGCTTCTCAACATTTCAAGGAGAGACGTGACTATATTCTGGTAGATACTCTCAGTGTATTTACGAGAGTCGATGAAAACCTACAAGTCACTTGAAACTTCTGATTATTTTGCACGCGATCATGTGATTGTCCAGGACTGCTTTTACTTCGCTATTCCAAGTCAGAGGTGAGTGGTTGCTCTTTTTTTTCCACTTGTTTATTTTAAAACAAAGTAGACAAATCTGTTATTAGCCATACATTTTGTTTGGGACTAATCCCCTTACAAAGTTAAAATAAGTACAACACAAATTCTTACCAGAAACAAAATAGTCCCCACAAATAATTGCTCGAGATATTTGATCTTGAGACCATGTATCCCAGTTTTATCTTCTGGTGGCAGTGATCCAAGCAACTCGTCTTCGTTTTTCTATTCGTGCAGCCTACGGCACAGCAACTGTGAGGCATTCTAACATACCTAAATAGTCGAAAACTACAATATAAACTTTGGTGAAAGCGTTGATCAACTTTATATTTTTATTTTTATTTACCTCGCAAGATGCCCGCGCATCATTCCAAATGTAAACATTGGCAAGGGGTCTATTAGCATAATATAAGGTGTCTTCTTGAGGATGAGTGGAAAATGAAAGTCATGTTGCTTCCTACCATACACGTACTGTACATACTGAAGTTACCCTACGGAGATATACAGTACTATTTTCTATGCTAACACGACTTCAAAACATGCAAATACGTCATTTAAAACTATCGTGAAATATACGTAATTTTTTTCAATAGTACTTAAAATTTCATGATGTCATGTCATATCTAAGTCTTAATTATTGGTATTGGGCAGTGAGTATATATGGCAGGTGACTTTTCTGTTTTAAACATTTACTCTTCATTATTTACTGGTACTTTGATATAAATTTTAAGGAAAAGCAAGTAAATGGGCGACGGTTTTTGTCCGTGAGAATTTACGGTCTTCGAGTGTTAGTGCTACTGCTCTTGTATGGTCAGGGACAATAAAAAGCTCATTTAAGAAGTCTGAGTACAGCTTCGGCACAATTTACTGATGAACTAAAGAACAGATATAAAACAGTTGAAAATATAGTTGATTTTGTTTCTTAGTCAGAAGTTAGTCAAGATATAACGGAATACGTTAAAGAAAGCATCCCCTCAGCCACACAATAACAAACTGAAAAAGGAAAATCATCAAATATCTAAACATTAAAAATCTCCCGAAGAAAAAATCAAAAGTGAAAAATGAAATGTTTAAATGAAAGCAGAATAAATGTGTTGAGATTAAGGAAAACATTACCGGAACACCCAATAAAGTCATGTAGCCTGAACGTTGGTAAGGGGAACTATAATAAATACGTGATGAACGACAGCAGGGGACTGACTACTTACATGTATAGGAGTGACCGATGTTCTCCCGGTACATGAAGAGCCGCTGGTGTCTAATGTTATTAAAAGAGATGAAATCAAATAATTGTTCACTTACTCACAAAACGCATCAAACAAAGAAGAGTTAAAAATTGGCCACACTGCTATTATCATACTTCTGTGAAAAAAATAACAGCAAAAAACATTGGAAAAAATCCGAAGCAATTAGCCTTGTCCCTGTTGTATATAAATTGTTGCAGAATTGTTTACTAAAAGATTCCGAGCGAGACTTGATTTCAATTAACCTAGAGAACACGCATGGTTGAGAATTAATTTACAATACTATGGGTCATATGCGAGGAGCCCTAGAAGTGTCCTAGAGTTAGCGAGTATGTATTGCTATCATGCTTTAGGTTCATAAGGTAGTAAAACACTTCTGACCTACAGTAGGGAGGAAGATTTTGATTGAAGATGATTTGAGGAACAATAGAACTGAGAAAGGCTTTTGTTGACGTTATTAGTGACATGTACAGGATGTTACTTGTCTCATCAGGTTACACAAAGATAGATAGCAGCTTAGAAATTTTAGACAATTTTATTCAAGTGACCATTTTACCAAATCTCTTTACAGGAGTATTGGGGCAAGTTTTTAAATGTATTGGGAAAAATTAAGTCATATCTCAGGAGCGTTTGCTTACATAATCTATGTAATTTAAATCGACACAGTTACTAATACGAATTCCAAGGCTAAGTGGAGCAATCATAAGGTATGGACTAATAATTAAATTGACCGGAGCTAATGTCCATTGGTCTGACAGATTCCCATTTAGGTGACGACAGCAGTACAGAACTAGAGGACATTACATAATATATGCATTCTGCGTAATAGGTGTCTCTTAATGGAGGTAAGACAGGTGAAATGTGAAGAAGAATCGAAATGAATTAGACCAACTTCAGAACATAAAGTCTCGTGTACAGAAGAAACAAGACCAGAGAAGTGTTGACAGGCAGGACACCTCGATACACAAAACAATCAGCAGGACAACACATCAAACGAAACGAACTGAAACGGCAGTGGTCAGGGCAAGACGTAAGAACAGATCTACTGTGGTGGTATAGGAGACCTTGGACTGGATCTTACGAAATAAGAAAATTCTAAAAAAAAAAAAACAATAGCAAGACTAATAGATGACATTAGGATATATAGAGACTTTGACTCAAGAATCATCACCTGTCTCTGTATTGGTGAAGATGTTGGTTATGTTACATCAGCGACTAGTTTCACCTCGACTTACCCCTGAATAATGGCCCACCTTGACGTCTGCTGGTGGCTGGTGTGTCGTCTTTCCTTCAGCCACAGTGACGCTTATTCGTTCTCGTGGCGGCCTAACTAGCACCCCACCGTATACAAGTTGTCCTGAGCACGCGATGGGCCTGCAGGTGGGGATCATATACAATGATGTATCGCTACCACCACCTCGTTATCGCCCTACACCACCAGTACAAAAAACAATTTCCATCAAGACTCTGGTTCGATGTCACGCACACTGTTACCTCCTATTCGTAATTTATTCAGCACCTCCATCCTGATCTGCCCAAGAGAGTTCATTCCATTCTTGTTCTTGTAATGTAAAGAAGTTGCTTGTGTTCGTCGGATATTCTGTATAGTTACCAGTCAGGTTTATGGGACTCTTACTCAATTGATATCAGCTTGACCCCATCAAACTCACCATATCAGGACCTAAATAGTTCACGGAAACTAAACAAAAAATGATAATATTAGACTTGTGAAAAGCCTCTGAAACAGTGGATCATGACGTACTGTGTGAACATTATGTCAGTTTATTTCTCAGGTAAGAGACATTAATATTTTAAGTTAAACATAATACTACCTGTTAAGACAGTGGTAATGCAGTCAGTGAGGGAGTAGTTAGTGGTTGACAGAGACAGTGTGTGACAGTGACAGTGGTTGACAGTGACAGTGGGCGACGGTATCAGTGGGCAAAAGTGACGGTGCAGTGAAATAGGACAATCATACTGTATAACGACAATACCACGATCACTGTAAGTCTCCTGGTAACTAACCTTTACAGACACTACTCGGTTATAACGTATTTCAACCGTTCTAATGTATCTTGCTTCAAATTCAAACGTAAATCTAATATACGGTTTAAAAACAGTGAGGTATATGGGTCTCATGTGATGATTACTGGTATATGAAGGGAAACTACTTCAGTTATTTACTGTATTTCTTCGTAATACTTCTTAACGATCTCAATAACAATATTTTTAAAATTAAATTAAAAATGACGAATATAATCGCTAAAATGCAAGGCTCCAGTTAACTTCACGAACACTTTGCTGACATTTCGTTCAAATCCATTTCAACGGTTTTAATGAACTTGGTTTTCAGACTCACAGGTTACCGTTCAGACATAACAGCCGAGGCCTCGCTGCTAATCTCCTGCTAACTGAGATTTACTTGGGTATTACACGAACAATTTCCTAAACTGATTACAACGGATTTTCACTGTTTATTTTAACTATTTCAGAGACGTTGATGTCATCTTTGTGATCGTGAGGTTTTAATAACCCACATATTAACATTAAGGCAAAAATAGATGGACAATTTAAGTCTGGTTCTCAGCGGAAAATACGCGGGTGAGGCACGAACAACCTTCAGCGCCTGTCATAACGTATTTTAACGGTTTTAACACATTTGGTTTCAAATTTAAATTCTGGGGCTGGAAATATCAGACGCATTAGCCACTGAAAGTCTGTTGGTAATTGGGATTTATGGTGATGATGCGCGAACAGTCTCTAATCATTTCATACACGCGCCAGTTATAACATATTTTAACGGTTTTAACGAATCTAATTTGGATGATAATAATAGGAACGCTGAAGGAAAATCAACTGCCTCTGCAGGTCTCCGGCTAATTTGATATTTACAGGGATGAAGCACGACCAGTCTTATGTGGGGTTATAATGATAATTAACCGTTTTACGTCATTTGTTTCAAATTTTTGGAGTTTGTATATTATAACTATTACCCACTACAAGTCTACTACTAACTAGAATCGACGGTGGTGCAACATGAACACATTCGCCGGGTATAACGTATCCTAACGGTTTTAACGAACTTAGTTTCAAATTCGAAATGAAGGGGTATAAATAGTAGGCATATAACCGTTAAAACACAATTAGGTGCGCATTGCAAATCTTCTGCTAACAGCAATTTACAGCACTACAACACGAACAATATCAAGCCATTACACATACGCCAGTTATAACGTATTTTAACTTTTTTAACGAACCTAATTTCGAGTTCGAATTCAGGAGGTTTAAACAACAGGCAAATTATCGGTGAAATAGAAAATAAAAGTGAGTGCATTAAACTTGAATGGGTAGAGATAGATAGATAGACAAATAGATAGATAGATAGATAGATAGATAGATAGATAGACAGAAGAGGACGGCAGGGTTGAGAGCCTTGTGTAACAGCCTCCAGGTGTGAGGTGACACTCCAACTTATTTCACCTGATGATTAAACTCTTTAACCTAACCTAACCTAACCTAACCTAATCTAACCTAACCTAACCTAATCTAACCTCCCTCAGTAGCATTAGCACGTTTAATCATCAGGTGAAATAAGGTGGAGGAGCTAATCTCTACATGACCGGGTAACACACACACACACAGGGGGGAGGGGTGAGAGGGACCATTTTGTGAGATCAATTACATACATAAATGTGTACATCCATAAATGAATACATGAGCAAAATTCATTCAGTCGTAAATGTATACATGTATAAAAGCCTAACATGTAAATAAACGCACATAGGTATGCGTAACTGGGTGCGTAGGTTGTGATGGTCGTTCAAGCACGTACTAATCCTCATTAAATCACCTCAGGAAGCTGTTAATAACGATACACGCTGAGGTAATCTTAAAGACCTGCTGTGCTTATCGTGAACACACTTTTAAATCTGATAATGACGAAATATTGCCGTAGTTTCAGACGTGAGACCCAAGGAAGAACGTTTCTGGGTCACCTAAAAGTAAAGCTAAGGGACTTGAACTCTCTGGGGATCACCTATTCAAACTGCCATTACAGCACTTTTGATTCTAATAATGATAAAATGTTGATATAATCTCAGATATGCTCATTTGTACCTTCATTATAGCAGTAACGAATATGATAATGACGAAATATATTGACATAATCTGAGTTTGTATAATCGTATTTTCATTCAACTTTTTTTTTTATGTAAACCAGATAAATGATACAATATTTTGACTTAATGAACAAAAATACTGAGATTCAGAAGGCTTGTGGTTAAAGGCTTTAATTCCAGTGTTTATTATCATTATTTTGTCTTCTATCTTCTCTCTTTTGAAGAATAAACACGAGACAAAGATCTTCCCCAAGCTGTGTTACCATTACAGATCCACTCTTTCATTGTTATTTCTTCAACGTCATATCATTTTTTTACGTTCTTTTATTCGCTAAGGTAAAGCGAGGGTTTCATCATCTGTTTTATAATTATTTTTTCCTTCCTTTTGACTTGTTCTTGTGTGAGGAACATATGAGGATGTGGTGGAGGCAGGACACGCAAGAGGCCAGTCCATCACACGTCGGCCGTATCATTAGCTCCCTCCCGCCACCACGTAAACTCCGTGTGTATCCATATCAATCATAATTTCATAAAAATGTTACCTTTTTATATGTCACAGGTATCACCACGCCCCCCAGTGCGACCTATCGTTCCTCTTGCCTCCGAGTGTTATGTTCAGCTTATTGTTATTATTTTTACCTCTATGTCAGGGGGGCTTAATTAAACAGGTGTTATAATTATGTTACCTTTTTATGTCACAGGTACCACATACAACCCACCCACGAGTGAGATGTATCGTGGCTGTTCCAGAGTATTATATGCTGAAGTTATTAATCTTCATGTGTATGTTCGGATGTTAGAAATATTGAAATTTAATGTTTTGGTGTAACTCAGAAGACAGCAGGTGTACAGTTATGAATTACTTCTGTCAAGGTGTTATATTCAACAGTGTGTCTTGATGATTTACTAAAATGATTTACAACAGATTAAAACTTTTGGAAGGTAAATCTTAGTGGACACAAGACTCTGTGAACCTCTTGTCACGTGGCTGGTGTCAACAGGTATGTGCTATAGAGATATAACAAAACATAATACACAACTGTTTATATATAATTCTATTCTTTATACTCCATTAAATGTGACATTTTTTGAAACAAATGTCACTTAATTTATATTTTGTTATTTCAATTATATCAACTGTGATTGGATATTTTTGCAAAATATATTTTTACAAACAAGAAAAAGAAACTGTTCACATATTTCGTTTCTCAACTCTGACTTACATAAATTGCGGTATGAGACAAACTGCTATTTAGTAATTACGTGAGCAGGAAGAAGCAGTCAGATTTAAATTGAAATAATGAAGGCACCTTCTAATGAACGCTCACCAACACCAGTCAAACAAGTTTTTCTCCACGAGAATCCTCAAGTGAAACTGGCGTCCAAGGATTCCACTACTTCCTGCACGAGTGACTCCTTCAGGAAACTCAAATTTAAACAAAATTCTTAACTATAACAAAGTTTCCAGGTCACAAAGAACTGCTTCGTCAGTGTGAGTTATATGTTTCGTTTTTAAAAAGTTCTTCATACAGGTCTGCCAGTACAGCTGATTAAGTGAAACAGTGCCCGAGAATCCAACGAATCCCTGAAGGAGTGACTACTTCAAGTCATCCCATAATTCAATAACCCTTCAGTAACACTCAGTAGCCCAGATTATGAAGACCTCAAAGGAAAACAAGACCCCATGGTAGAGTGTCATGTACAGGAGAGCGCCTCCACCACCCCCACAACACTGAGGAACAACACCAACATTCTCAATGGTTCGTGAGTTATGTGTTCCCTGAGGATAAGAGAAAATCATCAAGCATTGCGGTCTAAGCTACTGTGTCCGCCTGTGTTAAGTGAGGCAGTTAGATGCGCCCTCATGTCTCCGGTACAGGAAAATTTAACCTGCCAACGTTTGAGAATTCGGTGAACGTAAATCTTTCGTGGATTGGATGTAAATAAATATAAGATTACAGTGTGTGTGTGTGTATGTGTGTGTGTGTGTGTGTGAGTGTGTGTATGTGTGTGTGTGTACGTGAGAGTGGAGAGCGCACCTCATTCTCATTGTTTATCAGGTGGAGTCCAACACTTGCCACCCGCGGCCCGGACCTCACCTCCCCACTACTCAACCATCAATCAACTCTCACAACCCCAGCTCATCCATCCTGGGAGTCAGCTGATCAGTTCACCATTAATTGTCTCTGTGTAAATCGGGTCTGTCTTGCTCTCTCTCTCCCCTCCCTAACACTTAAACAATATACACACTATATATAATATGTGTGTGAGAGGAAAAAAAAGGAACAATTAATATAGATTGATATCTCCGTTAGTCAGTTGCCAGTTAGTGATATATTAGTCCATTCTATACATATGTCAAGTAATAATGTATATCTCACTTTACATATTACACGCCCTGTGATATATTCCTAATATTTAAACCAGTTGCCAGCTAGTGATATAGCTGGCTAAAATATACCTTACTTTTATGCAGTTACCAGCTAAAATATACCTTACCTCTATGCAGTTACCAGCTAAAATATACCTCACCTCTATGCAGTTACCAGCTAAAATATACCTCACATCTATGCAGTTACCAGCTACTAATACACCCCCCCCCCCTCCTATCATGCAGTTACAGCTGGTGGTATATCCAACCATTGTGTAGTTGCCAGTATGTGATATATCGCCTATTGTGGGGTTGACAGCCAGTAACATATGCCCTGTTATGTGGTTTCCAGTAAGCGACATATCCCCCCGTTGTGGCACCAATTAGTAATATAAACATGTGTGTGACGCAGCGTGATATATCTACCGCCGTCACAGTGCCAGTCAGTAATATATTCCTATGATAATCACCTGTCACCTCTCGACGTTACCACCCATTTCCTATTCCTTTAATATTTTTTTTTTCCACACACCTTTCTCTCTCTCTCTCTCTCTCTCTCTCTCTCTCTCTCTCTCTCTCTCTCTCCAGCCATAAAGATAACCAGATGTACAATTCCCTGAGTTATAATTATCTGACAATAAAAGTCATAGTGCTGTACTGTCTCTATGTTTGTTACGAGCTGAGGGTGGATGAGGCTATCAATCACGAGTATACATAAGGTTGTACTCTAGCACCAGCTACCATTTATACAGATTACCAACTGTACCTGTACTGTATTTATTACGAGTCTAACTAGCATTGTTACCTGTATTCTTTAATTAATTCTTGTTACTCTAACAGGTGAAACTGTAACCAAATGACAATATTATTTATTGTACCTGTATTTTATTGTTGAATCTGTAGTTGAATTAATATTTCTACATAATATTTCTTACTCTACATCTGATATTAACACTATGAGAACAATTACAATATCTGTTCTTCACACCAAAATATCTATTCTTCACACCTAAATATGTTCTTCACACCTAAATATGTTCTTCACACCTAAATATGTTCTTCACACCTACACACATGCAATAATGATAATTCTCAATAGATTATCTTAACACACAACACACACACACACACATATCCATCTTCATCCAGACCTCCTTGCAGCTCATCCACTTCACGCTCTCTCACCCAGACCTCCTCACAGCTCATCCACCTCACATTCTCTCATACATCTGTTTGTTTTTCTCGGATTTTATAATGGATGATCGTGTGTGGGTTTTTTTCCTAGGGTGGGCGTGAACCTCAGTGTCGAGAATCAATAAGTGCTGTGCTGTTTATCATGGGAAGAAAAAAAATGTGCGAGTAAATAATATGTTTCTGAGATCGATGATGTCATATTTAGTGTGTGTGTGTGTGTGTGTGTGTGTGTGTGTGTGTGTGTGTGTGTGTGTGTGTGTGTGTGTGTGTGTGTGTATTACTGTAGTACATATGGTGTTTTCTGCAGTAGTGTAAATATGTCTTTTGTTAAAATTCTAGATTTTTATTCAAGTTAAAGTCACTGTGAGTTCTCTTTACAAACTAATTATCTCTCTCTCTCTCTCTCTCTCTCTCTCTCTCTCTCTCTCTCTCTCTCTCTCTCTCCACAGCTCACTGACTTTACCAGAATGAGCTCTCGCCCCTCCCCTGACATTTCATTAAACATGCTCACCCTTCCCACGTGAACCTGTCAATCCTACCCCACGCTAAGCCCCTTCACCCTCTATCACACCTTACGTCATTTCTTTTCACCATCTTTTTTTTCCCCTCTTCTCCTTTCCTCTCTCTCTCTCTCTTTCCATCATGCTTTATACACTTATTATATCATTTCCCCTGTCTGTTTATCTTTTACTTAATGTTATCTTCTTCTTTCTTCTTGCCTATTATTCCCCTTTCTCCTATTCTCATTTCTTATCTTTCTCAGTTCTCCTTTTAGTCTATATATATATTTTTTTTCCTGTGTGTTTTTTTCCTCTCATTATTTATCATTATCTCTTGGCTGTCTCTACCTTTCTTCTCTTTTGTTTCTTCCTTCTCATCTCTCCTCTCTTCCTCCCTACGAACTGTCTGCTTTTCCTTTCCCTTCCCAAGTCTTACCAAACCCTTACTAACTCTCTTCTCTAATCTTCCTCAGGCCCTCCTTCCTCCTCTCTATCTCACTCCAAAACCCTCCTTCTCTTCCTTACTCCTCCGTTATCCTCTATCTCTCATCTTTACCCTTCTCTCTATCCTTCCACATTCCTGCTTTTTCTTCTTATCCCTCCTCCATTCCTCCTTAAATTACCTATCCTTTACCCATTAATTAAGTTCATGGGAACTCTTCCATAACTTTCCTATCCTTTACCCATGCCTCTATCTCTCCCCTCGTCTCTCCTTAAGACCTATACCTATCCCTACTCAAGACTACTTTACCTATCGCCTCTTCCATCCCCAAGACCTATACCCATCCCTGCTCAAGACCACCTTTCTTCTCTTCTCGTCCCCCTTCAAGACCTGCCCACTCCTCCCAAGGGCCATGTATGGTGGGAGGTGGGCCGGGTCGCCGGGTAACCTGACAGTACCCTTCAGAAGTGGTGACACCCGCCCCTCCCCTGCCTTGTTCTTCCGTCAGGGCCAGGAACACCCCCAGTGATTACCTGTCCTCACCTGCCCGACCCTCCTACTGCTGCTCCTGCTGCCGTGGTGGTGGTGGTGGTAGCGGTGTTGCTGGTGATGGTTGTGGTGGTTAAAAAGGTGGTACTATTATTGTTGTTGTTGGTGGTGGTAGGGGTAATATTTTGTGTAGTGATGTTGTTGTTATTGCTGTTGTTGTTGTGGGTGGTAGAGTAGATAAATGTTATTGTTAATGTTGGTGATAATTTTGTTGTTGTTGTTGAAGGTGGTAATACTGCTGAAGGTGTTGCGTGTTATTGGAGGTGGTAATATTTTTGGTTGTGTTGGTGGTAGTGGTGTTATTCTTGGTCATTTTGTAGTAGTAGTAGTAGTAGTAGATTTTCCAACATTGGACTTCAAACACATCCAACGGAGCACGTGTTGACGTCAGTGCTCGAGGATTCTGGACACGGGGACAGCGAGCCTTCTTCGACATCAGGATTTTTGATCCCATGGCCGCATGTCACCGTAACATAGCTCTCGATGCTGCACACAGGAGGAACGAGAACGACAAGATAAGGGCATACGGGGAGAGAATTCAGAACGTTGATCAAGGCAGATTCACTCCTCTAGTATTCACAACCTCTGGTGGGATAGGACGAATTGCAAGATGCTTCTAGCCAGACTCGCGGAGGAGATATCCGAACAGAGCAGCAGCCCAGAAGTTATGTTACAGCCTGGATGAGATGTCAACTGTCTTTCTCTCTCCTTCGGTCGGCTTTGCTCTGCCTCAGGGGAACGAGAGCATCGGCCCCAAGGCCGACAACAGTTGCAGATATTGACTATGCGGCTACAGTCACTGAATGCCGCATATATCTGCGGCTCAACCAACTCAACACAGCTAGGATAGCTACTTATGTATTAGGATATTTAATATTAAGGTAATAAATTGGTGGCGAAGGTATGGCTATTGGGGGAGGCTGGAGGCCACGTTCGAAAAAAAAAGTAGTAGTAGTAGGAGTAGTCTCTTCATCACTCTATCTCCATTCTCTTAATATTCTTCTTCTTTCTCCCCGTTCTTTACATTTTCCATTTCTTTATCTAAATATTTTTCTTATTCCACTGATTGCCACTTGCCCTTCGTTATCTTCTAAATACTCTATTCATTCTTTTTTCCCCGTTCTCTCTCTCTCTCTCTCTCTCTCTCTCTCTCTCTCTCTCTCTCTCTCTCTCTCTCTCTCTTATATGGTGCTACTTAATTCCTTTTTTCCTTCCTTTCTTCCTTTTTTGTTCTATATTCTTTCTTCCTACCTTCTATCTTCCTCCTCCTTTCCTTCTTCCCTCCCTTTCTCTCTCCATTCTTTCCTTTCATCTGTTTTCCTTTCACATCTTCTCCCCCTGTTCCTCCTCCCGTCGTCCCCAGCCCTCCCACTTCCTCTTCCTCCTCCCGTCGTCCCCAGCCCTCCCACTTCCTCTTCCTCCTCCCGTCGTCCCCAGCCCTCCCACTTCCTCTTCCGTTTCTCCCCCTGGACTTTTTATCAGTTGGGCAGGTGGTGGCCGGCAGCTGGTGCGTCGAGCCCTCTGTAGGGGTGATAGATGGCTCCACCTTATGGCTCACACGCTAGCACAGGGGGAGAGAGAGAGAGAGAGAGAGAGAGAGAGAGAGAGAGAGAGAGAGAGAGAGAGAGGTGATTCTATGTAATGCTTCACACACCTTCACGAGATCATGGATAAATAGATAGATAGATAGATAGATAGATAAATAGATAGATAGAAAATCAATATACGGAGAGAGAAGATTATATGTTATAACTGACACATGTTTATGAGAAAGTGAGAGAAAGTCAGTTTGTTGTTGTTTGTGTGTGTGTGAGTGTGTGTGTGTGTGTGTGTGTGTGATAAAAGCTCACAAGAATATACACAAATCACAGACAAAAACGAAAACAAATATTACAAGAGAACAGCCAAGGTTGAGAGCAGTTGAGAAGGCACTAGGTCCCTCCCCTGTTATGTTTAGTTCATTCTAAGCCTTTTTGTGGACGGTCTGTTCGTGTCCGGTGTCAAACAACTACTAAAAAAGATGACCAGGTTGCCACCCCCCCCCCTTTATAAAAATCCCTATGTGTGTCCCTGATACACTGTAAAACTTTTATTATCGACAAGTTGCAAGACACAAGGGAATGATTTCCATCTTTCATAGTCTGCCTTGTGGAAAACGGGAGGAGGAGAGCAGATTGGTGGGGAGGGAAGACTCTTAGGAAAAATATATCTATCAAATATTAACTATTATTATTATTATTATTATTATTATTATTATTATTATCATTATTGTTATTATTATTATTATTATCATCACATCCATCTCCTATGATATCGTAACTTATTTTTTACCTAACATCTCTCGGAGTCCTTCATATTATTAAACTTAATTAGCCACGTTAATAGTTCCTCAAGAGATGTGAGGACCCGTGAAGTAACAACAACGAAAACAACCTCCTTCTCTCACACTCCATTACGTGGCGTCGTGATCTTCAATTTGCAACAGGAAGCCATTAATCGTCCATGACCGTAGGTAATAAAGCTTTAGAAAGCAAATTACTAACTATTCAACCCACCCACCTTGCCTGCCTGCTTGCTTGGTTGTTCTCTTCTCTACACGCAGTGCTTGCCACCTCACAGGATCACAACTGCTCTTATAAATCGTCTTGATAGCTTTGGAAATTTCGCTCTGACAGAGACCAATATATCTTATGTGTATGATATATAAATTGCCGTTTATTAATGTTATAAATTATTCATGTTGGTAATGGTTGTAATGTATTATGATTTAGTGTTTTACTCTTATATTGTGTGTACTTCCTGTGTTGTCAGATATAAAGATTTAACTCAAAGTAAATTGGAGATATTTTCCCACTGACGGGTTTCTGTATATAATCTTACACTGTCGACCAGTTGGCTGTTATCATAATTGTGTTGTGTTACGATTATATTATGAATTATGGAACTTATTTTAAACAAGGTTATTTGATGGTATAAAACATTAAACAACTTTTCTGATACTCATGCACACACACACACACACACACACACACACACATATATATATATATATATATATATATATATATATATATATATATATATATATATATATATATATATATATATATATATATATATATATATATACTGTATATATATATGTGTGTGTGTGTGTTTTTCAGAAGGTTAGTTAATCAATATTAAGCGTAAGAAAACATTATTTGTTGTGTCAGGAAGAAAACAGTTTAATATAGTCAGTGTACAAGACTCCTTCAGCACCACGACTCAAGTCTTTATTTACCCATCATCAGTGAACCCACTTATAACCAACTCGACCAAGACAAAAACATCTACAGCCACTTGTTTGTCCTCCGCTCTTGTTTACCACTGCCCGCCTCCATCCCTGCCTGCGGAAGCACTCTGCTACAGCATTGACTCTACCCCACTGTCAAGACCCATCCACCCAAGAGCCCGCGTCCCAAGGCTAATCTGAGGTGGCAGCCTTAGCATCATAGTTCAGCTGTGTCCGACGTCTAAGATATTGCCGGAGTCAGTCAAGACAAGCGCTTGAGAAGTCTTCCTGCGGTAGTTAATCTCGACTGGCAAGGTAGAAAGGCTAAAGTGAATCTTAACTGACACACTCACCTCAAGAGACAGGTGAGGTTAATCTAGCTTGGCGGACCTCACGGTGGGTTTGTCAGGTACAGCGTTGAGTGTTGTTGCCCCCTTCCGTCCGTCTGTCTGTCGTGCAGTTTGTGTCTTTCTGTCTACCTGTTTGTCTAACTTTGTGTAAATATCTCTGTCTGTCAGTTTTTTATCTCTGGCTCTTTCTGGCTGTTTGTTTGTCAGTCGCTTTGTTTCTCTATCTCTTTCCCAAGCCTTATGAATCATATAAGACAACCATTCATTTAACTCATAACTCTCTCTCTCTGGTCCCAGGCCCAGTACCAGGCAACCCGAGGGACTCCGCCAGGCAGGAGACACGAAGACGAGAAACTTTCCCTCTTGAGTGGTCGTTCTCTGAAGACTCCCTCAGGTAATTCACATGAAGTGGAACCTCCTCTTGAGTGAGTTTTGCTGACCACCTCAACCAGGGTCGCCCGGAGCTCCTGACCCAAGGATACTGTACCTGTTATTAGCTCCCAGAAAACGTAAGTATTTGCATAGTCCCATGGTATTACATGCATGAGCTGCCATGATACCATCTCCAGTAGGCACAAGAGGCAGCGGGAGGGCGACAGCGGTACCAAAAGCAGGTAGTATGTGTGGTAGTCACCTGTCAGAAGGACGACTTGACGCCAGTAGTAGCTACCTTTATAAGGGTGTCAGTGGTAGCAACCTGGAGTAGACTGTAAGGTAATGGAGTGTCAGAAGGACGGCTTGACGCTAGTAGAGTCCACCTTAATAAGGGTGTCAGTGGTATACCAAGATCCGGCAGATTAGGCGGTAATCATGTGTAGGAGGGAGAAAAACTCTCTGGGTAATAGTACAGGAGGCAGAAGCCGCCTTTACAATCACTCTATAAAGGTTTGAACCACTTGTTAGAAGGAACACTATGAAGTGGTATAAGAGGTGGAACTTATATTATAATAAAGGTCTCAGTGGCACCAAGATCGGATACACTGTATAGTAGTCCACTGTATTGATGTACGAAATTGGTAGGTTAGGTTACGTTAGAAAGATAGAATATATCCTAATATCTGATGTAATTACCTAATCTAACGTTAAATGCATTATATGGCGGATATAAGTTGAAAAAAATACGAAGTTACGGAATACTCATGATTGGTTCCTTATCTTAGGTTAGGTTAGGTTAGTCACCCCAGTGCAGGTACTACTAAGTTATCCCTGTGAGGTACAATCGATGACTCTCAATGATTTACAAGTATGGAGGCGAAAGTTATAATCATTACATAGTTTTGTCCACGAGCCGCTATGAAATACACATTAACATTTCACACGGACGGAATTTATGCATGTTCATATCCGACATATAAAACACACACACACACACACACAAATGTACAGATACGGACACTCGAACGCACATACGCAGCAAAGTTAACACCATGAAAAACGAAAGAAAATTGAAGCATGATATATAGACAAATAAGAACGATATAAAGCAAATTAGCATTACTGTATAAACAAACAACATCATTATTATCTGCGACAATGACAAGAACAACAACAACAAAAACAGTAAGAACAGCAGAAACAATAATAGCACAAGGAACAATAATAATACTACACACAAAACAAGAATGTCGATGAAAGTAACAGCTGCATCGACTGACAGCAACAATAACACCAGAGTGAACAGAAGTAACAGCAGCTGCACGAACACCAGTGAAAGCAACAGCAGCATCGACGAGCTCAGTGGCGAGAAGACGACAGTATTGAGTGAGGTAGCTGACAGTACAGCAACAATGACACGGGTTATGAGGTGAATGTGTTGTCAAGGGGGACCTGCACTGTACGGGACGGGAAAGCTCTAAAAGAAGTAACAGCAACAGTAAACACAGCAGTAGGAACAGATGAGAATGGATTACAAGTGGCAAAGAGTGTGAAGTGAGCAACAACAACGGTATCATTGGTAGGCAGCACCAACATGGCAGGTGACACGAACACCAACACTTGTACCACCACCAGCGACAAAAGCAGTAGCATGAGACTTGGAGGAGAATAACTTAACAGCAACAGCAGCGTGGGAGGGGTGCGGAGGGAGGAAGGTTGGGAAAGTGGGAGGAAGGGACAGCAGCAGCAGCAGCAGCAGCAGCGGCGGCGGCGGCCTCGACGTCGGGAGGAGGCAGGAGAGGGCCAGGTACCAGAGTGGAGCTGACGGCCAGCCCTCCCATCCCTTGTTCGCCCGTCACTCCGCACTTATTATCCTTTATTCCGGCCTCCTCCTCGGCGACGCGCCCCCCCTTACTCACTACACCGTTTCATCTCTTATTCATGTATTTCATAAATCAGGCGCAGCGGCCACAGGGCCGTAACCCACCCGAGCCGGGGCCCACCCAAAATGAACTCTCCGTCCACGTGATTTATAACCCAAGTTGTGTGAGTGGGGAGGCGGCGGGCACCGCTCGCTGCCGCACTAACCTCTGTAAATCAAAGTCTCCTGCTTGAAAGTCGTAACCCGGGACACGACTCTCATATCATTATCCATTCCTGTTATGGATTGAAAAGATCTTTTTTTCTACCACAAGCAATTTACCGAGCAAGTGGGTGGAAGGGATGACAGTGCCGGGGTGGTGGTGCCTGGGGAGCCGCCACAACGCCGCTAGTGCCACGGGTTCAGGGGTTTTACCTCGTGCAGCCTGTAAAGTTTACCCCCCAGTATAGCGCGGTGGTTTACGCCCCTTGTGAAGGCCGTCTAGGCGCCATGTTAGGTGCTGGTGGCAGATAATTAGAGGCTGGTGAGTGCAGCCATTTTTCAGTCTGGACACCACCTTATTACCTATGACGTATGGCCTGCTAGCATGAGCCCGGCCCCAGACCTTCAGGTGGGCGATAATAGGTCTCTATCCCCGCTGCCCCAGACCCACCAGACCGTGGGCTTGAGACCGAGGGAGACCAGCTAGTCCTCCGTCTCGACTATGGTGAACCGCGATCCCTGTGTGATTTAGGTGGTGGAGATCCCCCGCGGGACTGATCTATGCCAGCTCATGTTTGTCCAGGGCGTTGCGTGCCTGCTGAGCTACACGCCTTCTAACCACCCATTATCCAGGCATGAATAAATAAACGAATGCTCATACCTGCGGACGGGTGGACAGGTAGGGCCAGGGGCCGGGGGTCGCTGCAGGTAATGGTTGATTATCGCAACAGTCATCCGCAAAGTAAATACACCATCACCAATGATATGTGTGGCACTAATCGTACGTCGCGGAAACTTATGGTGCCATTAATTACACGCTGGGGCAGGCACCGTCGCCTTATGTCATAGGGGAGGAAAGTCTGGGGGGAGAGGAGGGGCGAGAAAGGAGGAAGAAGGAAGGGGGGAGAAAAACACCCCTGTCAGGCAGTGGGACAGCAGCGGCCTAGGATGTGAACGCTACCATTTAACAGGTGATGTAGAGGAGCAGGACCTCGAGAACATTGGAGTGTGTCTTAGAGGTGAAGGCTGTAGAGACTGACACTTATTTACTGTAGTTGAGGGACAAACACTAAGCGAGACTGGCCAGGGCCTACCTAGTGAGCCGGGGCGTGACAGGAACCTAAGTGATGAGACGAAGCTGGTGGAGATTTAGAGAGGACGGGTGATTGATATGGTGTGTGTGAGGGGTTGGCAGGGTCCTGGGTGGTGGCTGGTGGCTGACAGGGACCTAGCTGAGGGCTTACAGGGCCCTGGGTAGCGGCTACGGCTGACAATGGCCTACCTGAGAGCTGACAAAGGTTTGGGTGGCGTCTGGCTGCCGGTAGAATCTTGTCCTGAAGATTTGTTGAAGCGTAATTAAGAGTCAGGGAATAACTTGAGCCATCCTAGTATTGACAGGGGTCCAAGTGACGGTTGAGGGCTGACAGGGGATTGGGTGGCGGCTAACACTTGGTTGACTTTGAGATCTGACTGATTTAATACACCAAGTAATTATACACACACACACACACACACACACACACACACACACACACACACACACACACACACACACAAAACACTATAGAACACGTATTCATTGTCCAGCGTTAAGCACAGGTAAATTACATACCAGGTGTGAATCCATCAATAAGACAAAGTGCGTAACATAATGTGAACGTCAGGTAATAAACATTAATCTCATCAGAGGTCATGGGTCAAGGAACAACAACAGATGTAACTTTATACTTGTTTATGTCTAAGTAATTGTTGAAGGTTTGTTTAACATTATCAAGCTTCTGTTGTCTCCTGTTGCGACTGTTGACCTCAAAGTCCTGATATAAAATTATATAAATGATAAAGAAGAGAGAATTATATAGAATTGGATGTATGAGAGAGAGAGAGAGAGAGAGAGAGAGAGAGAGAGAGAGAGAGAGAGAGAGAGAGAGAGAGAGAGAGACTTACAAAGATTACAATAACTCTTAAGTTAATCTCCATCCAGAAACACAACTTATAACCCCAAGAAGATTATATCAGGCCTTATAAGCCAGAGCTTCACTATACCTAACAACACACATGGTGGTGGTGAAGGCAGCAGTACGTCCCGCTATAAGCAGCTTCATTTAACTACTTTACTTTATTACCTTCATGATCTCTTCTCACCTGCTCATGTGCATTTTATTATCTCAAAGGTGTTCTCAAATCATCAGGTGCACAGGGTCTTATCTCCCAAGTGTTCTACAACTTGTACTTGTGCATACTTGAGTTCTCACAGATGTTCTTTATGCATTGTCTGTTCTTTACACTCTCTCAGCGATGTTTCCCGTGTGTGTGTGTACATTTACTTCCTCAGATGTCCACTTAGACTTACATGTACACTTAATATCTCAAGTGTACTCTCTGTTTTATGTACACGGGTAAGTATCTGTTCCCTGCATATAGGTAAGTCTCTGCTCTCAGCATATTGGTACGTCTCTGCTCTCTGCATATCTGCTCTCTGCACACAGGTAAGTCTCTGCTTCCTGCACACGAGTTTTCAGGTCATCCAAAATTTATGGAGTGTGTTTTTATTGGGGTGAGTCAATATGTTACTCATTTTATCGCTCTATTTGTCACTCTCTCTAGCGAGTTTATGTCTGTCTGTTTCAAGAGTGTTAGTCTTTTTCTGTCTGTCTATCTTTCTGTCTGTCTTACTTTCTGTCTGTCTGTCTGTCTGTCTATCTGCCTGTCTGTATTTTTGTTTGCATTTCACTGTATTTCCGTTACCGTGTGTAAGTTTGTCTTTGTGTGTATATCCAGTTGTGTGTCTAGCCCTGTCTGTCAGTCTTCCTTTTCAGATGTCTGTTTAGTTATATATATCTGTTTATTTTTTGTCTTTCTGGGTATTTTGTTTCCCTGTCTGTCTATTTTCGATGTCTTTTCCACTTTTTTCTTATGTCCTCTGTTTATTTATTCCCTCTTTATTTATTTACGGTACATATGATCACATGGTATTCTTGGGATGAGACAGCGATGATGTATACAACTCAGGGGAAAAAGTGAGTAATCTGAGACGTGTCAGTAAATTTATGTAAGCGACACGGTTGAGAGAAAAGCGGGAGGGGGCGGGAAGGGGTGAGAAGAGGTAGGAAAGGGGTGAGAGGGAATAGGAGAGGATGGGAGGTGCTGATAGGGGTTGGGAGAGGGGGAGAAAAGGGGTGGGGGGAGGTACAAGAGGGGTGAGAGAGTGCAGGAGGGGATGATAGGGCATAGGAAGGGGGCAGGAGGAAATGGGAAGAGTAGGTGGGAGGGGGGGGGGGAGATTGAAAGGAGGTGGGAGAGAACGGGTGAAGTGGAGGAAGGGCTAAGGGGTAGGGGGTGTTGATGGAGGAAGGAAAATGTTTTATACAAATGGTGTTCGGAATTGCAAATGTTGTCATAAATTTACATTGTTGTCACACCGGGGCTTTGCTGGAGTTCTTGCGTTCGGTCAGATTGAATTATGGCGGACATAAATAAATTGGCGGAGCATAAATTTCCGAAGGATGTGAATGAGAGATTACCTTTACGGGGTGAGGGGGGGGGGGTGGGTGTACTGGAGTGGGGATGGGAGTGGGAGTGTACTGGAGTGGGGATGGGAGTGGGAGTGTACTGGAGTGGGGAGGGGAGGGGAGTGGGGTGTACTGGAGTGGGGATGGGAGTAGGAGTGTACTGGAGTGGGGATGGGAGTAGGAGTGTACTGGAGTGGGGAGGGGAGGGGAGTGGGGTGTACTGGAGTGGGGAGGGGAGTGGGAGTGTACTGGAGTGGGAAGGAGAGTCGGGAGGGGAGTGGGGTGTACTGGAGTGGGAAGGGGAGTGGGGAGAGGAGGGGAGTGGGGAGAGGAGGGGAGTGGGGTGTACTGGGGTGGGAAGGGGAGTCGGGAGGGGAGTGGGGTGTACTGGAGTGGGAAGGGGAGTGGGGAGAGGAGGGGAGTGGGGTGTACTGGAGTGGGAAGGGGAGTGGGGAGGGGAGTGGGGTGTACTGGAGTAGGAAGGGGAGTCGGGAGGGGAGTGGGGTGTACTGGGGTGGGGATAGGAGTGGGAGTGTACTGGAGTGGGGAGGGGAGTCGGGAGGGGAGTGGGGTGTACTGGAGTGGGAAGGGGAGTCGGGAGGGGAGTGGGGTGTACTGGAGTGGGAAGGGGAGTCGGGAGGGGAGTGGGGTGTACTGGAGTGGGAAGGGGAGTGGGGTTTACTTTGCTGAGTGGGGAGGAGGTGTACTATTGATGGTTAGTAGGGCAGGTATGTGTGTATGTGTGTGTGTGTGTGTGTGTGTGTATTGGTACTCTTGTAAAATCATCTACACACACACACACACACACACACACACACACACACACACACACACCGTTCACCTGTAGCATAACATTATCCTCACACAACAAGCAGGAAGAGAGAGAGAGAGAGAGAGAGAGAGAGAGAGAGAGAGAGAGAGAGAGAGAGAGAGAGAGAGAGAGAGTCACTTCACCGCCACAACCTTCAGAGCAACAGAAGGACTTATATAACTCTTCTCTAGTGATATAATACCTGACATTAGCCTCACTAGCAAACATAATGATAAGTCTCTCGTGATTGGTGAATACAATGAGCTCTATAATGAAGTCGTGATTGAGGTATCTTTTCTTTTCTTTTACGTTTATCTTACTTTCACACTCGTATCTCTATTTTCTCTTCTTTCATACTCTCTCACAAACACTTGATTAAGACGTTTCTGCATTTATTCAGTACAGGTATAATGGTATGTGTCTGTGTGGTAGCTCCTAAAACCACTTTATCGAGTCATTTAAACACACTAACTCCACCGTGTATAAAAACTAAGTAATCATAATGGCAACGAACGTGTCAAAAAAAATATTTGGGTTTAATTTCGAACTTAATCCTAAAGTTTTAATTTTCGAACGTAATTTTAACCTTTGTCTTGATTTTCTTGTATTTTTTTTTTCCTTATCGAGTAATTTACACCTCCCATGTTACGTATCATTTACACAACGCTGAAGATAAGAGTGAATCACCAGCGACAAGTTTATGTGTTCAGTAATGAGTAGTATCACTTATCAGGTAATATTGTTATGAGTTGAACTATTATTATATTCTATAAACCATCTTACTTCAGTGTTGGATAATGAATACAATGTTTCAGGTTTTGTTGTTCTTACTTGAATATCATTATAAAGCGTATCTAACGGTAGTGTTATTATTATTATTATTATTATTATTATTATTATTATTATTATTATTATTATTTTATTGGTGTGTAAATATGCCGTTGTTGTGTGCGTGTGTGTGTGTGTGTGTGTGTGTGTGTGTGTGTGTGTGTGTGTGTGTGTGTGTGTATACAGGATGCAAACAGTGCCTGAAATTTATGATGAACGGTAGAAAGCTGAACGTTCTAGTGATCACTTTATTTTACATGATGATTAAACACTAACCTAACCAAACCTAACCTAACCTAACCTAACCTTAACTAACCTAACCTAACCTAACCTAACCTAACCTAACCTAACGTAACCCCCCTCAGTTGAAATAAGCTGCAGGGATAATCTTCCGGTGACCCATCTCAATTAAGTCCAAAAAACAACATAAATGGATAAAGAAGAATGAACTGAGGTCAAACGATGAAAGTAACGTCACAGGAGGTTAGAAATGTAAAGAGTGAACGATTGGCGACGCTGAGCAAGATGGATGAGGTGGATCAGTGTGAGAACTACTGGATGAGTGATTGACGAGGAGGGATGTGGTCTGTTGAAGGTCGATGCTGGACAGTATGAGAAAGTAACGGAAGTTAAACATGCGACTGTCTTGGAGTGGGATGGGAAACACCATAGAGAGGCAGAAGTTACAGCAGTGGGTGTGGATGAAGGAACGTGTGTGTGTTGCTTTTGATTCCAATTACCATGATACTTGTAAACGGGACTTCACGCATCCGGATGTCTCGATTAACCGGACCTAGCTCAGCCAATCTATATTATGGGGGGAAATTCTGAAATTTCTAGATAGTCCAATTTTTCGTAAGATCATTTTTGTCTTCTTTATCAGCTAATAATCGACGCCAGGCTGTCCATTTGACTCTATAAGTAAAAATCCGAAATTAGCAGAAGAACGCTGTGAGCACAACAGTCTGTAGCACTGTGGTAGTAGAGGCGATAACTGCAGCACACCACAGCGTCACTCAGCCCGCTAATGAAAACATATCAGAGGAATGTGGCGTAACAAGTCTACTAAGTGAAATTACTGTAATAAAACATGAACGTCCAATTGTTGCATAAACATCCCACAACAACTCTATATTAACGAGGTACTTTCACTTAGCACTTGTTAAGACAGACGACTGAGCGAGGAAGAGAATATTTTAGAAGAGTTTCTGTACTATACATTAATACTTGTGTCTGCAGTGTTAAGGTAATCATATTTTAAATTATATTTTAGTTTGAATATTAAATTTCCATACAAGTTAAAAACAACAGTTAGGTTTATTATTATTCCTCCAGTTAGCAGACAGTCATATGGTCACCCAGACGCCGACAGCCTCAGTGTCTTGTTGACCACTGCGGCTGTCACCTGACGCTCATCACACTGTCTGTTGTGACTCCTTAGACTGTGTTATTCTTAGGTGTAGTTTTATCTGCTCCTTCACCATGACAAGTGTCAGTGTTGTTGCTGAGTGTTGGTGAAAGTTAAACAAAACTTACGAAAAGAATTCAGCCCAAAGAAAAGTGTAAACATATGACATTGAACCACCGAGGCAAGGGAGAGCTGCCCTCTAGGCTTGTAGCGTCGCGTCAACAGGTTAGCTCTTACATTTTTGTATTGTTATTTTCACAGAACATGTTATATATATATATATATACTGTGTGTTTGTGTTTACATACGTCACTCTTAACTTTGGAAATGTTTTACTGGATATGCCCTGAATTGTTCCGTTTATAATACAGGTTAAAATTCAAGCGTTTGAAAATGAAAACAAATCTATTTTAGAATATTCATCTAATACCCAAACGAGGCTCAGGGGTCTGGCTGTATGCAAGGGATCAGAGACTACGGGACTAAATCATTTCTGACAGCAGACCAATTGACCTTAACCCCATCTGATCTTAAGATAGATTTTGGGTACGTTAAGTTTAATTAGGGTAGGTTAGATTCGTGTCGTGTGCTGTCAAAAGAGATTTAGCTCCGTGGTCTCCAACACGACGGTACATACATGAAATGAAGACCTGTTGTTGCTTTATAAGATCGAATTTTTGTTTTGTTTTTGTTTTTAGTCTCCGACATTAGATTTGTATTATTTGTATGGAAACTAACAACTTATGACACATCTCTCTAAAATTACAGTATTTATATTATATTTAATAAATTCATCAGCGAAATTCAAAATGGAATCACACCTAACTTAACACATTATAACCAGACACCAAGTATATCTGCGTCTCCTTCCCTGCCCTAAACCCCGACACACACCAACACCACCACTATCACTCTTCGCTCAGTGTAAATTCTCAATTAATTCAGCTTGCCGACATATCACAGGCACGGATAATGTCATGCATGAAGCGCTATGATAAAAACGTCTCAGGTGAGCATGACGAACTCTTCTGTATCATGATTTACTGTGGCTATGACAACACGTTATTATCCCTGATTTATGATGTGTGTGTGTGTGTGTCTGTTGATGGTGTTTCTCTGTTGCTTGTTGTTCTTGGTTGTATGTATGTTAGTCTCTGTCTGGGTACAGTCTCGTTAACATATGACCTACATACAGAACGTGTGAGTAAAATAACGTATAGTAAATAATGGAATAAAGATAGAGAGACAGATAGACCAAGAATTGTGTAAACGATTAAGTGTAGATAGTGAGAACGTAGACTATATCATTTTAAACCATCGTAGTGAGTTGCCAAACTAAGCCACACCAACCACACCAAGCCGCACCTACCAAACTAAGCCACACCAATCTACACCTACTACATCAAGCTACACCTGACTTCTACAAGCCACGACCACACACTGTCTCTACCACCACAACAACTCCTCAAATAGATTAATTTGATTGATCTAACAATTTACTACTACTACTACTACTACAACTAATGCTCATAATAATAATAATAATAATAATAATAATAATAATAATAATAATAATAAGAGACATGGATTAGTTTACTGGAATGCCGGCCAAACAGCGAGTTGTTATTTTGGTGAAATACTGGGAGGATAAAGTCGGATAGTCACCCATTCTCTGCTTAAAATCAGATTAAAACCACATTAAACCAATGCATTTATATCAGCATATAGCATCACATTAATGTGTTAATAAAAAATGAAACTGAAACATATATAGAAACGTATATATACATGTTGACCTCCACTTCCCTCACTACGACCTGCCCGCGTGAACTGGGGTGGGGTCAAGGTCATACGTCGTGTCAGTGTCTGTAACACGTGAAATGTGTTGCCCTCAGTGTCATCTACAGGAGCGGCGCGGCGTCTTGTTGGGGTGGGAGACATCCTCTTATAGTACCTGCCTGTAGAAGAACATCTAGTTGCTGGTTTTTCATTCACTTTCGACAACTGTGATGATACATCGTGATCTTGGAGTGAACCGGAATACAATGTTGATAATTACCATAAAGTCTACAGGTGTGGATGTCATTTTGTGAACATGATGGTGTATACTGAAGAAAATTAGTTGGGTTCAATGTAAATTTAAGCAAAGGAATGGTTGAAAATTCAATTCCATATCCGCCTGGAATTTCAGTAAAAAAAGACAATAATAATAATAATAATAATAATAATAATAATAATAATAATAATAATAACAATAATAATAATAATTGTTATATAAGTTTACAATTGGGTTATCATGCATATAGACAACACAGGTATACAGTGTACGCAAACCATGCAGGTATTCAATTTCCGGTGTACCTAGATCGTGCAAGTATACAAAAAATGGTAAAAAGACAATTGGACCAAGGTGAGCCAACAAAGTCACCAGATGCTTATTTTCAGCGAGGTCCTTTGATTAGGTTAAGTTAGTAATCAACAATAGCAAGTCTTCAGAAATGCAAGTGGAAATTTGTTGACAAATATAACAGCCATTACATTCCATTACATTATATAACATTGTTGATAATATAAAACTCATTCTCTCCCATTGCTGTGGTTTCATCTGTTATTAATATACCAAAAGAAAAGCAATGGTGTTAAGACATTCCTTTATGAGTTTTCACAGACTATAGACAAGGGTATTGACTCGGTATTATGTGTTTCCTGTTGTTAAGACTTAAACCATCAACATACTCGGTGCCAAGACTCTGTAGTTTTTAACATAGTATATCATGATTCATTGTGTCGAAGGCTTCTTGTAAGTGTTAGTGTTATAATCCCTGTGTCGTCATGTGGTCAGTGAGATGGATCAAGTTGGCGTCAGTTGAGTGAGAGTCCTTAAAACCTGAGAGAGAGAGAGAGAGAGAGAGAGAGAGAGAGAGAGAGAGAGAGAGAGAGATGAACCCTCCTCCCGTCACCACATGTCAACTCACCCGTACAGGACATATCAACATATTTTCTCCCAAACTCGACATACTTGTAGGTAGCGCGACTGAATCTTGAGTGGGTGTTTTGGCCAGCGGGGAGCGTCTTTATGCGACCATCACACACTTCCCGATAATTTGTAAGCGGAATTCATTAACCAGACTTTTTGAGGATCTACTTGAGTGATAAGTAGATACAGGAACTCACTTAGGAATATTTTATTGTTCGTTAAGGAAGGAAAGAATGTTTTCTAAGTTGAGTCGGTCAGAATATTCATGGTTTTCGGTAAATGATAAAAGCTGAGATAAACCGTCTTGTTTGGTATGCTGGACGAGGCTCCTCAGTGACGTGTGGTTACTCTCCCCCTCAGGACGAATCAGCTGATGTTTGTTTGTAAACATAAGCATGATATATCCCGAGATTAACACTATCATGCTTTATGTTTAGACCCTTGTGATGTCTTACTAACAAGATATCAGGGTATCTTAGAGAGAGAGGGGTGGGGGGGGAGAGAGAGGGGTGAGGGGAGAGTGAGGGGTGGGGGGGGAGAGAGAGGGGTGGGGGGAGAGAGAGGGGTGGGGGGGAGAGAGAGGGGTGGGGGGAGAGAGAGGGGTGGGGGGGAGAGAGAGGGGAAGGGAGGGACAGAGAATGAGAGACAGTTTTTACACTAATCTATAAATGAGAATTATTCAAATGCATGAGAAACTCTTCTTATTCACACAATGCCAAAAGTATTTTTCACGTTACATAACCATGAAAATTCCTTCGTCTTTTTGCTGACACAGTTACTGGTACTCGACACACTCTATGATCATATGTACAAAAACTAACATTACTATGCATTAGTTTCCTTCTACCAACGACCAGTTATTTATCAGTTTTAACTACACTTTTTCTAACAACTTTATGATTGGTCGACTCTCTGTCATCTTAATTGGTATAATTACGACGATGTGATAAGGAATAATTAAAGAATGTCATTTTAATTAGCCGGCAGGTTATTACACCAGGTGTGTACGGGACTGACCAGGTGTGTTTCATGTCTTAACAGGGTTTGCTGTTATGTTTCTTGAACACGTAGATTCTATCATACTTTAACTGTCATGGATACGTGGTTACTGTCATATGTACGTGGTTACTGTCATATGTACGTGGTTACTGTCATATCTACGTGGTTACTGTCGTGTGATTATTGTCATACGTGATTGATTACTGACATGTGTCCGTGCTATAATGTGATTGTTGTCATAAAGCCTCAGTTGTTGTCATATCCCTGCCGTGAGTCATACTTGTGTGATATACTATACTGTCATAAACACAAGGTTCCTGTCATTGATTTACTGTCTCGGATTTATTTTGCCATGAGCATATAGTCTATGTCATTTAGTTACCTTGTAGTTTCATGTGACCGTAATGGACAGACAGAGACAGACAGACAGACAGACAGAAGAGCAGACAGACAAACAGACAGACAGTACAATTAGACAGAGAAAGTGAAAGGACGGAATAAAAAGTGTCAAACATATTTTTGAAAGAGAGAGAGAGAGAGAGAGAGAGAGAGAGAGAGAGAGAGAGAGAGAGAGAGAGAGTTACATTGAACAAGTCATAGGTTAACCCATGAGACACATCAGCTCCCATAACACCTGTGCCCAGCTTCTGCTACAGGTAGCTGACCCCTAATTACAGGTAGCATTCCCCTTCCACAGGTAACGTGCCCTTTTTAAAGATAACCTGCCCCTTCTACAGGTAATCTATCTCTTCTACACGTTACCAACTTCATCCTGCAGCAAATTTTTCCTTTTCTATAGGTGAGCAGCCATATCAACTGGCCCCTTCTACAGGTGACTAGCTTCTTTTGCAGGTAATTAACTCTTTCTACAAGTAACTAGCTCCTTGTACAGCTAATCTACTTCTTCTACATGTAACCTGTACCATCCATCATCATTATATCCCTTCTCGTGACGGACCTCTCTCTCTCTCTCTCTCTCTCTAGCAGGCAGGCGCGTCTTCCAGTAGGGCCCTCATGAAGCACATTAGCTGTCAAACAGTGACCGTTTTACTGCCTTATTTTCGCAACTCAGATTAACAGTAGCGACGTCAGCCATCTGTCTCCTCATACTCGGCTGAAGAAGGTCAGTCGAGTGAGTCCGCTTCTTTTTAACGAGCGTAAAGAGCAGTTCATATACATCTCGTAAAATGCAGACTATCCCTGAAGGTAATTGCTCTAAAAACAGAGAACCTGTCATAAAATGTCATTAAGGGAGCATAAATTATGGTAATAAACCTGGAGGTAGAATGTTAATTGTATAAAGCCAAGGTACGGCGCGCACGCGCGCATGTGTGTGTGTGTGTGTGTGTGTGTGTGTGTGTGTGTGTGTGTGTGTGGACGGACTTGATAATACTGGTTGAGCTGTAGGCATTTATATTGATTTTCTTTTTAAATAAGCAGTTTTATTTTAATAAATGAAAATACTGATATTAATAATAATAATAATAATAATAATAATAATAATTATAATAACATTTACAACACATGTGAGATTTACTAACAACTGATTCTTCTCAATATAAAAACACGACTGACAATACTATAAAACGCTGACATTCCATCTTACACGTGGAGATAAACCAAGATATATCGGTACACAGGTGAGAGTGACGTTAATTTACAGGTAAACTACAGGTAAAAAGTTTAATAAGGTAACGTATTTGTCGAGGCTGTGGTTTTAATGTCTGTGTGAAGTATGTGAAGACCTCTTTTAGTATACAGACAGACAGACAGATAGATAGACAGGCAGATAGACAGACAGATATGCAATACACAGGAGATGAATATGGAGTGTAAAGGTAATGGATAGTTTAGCACAAATTACTATTCATATCATGTAGTAAATGTAATTATGGATAGTGGATAGGCAAGAGGAAGTGACCGTGTTATTGTTACTCTGGTTGGTGTGTGTGTGTGTGTGTGTGTGTGTGTGTGTATGTGTGTGTTCTCCTAATTACACTAGTTCCTTGTTATTCTCCACTTGCACCAACAGTAACTGGTGTAATATATCACCCAGTTATCACCCCCCCCCCCCCCAACTACCACGTCCCTCGTCACACTAAGATCGTTACGTCAATATATACATCACGCTATTTATTTGTCCCTCCTTTGTGACGGACATCTCTTCCGTCACACTAGTACACTTTATACTCACACTAATTTCCTTCACTGTCACTCTATTTCACTCTACTTCTATTATCCTCGTCACCTTTAAGTATCCATCACCCTATTTAACCCTGTGACGTTCTCTTGTATCCATCACCTTACTTCTGTCACCAATTACACCGTCACCCTATTAGCCATACGTCGTCAATTTCCGCTTCACGCTGGTCTACGTGTGACGCCGTTCCCCTGTCACGCTTTTTTGCCACGCCAATTTTTGCTGTCATAGTAATTTCTCCGGCCTGCCACTCCTCCCGTCACTCCACCTTATGTTGTAGCTGCTCTGACCCTCCCCCCCTCCTCCTCCTCCTCCCGTCACGCTGTCTGCTCCCTCCATACCTCTCCCTCCCTCTCTCCCTCCCTGCACCCCTTCCATCACTTCCTCCATCCCATTCTCCCTCCCTCCCTTCCTTCCTCCTACACACTCACCCTCTCACCCTTTCTCTCTCACTCTAATCCCTCACCACATTCCTTCTTGTTTTTCCATCATCTCACCTCCCTCAACATATACGTCTACCCTCTTCCTTCCTTCTGTCCTTCACTTCCTTAGCTCCTTTAACCTGTTCTCCTTCACCATCACCCCTCCCACTCGTCCCCTATCCATCACCTTCCTTGTCCCCTCTTATCCTCTGTTTCCCTTCCCCTTTATCCCTCTTCATTCCCTCCCCCTCATCCCCTTTCCCTCACTACTCCTCCCCCTTGCCTCCTTTCCCTTGCAGCTTCTCCCCTCTCGCCCCCTACTCTTCCCACCCGCCCTCTCGTTCCCCTCACCCCCCCCCTCTCCCATCTCCCCACCCATCCATCAGCGAGCACCCCCGGGACGCCACACTCCACGTCCCGTGAAACATCTCACAGGAGAAGCATTAATCCTGACAAGTTCACTTTTTGTTCCCATGATGAATAACTGTCAAGACGGAGAGTAGGGGAGAGAGTAGGTGGCGAGGAGGGGGGAGGGTACGTGGTGAGGAGGGGGGAGGGTAGGTGGCGGGGAGGGGAGAGAGTAGGTGGCGAGGAGGGGGAAGGGTACGTGGTGAGGAGGGGAGAGGGTAGGTGGCGAGGAGGGGGGAGGGTACGTGGTGAGGAGGGGGAGGGTAGGTGGCGGGGAGGGGAGAGAGAGTAGGTGGCGAGGAGGGGGGAGGGTAGGGTGAAGTAGGTGAGAGGGAGAGAGTAGGTACAGTAGGTGGCGAGGAGGGGGTGCAGGGTGGAGTGGGTGAGAGGGAGAGAGATAGAAGGAGGGAAGGGAAGGAGAGGGCAGAATGGAGTGGGTGAGAGATGGAAGGAACGGATGAAGAAGGAGAGAGAACTGTGGGATGGGGAATGGCAGAGAGATAAAAGGAATGAATGGAATAGAGGAGGTAAAGGCAGAAATAATAGAACATGAACGGAATTGATGGAATACAAAAAGGGAGATTAAAGGGAGAGTAGATGAAGAGAAGATGAGTAAAAGAGGTACAAATAGATGATGAAAAAGTAGATGAAGAGAATCGGGGAAGAAGATAAAAGATAAAGATAAAGGAGGTGGTGAGAGGGAGGGTTGAAAGGAGTCATGGAAAGAGATGGAAGGGGTGAACGGAACAGGGAAAATGAATGAAGAGGCTGGTTGATAGGGAACTAAGGCTTGAATGTAGAGAAAAAAAAAGGATTTGAAGAGAGTAGAAGAAGGTGATGGGTATCTTGTTGTCGCAGCTGGATGGTGTAGTTGGGGGTGGACCGCAAGGGGAAGATCCTACACTGTCTTCCTCGGGAGTTACTGCCCCGAGTTACTGCCGCCCCTCTGTAGGACCCGAGCTTGACTCAGAGTGGCGTGCGTCGGGGCCTTGTTACTCTCTATTATGTTGAGTGTCCTCCCCTGGTGTGTGTGTGTGTCTCCTAATGTGTGTCCGCCCGGTGTGTGTTCGCCTGGCGTGTGTCCCCTTAGTGTACAGTACTTGCCTATATATTCCTTAAACCCTCTGTAATGTAATTCGGTTCTGCAGCCCTGCTCTTTACATACTGTGAATTGAGATTGCAGCTCCCCCTCCTCTCTCTCTCTCGTGTGATCAGTGAACATCCTTCAGCACTGGTCATCAGGGGATGGCAGAAACACATGTTCCCAAGTCCAACAACAACACACATTTTGTCTTGAAGGGAAACCTGCAGCTCCAACCTACATCTCTGTGTTCACGAGCACACTGAACCTCATAAACATTCCCCTGGTTAATGTATATAGGTCCTTCCTGCCTTCCTTCCCCATCCCATCTATTCCTTGCCTCTCATACCCTCTACAATGAAGGGGGAGAGACCGAAAGTTTTGATAACGGAGAGACTCGTGTTAATGGGCAGGATGTAAATAATGGTAAAAGAGCAATTTGGTCAAGATGGTTTGATAGTATTGAGTGGTTTATAACATTAATTGCTGATGGTATCTGTGCCAGCTTCTTATTAAGGAGGGAGGAAAGTGTGTGTGTGTGTGTGTGTGTGGTGACCACAGGTAGTCGTGCTTGTGTGCACATGTTTTTATTGTTGTTTCCACAACTCCACATACATCAGGTTTTTACTGTATATAGATAAATAAATATAAATATATATACATATATATATATATATATATATATATATATATATATATATATATATATATATATATATATATGTATATATACTGTATACAAAGGGTGACCTTACATAATACTAGGTCAGGTCAAAAACATGGGATCCACTAACCCACACACCACCTCCATCACACACGAAAGGAGATCTTATAAAAAGGTCACCCTTGCTATATAAGCTTCTCTCAGTCCCTGTAAATTCAGTTGCCTTGGAAGATGTTTTGAATAAAGACGAAAGCTAAGGTGCTCCAGTGTTTCCCTTTTCCCTGTGTGATTTTATCAGGATATATATATAATCAGTGGCGTGTATTCATAAGAAGCAAGGTAAGCATTGCTTACCCTATAACAATGATTCCCTTCCAAATAAAAATATCTTATTTAATTAACATATTATTTAATTCAGTCGTGTATAGCATTGTGCATTTTTTTTTGTCCCAGTTAATTTGTGAAACTTGCAAGACGGGCATTTTCCGCTTGATAATCTATCCCTCAAGTACGCAATATTCCACTGCAGTACCCTTGTTCCCCCACGCTCACAGCGTCAATGGTATGCCATTGCCAGACGTAAGATGAGTACAAATAATTTAACTTATGTTACTCCCCTTTTTCCAAACCCATGTAAATAAGGTTCAGATCAATTTAATAAGCTGTGGAAAGCATTCTGATGCTGGAATGTCCCCTCAATAATATTTGTTATTATCAGTCAGTATAATTAATTGTGCTAGAAATTTGGACAACGTAAGCACAGCGTCCTCCCTGGTCCCCCTCCCCCACCCCCTATACTCGCTGCCAGCAGCACCGCAGCATTACCAGTTCATTAATTTTTTTTTCAATGATAAATTCGTATCCGTAAATAATAATTATCTGACCTTTTTTATGTTTCACAGTTTCGTAGACTATTGGACTCATTATCATAGTACTTGAATAATGTCATTGTCATTTTGGAATAATATAATAAATTAATAATGGCTATAAACTTTTTTCGAATTGATAGATTTTGTTTTGAAAGAGATGGTATCACTGTATGAGGCTACGGTCTATGTCAACACTCAACGTAAGAAATTCAGTTGACTTTCAGAGGTCATGATGTGTGAGTGCGACGCACTTATTTGGATTAATATACCCCCAAACTGAAAATGCAGTCGCAGGAGGAGCAAAGTTCAGCATCTGCATGCACTGTATGTGATCTACTAAAGAATTCTTTTAGATCTCGTGACTTTACAAGTAAGAAAGCGTCATTTGCTTACCCTAGCATTTTTCTCACGACACGCCACTGATATATATATATATATATATATATATATATATATATATATATATATATATATAATATATATATATATATATATATATATTCGCTAAATAGGGATAATTGCTGATTAACGATAACTTCTATGTATTTTTTATACTCTTGTATGGTCATACACGATCATGCCGATAATCAAAATACATATAAATGAACGGCTTTACACAACACCTACCCTAACCTAACCTACTTTAGGTATAAATTGGCTATAGAGTATTATTATAGTAAACGACGTCTTAAATGAGTCATAACTAATTTTATCCTATTAATTATCATTAAGGTGGTGTTTCCTAAACTAGGGGTAAATTACTTCATTGGGGTAATTACACTTTTTAACGGGGTGACTGCTGGGTCCTCTGCCGTAGTATAAGGAAGTCCACAGTGCCTGACAGCAGTAGCTACACAACTATCCTGTACTGAGTCTTTTGGCTGATTTTTCAAAGATATATTTTTGAGATTACAGTTTTCCCGTTTTCTCCACATGAAAACAAAGAGTCAAAACATGCTGTATGTGTCATCTGATGCCACACTGACACTATCCACTTAATCCAATCCCGCTATCCACCACCAAGCCTCGGATTAGGCAGCTGGCTGCAGCAAAGTGACCCCATCCAACTCACTGATTATTAATATGTTGTTTGTGTTGTTTTTAACTATCGACCCAAAGCTGAATAAACAATAAACTTGTTTCCCATCTGTAAATATACTTCTATCTATCCTGTGATGATGATCCAGGTAGATATTGTGGCGTCAGGTGAGGTGGAGTCGTTATGAAGGCAATTAGGTGTAAATGTAATGTTTAGAACAAGTTCGGGAACCATTGTACTCAGGTATTGTAATAAACACAAACACTAATATTTTTGCAAAAATGTCAGTTGCTTTTTAAAACTTATTCAGCTATTATATTAGCTCTAGTTAGAGTAACAATATTGTATATATTTATAGGGAGACAACATACTAGGGGACGACACACTAGGAGGACGACACACTAGGGGGACGACACACTAGGGGGACGACACACTAGGGGGACGACACACTAGGGGGACGACACACTAGGAGGACGACACACTAGGGGGACGACACACTAGGGGGACGACACACTAGGGAGGACGATACACTAGGGGGACGACACACTAGGGGGACGACACACTAGGGGACGACACACTAGGGGGACGACACACTAGGGGGACGACACACTAGGGAGGACGACACACTAGGGGGACGACACACTAGGGGGACGACACACTAGGGGGGACGACACACTAGGGGGACGACACACTAGGGGGGACGACACACTAGGGGGACGACACACTAGGGAGGACGACACACTAGGGGGACGACACACTAGGGGGACGACACACTAGGGGACGACACACTAGGGGGACGACACACTAGGGGGACGACACACTAGGGAGGACGATACACTAGGGGGACGACACACTAGGGGGACGACACACTAGGGGGACGACACACTAGGGGGACGACACACTAGGGAGGACGACACACTAGGGGGACGACACACTAGGGAGGACGACACACTAGGGGGACGACACACTAGGGGGACGACAGACTCAGCGTACACGTCGTGAGCGGCGGAGCGACGACCAAGCGGCAGTAAACGTATTTATACACCATTTTTGTGCGGGTGTGACGTATTAAGGTTTATTGCGGACCATTTCCTGCCCCACCTCCCCCGCCTCGCCTCTGCTTGATAATGTAGTAGATAGCTGCCTGGTAACCCTCTACCAGACCCCTCAGTGGCCCTCACCCCTGGCCACCCTCTACCAGACCCCTCAGTGGCCCTCAGTGGCCCTCACCCCTGGCCACCCTCTACCAGACCCCTCAGTGGCCCTCACCCCTGGTAACCCTCTACCAGACCCCTCAGTGGCCCTCACCCCTGGCCACCCTCTACCAGACCCCTCAGTGGTCCTCACCCCTGGCCGCCCTCTACCAGACCCCTCAGTGGCCCTCACCCCTGGTCACCCTCTACCAGACCCCTCAGTGGCCCTCACCCCTGGCCACCCTCTACCAGACCCCTCAATAGCCCTCATCCCTGGCCGCCCTCTACCAGACCCTTCAGTGGCCCTCAGTGGCCCTCACCCCTGGCCATCTTCTACCAGACCCCTCAGTGGCCCTCACCCCTGGCCATCTTCTACCAGACCCCTCAGTGGCCCTCACCCCCTGGCCACCCTGTACCAAACCCCTCAGTGGTCCTCACCACACTGGCCACTCACTGACCCTCCATCGCCCTGACCCTGAAGGTGGCCCTCTCCCTACGGCCATCTGCAGCGCCATGGTCCTGCTTTATAATGCTGTGGACATCTGCTTGCTGTTCCTCGCCCCCTGACCAGCGTTTCAAGGTCTCCCTAACTCCCCGACCAACCCCTGACCACCCCTTGACCACTCCCTTACCGCCCCCTGCTTCGACCCCTTCATGTCCCTCACTTACTGTATGTCCTCCTCATCCCCCTCTCCCCTCACGCCTCCCCTCCTGACGTCTATGCTTTAATAAATATTGCCACACGTCAACACACACACAAATATACAGCCACACTTAGAGCTACGCTGCCATGCTTCAAAACGCACCATCAATTTCTATAATATACTGTCGTGTTCGAAAAAGTGGCAGTAGACATCAAAACAACTTTAAAAACTGCTGTGATTTTCTCCGTCAGCCACAACAACACTCCCCGAAGCATGAAAAACGTCGTGATGTGCACCTGCCACCACGACGGCTGGTAACTTTATGCTCCACTAACCACCAACTTGAAAGTAAGATTTGTTTTGCCAGAAGCTACACTCTGAGACGGTGGTGATCCAGTCGGTGTGAAGCATGATCTTATATCTCGAATCATCAAAAGCAAGAGAATGATTCACGTCATTAGAGCATTACAAGACGCACATTTTATCATTTACTAAACTATAAAACAAGTGGTGGAACACTCTGCTATCGCCTTGTATTATGCAAGTAATTGTTTAAATGTTTTCTTTTATATTCGTACTTGGAGATCAGGGTAGTAGAGGCTCAAGGGTTTTAGCTGTTAGGGTTCAAAACTATGAGTCGAAACGAACGAAGCCCAACCCAAACAACACAAGTAAGCAGGTCGACTTCACCCCAGAGCCAGCGGGGCAAACAGCTAGTAAACATTTAACGAGGGACGTTTCCTATTAAACAAAACTGTATTGTCTATTAAACGTGTAGCCGGTCGCTCCCCGCCCACACCAGTCAACCAACACGGTCGACCAGACATTCAACCAGACACTCCGACCAGCCCGATAAGCCGCCAAACCTCGTACTCGCCACCAGATCACGCAGTCGAGCGGTTCTACTCAGTCCACAAGTCACTCATCCTCAACAATCAGATTGCACACTGATCCACCGTCCTGGTAATGTGATAAAACTTATTCTGATTCTCAGACACCAATCGTCTTCTGTCTTACACCAAGCCACTAATCCACTTCGTACTGAGTTACCAAGCCACTGTTCACCAGATTGTGCTAAGCCAACCAATCCCTGCTCTAACAACTTGCAAATGCATCTCGTATGACAATTAGTACATTATAGTAATATACTAAGCCTTTTCTTTTTAGACAAGCCACCAGTATCCTCCCTGCTACCAAGCCACTAAACCACACCACAACATTGCTTCCTTCCCACACTAAGAAGCCAAGCCACGTCTCTCAACTCAAACAGTTAAGCTCCCTTCCTTATCTCTAGATCACTTATCCTCTCTCTCCCTCACTCTCTGCCGTCCGCCCGTCCGTCTATTTCGATCCTTCTCTCTCCTCTTCCTTCTCTTTCTTATTCAATCATCCTTCTTACAGTCCACCGGTTATATTTCACCCCTCCTCTTCCCCACCTCCTTCGTTCCTTCCACGTTCTCATTCCTCTTCTCTCCCTCTCCCGGTATATCCCTTCACTTTCCCTCTCCTTCCCTCCTTCTCTCCCTACCGTCAGTCTCTCTTATTCTCCCCCCCCTCCCCCTCCCCCTCACCTCCCCCTCTCCCCAAACAGATAAACAGCAAAAGGGTCTGGGAGTATCAGCTTCTCCAGAGATATATGGCTCTATAAATCCACTTTATCCCCACGTAACAAATGTTCTTTCACCTCTTAGTCAGATTAAAGCTTCAGCTGGGCTCGTCGCAATTTATAGGGCCCCGCGGATATCCTCGGATGTATGCTGGGGTAGCGGCCGAGCACTGGGGGAGGATGGGGTAGCGCTAGGGAGAGATGGGGGAGGAAGGGGGAGCGCTAGGGAGAGACGGGGGAGGAAGGGGGAGCGCTAGGGAGAGATGAAGTGCTGGGGGAGGATGGGGGAATGCTAGGGAGAGACGGGGGAGGAAGGGGGAGCGCTAGGGAGAGACTGGGGAGGAAGGGGGAGACGGGGGAGGAAGGGGGAGCGCTAGGGAGAGATGAAGTGCTGGGGGAGGATGGGGGAATGCTAGAGAGAGACGGGGGAGCGCTAGGGAGAGGTTAGGTGCTGGGGTAGGATGGGGGAGTGCTTGGGAGAGACGGAGGAGTGTTGGGGAAAACGGGGAAGGAACTATGGAGAGGATGAGAAAGCCAAGTGTTGGGGAAGAGGAATGAGGAAGAAGACAAATGTTGGAGAAGAGGAGGGACATGAACAAGGGTTGTGGGAAGAATGTTGGGGAGAATGATGGAGGAATAGTGTTGGGTTGGAGGAATGAGTTAGGAAAGGTGATGTGAGGTGATGTGAGGTGAGGTGAGGTGAGGAACAGTGTGTGTGTGTGTGTGTGTGTGTACTAAACAGAAGAATGTAATGAAAGACAATTGGAACGACCCAGTCCTGGAGTTACACACACACACACACACACACACACACACACGAGAATAAGTGAGACAGAAAGACAGAAAAGAGTGACTGAAATACTAAGAGAAACGAGACAGTGACTTCAAGATAAAGAATCAGAGAGAGAAAGAGAAAGAGAGAGGTCTGTCGTAGGCGTCGCGAACACAAGTACCAAAAAAAAAAAAGAACAAAAAGCAAGACTACATTTAAGAGAAGTGTAAAATGTCAAACTGGCAACTGTGTCTGTTTATGTGTTATGGTGTTTACTGTCTTTGTTTTTTCCTCGATGGTTTCTTATCTGTGTGTGTGTGTGTGTGAGGGGGGGGGGGGGAGACTCAGGGAAGGGAAAAAATAATGTTGCTGAAAATTCCCATTAATCTTCGAACGCGGGAAGTTTATCTGTCTGGAGGACATATAAAGTTGTTTAAACTATAGGTGACGTTGTTTACTTTTCAAGGTAAGATGTGTAAACAAGTGATGCGAGTTTGTTAGTAACTAAGAGGTGTAAACAATGGATTTTTCTTGTCGTACATTTAAAGCTAAGATGTGCAAACAAGGAGAGGATGAGAAACAAGAGGTTAGGGATTGTTTGCAGTGTATAGGTGTAAACAATGTTGATTTTATGACATTTGAGGCTTAGATATGTAAAAAAAAAGGGTCCTATTTACAAGGTATGTTAAGCTTATATGTATAAACAGAGGAATATTATTTGTTTGCAGGGTATTTAAAGCTCAGGTGTGTACACAATAATCATTTTATAAACAGTGTTTGTTAGTTGACCCTTGCAGGCTTAGAGGTGTAACAATGACCCCGCTGTCTGCTTGTACGTCGTATAAAACAAAGACGAAACACAGTGTTTTTGTCCGACATTTAAAGTTCAAGAGTCTGTAAACTATGTCGTTGCAGGAACCAAAGTCTAGACGAGCAGGGAAGAGAAAGTGTGTCGACTATATAATGGTTAGCGGTGTAAATAAAGTAAATATAAGACGTTTAAATCCTAGAAATGAAAACATAGACTTTGCTGGCCATGTAAACGGTAACAGCAGACCTCAGGGTGACATAAGGTCTCGATACGATACGAAGTCTTTAGTTAAGAGGTGAAAGAAGATTATTAGGGGTTGAAGGAAAAAGTGGTGAAACTGAAATACAGTAGGAGTAGAAAGAATCTGGGCTCAACCAGATCGCTTCATCTTTTTATTGGTATTTTGTCTTTGTTCTGCTCCCTTGGGTCGTCAGACCTTTGTATTAATATTGGTTTATTTACATAATGCTGCTTATTATTATTATTTTTATTATTGTTGGAGTTAGTGAGCTCGCCCAGGTCCTTGTGTAACTGGGAGGGTAGTCACTTTTTTTTTTTTTTTTTTTTTTTTTTTTTTTTTTTTTTTTTTGAGGTGTTAGTTAAGTGTTAGTTGTGTTAGTCTAAAGGTACACTGTATGGAGAGGCCTGCCAGGTTCTTAGTGGAGCTGGTTGGTCACTCTCATCTTTATTCCTCTAATAATGTTTCATGTATAAATGTGTATATTGAGGCAGGAGGTGGTTCAATTACTTCTTCCTGGCTGATATAGCTTGGAGGGTAATCACATTATTATTATTATTATTATTATTATTATTTTATTTTTTTTTAAGGTCTCTTTAGGTCCTTCAGCTCAAAGACGTAAACAGCGATAGTGATTATAAATGACAAATCGAGTACCCCTTCCTGATAGATGATTTGGAGACAGGAGAAAGATTAACAGACTCCTACTGGCACCCTTTTAACAGTGCCAGTGTCGGGAGAAGGTGCGTCTGGCGTTGTTGCTCTCTTGTTACCGCCACTGTGGTCTGGTGCCAGGGGACTTGGGACGTCCACTAAAAGCCTCGTATTTTCAGGGTCCCTTCGCCTCATTCTCCGCCCCGCTACCGTCCATCTTCAGAAGCTGATACACTATATTTATAACCCATGGATACACACGCCCTCCTCTACACCCTCTTACACCCACCCTCTTCCACACCCACCCTGCTCCACACCCACCCTCCCCCACACACACCTTCCTTCACGCCCACCCTTCTTCCCTACATTTCTTCCACACCCAACCTCCTCCACACCCACCCTCCTCCACACCCTCTTACACCCAACTTCCTCCACACCCACCCTCCTCAACACCCACCCTCCTCCACACCCTCTTCCACACCCACCCTCCTCCACACCCACCCTCCTCCACACCCACCCTCCTCCAAAACCCACCTCCCTCCACACCCTCTTGCACCCACCTTCTTCCACACCCACCCTCTTCCACACCCACCCTCCTCCACACCCACCCTCTTCCACACCCACCCTCCTCCAAACCCACCCTCTTCCATACCCAACCTCCTCCACACCCACCCTCCTCCACACCCACCCTCCTCCACACCCACCCCCCTCCACACCCTCTTGCACCCACCCTCTTCCACACCCACCCTCTTCCACACCCACCCTCCTCCACACCCACCCTCTTCCACACCCACCCTCCTCCAAACCCACCCTCTTCCATACCCAACCTCCTCCACACCCACCCTCCTCAACACCCACCCTCCTTCACATCCTCTTACACCCACCCTATTCCACACCCTCCCTCCTCCACACCCACCCTCCTCCACACCCACCCTCCTCCACACCCACCCTCCTCCACACACACCCTCCTCCACACCCACCCTCCTCCACACCCTCTTGCACCTACCCTCTTTCACACCCACCCTCTTCCACACCCGCCCTCCTCCACACCCACCTTCTTCCACACCCACCCTCCTCCATACCCACCCTCCTCCACACCCACCCTCCTCCACACCCAACATCCTCCACACCCACCCTCCTCCACACCCTCTTACACCCAACCTCCTCCACATCCACCCTCCTCAACACTCACCCTCCTCCATACCCTCTTACACCCACCCTCTTCCACACCCACCCTCCTCCACACCCACCCCCCTCCACACCCACCCTCCTCCACACCCTCTTGCACCCACCCTCTTCCACACCCATCCTCCTCCACACCCACCCTCTTCCACACCCACCCTCCTCCACACCCTCTTGCACCCACCCTCTTCCACATCCACCCTCCTCCACACCCACCCTCTTCCACACCCACCCTCCTCCACACCCACCCTCTTTCACACCCACCCTCCTCCACACCCACCCTCTTTCACACCCACCCTCCTCCACACCCAACCTCCTCCACACCCACCCTCCACAACAACAGGTATAATATCAGGTTATCGATTTCTCAAATGATATAAATATTAATATACAATAAACCAAACGACGTAACATATAAATAAAAGCTAAGACTATATATATCATTTTCATATATCATAAAAGGAGAAAGTTTATTATATTCAACCCAACTAATATCACACTACAACCCTGAAATCAAATTGTGGCCAAATATGTAATAACACACGCGGAAAAAAACTGTTACTTCATATTTCACACAGATTAAATTGCGTTATTATGGAAGCCGGTAAAAAAAGGTTTATCATTCGTGACAAAGCACAATTTACTTTCATATGCAAGCTAATATTTTCTTTTTCTCTATTTAATCTCGTAAAAATTGATATGAAATTAAACCCTTAATCATTTTATATTGTATATTAAGGCTCTCCATAAAGGTAAATTTACACGAGTAATAAAACTGGAATTACGTTCTCAACACAGCAAAAACTGCCGCCACAATAAAGCTATAAGGAAATGACACTGCAGAAGAGAGAGAGAGAGAGAGAGAGAGAAAGAGAGAGAGAGAGAAACAAAAGAGCATCGGCCCCCAGAGTCACAAACCTCCCTCGCGGTCCGGCAGATGTCGGGTCGGCGGTCTCTCAGCGGGGTGGAGTCGTAAATACATCTCAAAATGATCGTATCAGAAACAAATGCCATTCGTTTAGTAATCATGACATCATCCAGCCTGCTGCTCCCCGTCGTGGCTGCCGTTAATAATGAAGTAATGTACAACGGGATGGGCTACAACGACATCATGTAACTATGTAATGTACACACGCTGTAATGTTCGGGCGCCTCAGTTTGATGGTCTCAATCATGTGGAGTCAATTTCTGAAGTGAGAGGCATAAGATTAAAGTTGATGGGATTGTTGGTGTTGTCTCCACTTTGTGTTCTCTCTCTCTCTCTCTCTCTCTCTCTCTCTCTCTCTCTCTCTCTCTCTCTTTCTGCCTGAATTTTATGAGCTAAACTTGATTATTGAACTCAGAATAAACACAGGAATGTAATTTATTGCATTAGTAAAAATTGTTTTCTTAATCGAATCCCAAATTAGAAAAGCGACTATAAAGGTCAAGTGAGGGAGTGAGTGAGGGCGAGTGAAGGGAGGGCGAGTGACGGAGGGCGAATAAGTGAGAGAGAGTGAGTATCGGGTATTGATTCCGATTGAATTCCGTTTTATATAATTAAATTCCATTGCAAAGATAAAAAGTCAACATGTATTTATTTTTCATTGAGTTAAATGATATGTTGATGTAATATATTTTTGTATTTAGCGATCAGGTTAGTGTACACGATCCTATGACATATATTGCCTATAACGTATACAAGTCTCTCTCTCTCTCTCTCTCTCTCTCTCTCTCTCTCTCTCTCTCTCTCTCTCTGTAGGTATATTGAGAAAACATCAGAACCATCCCATTAATTACACACTCACCCATCACCCCATTACCCATCACCCATTAGAAACAAATACTGTAGTTAATAGGTCGTCATAGGTTACAGTCACCCATTTAACCATTAGCATCGGGGGCTGTGGTGGGAGACCGCAGCTCAGGTATACAGGGCGATAAAACTCAATTTGCCGTGTAATGGAAAGCACTTCTCTGGGAAACGACTTTCTTCCCTCTGGCAAGACAATAACCGGACACAGTTACCATGCCCTGTGACTAGCTGTGTCTGGGAGTGACTGGTGGTGTCTGGGAGTAACTGGTTGTGTCTAGGAGTGACTGGTGGTGTCTGGGAGTGACTGATGGTGTCTGGGTGTGACTGGTGGTGTTTGGAAATGACTGGTGGTGTTTGGGAGTGACTGGTGGCGTCTGGGAGTGACTGATGGTGTCTAGGAGTGACTGGTGATTTTTTTTACATGAACTGACAAGGACTGGAAGTAACTGGTATTATGTGACAGCGACTAACGGTGTCTAGTATTGAATGAGAATGAGTGACAGTGACTGGTGGTGTCTGGCACTGACTGTCAGTAACAAATGGTGCCTGACAGTAATAACTGGTTGTCTATGACAGATTAACTTTGGAAACAGGTGAAGCGAGTCAAACAACACCTGAACACACACACACACACACACACACACACACACATAACACATCTACATATATATATATATATATATATATATATATATATATATATATATATATATATATATATATATATGTGTGTGTGTGTGTGTGTGTATGTATATACACACACGTGTATTCTGTTCCATGATAAATGGGTTGCCAATCCACAGACACAAAGACCATAAATAATATTTTCATTAGTCTAAATTGGCACGTTCTTTTATTTATGTCTCTTCCCTCTGTCGTTAACTTGTATGAATGTTTCCATTAACACAAGCGAATACAATAACACAATCTCTCTTTCTCTTTTTATCAAATATCTTTCATTCATTGTCTTTAATTAACGTTTCCGTTTATTCCCAGCTTCATTAGTACTGTAGAAGATAACACTGGAGAGTCTGGCAGGTTATATAATTATCAGATAATATCGTTTTTGTAGTGAGTCTCTCGCTCTAGTGATATTGTTATGTGCAGAAAAAACTAAAGGAACTAATTGATTTCCGATACTGGTATTACTAGTACGACGAGTCTGCTATATTAACTTTATAACAGCTGGTATTACTAACACTACTACTACTACTACTACTACTACTACTACTACTACTACTACTATAATAATAATAATAATTATTATTATTATTATTATTATTATTATTAATAAAGTAACACCCAATAGTAATAAAAATAATAAAACAAAACTCCTACCTCAAAAGTATCCAGGTAAAAGACACCTTCTTAGATAACTCCTGTACCAATATCGCTAATTAATATTCTATCATTGGTCCAGGAGCTATAAAACACTAATGAATCGCTCCATAAACTTTTTTCCTCTCTCACACTACACGAGTAAAATTAAATTAATCTTCAACGTAAATACCTTCCTGGATCTTATTACAGACTCAGGCAGCAAGAGAGTCGAGTTTATTGTAAAGTTACCTCTTGTGTGTGTGTGTGTGTGTGTGTGTGTGTGTGTGTCTTTTTCTCTTTCTCTTTTCTCTTTCAGTCTCTATCTCTTCACTTATCTATCTGTCTCTCTCTCTTTCAATTCTTCCACTTTTTTTCCTCTCTCTCTCTATTTAGCTCCCTCTATTCCTTCATATTTCTCTCTCTCTCTCTCTCTCTCTCTCTCTCTCTCTCTCTCTCTCTCTCTCTCTCTCTCTCTCCTTCATTTCTTCTTACATCTAAAAACTGTCATGTTGTCTATACGCCTATCTTCCCTCCTTCATACCCACCTACCTACCTACTTCCTTCCTTCCTTCCCTCCCTGCTTCCATCCATTCATGTCACTCCCTGTCTCCTTCACTCCCTGCTTCCTTCACTCCCTGCCTCCCTCACTCCCTCCTTCCCCCACTCCCTCACCCTCTCCTTCCCTCCTTCCCTCCTTCCAGGTATCTATAAATAATTAGTACTGGAGGAGCCGATGCGTAGTTTAGGAGGCGTCATTTAAGCATCATTATCGCCTCAATATGTAAATGAGTCTCTCTCTCTCTCTCCCTCAGCTGAAGGAGGAGTTCTCTTAACGACTTGCCCCCCTCCCCCCCCCCTCTTTCTCTCTCTCTCTCTCTCTCTGTCTCTCTCTCTCTCTCTCTCTCTCTCTAAATGTTTATGGAATTCAACACTATTTCTCACTCTCTCTCTCCTCAGCTATTAAGACGATAAGAGGTTGGGCGTTTGATAAGAAACTTTGCCAACAACCACCTCCGTCAGCACCTACGTCAGGGTGCTACGACACTCACAAACGATCGTACGTTAACCTAAACCAAAAGAAGAGTTAAAAGATTTCCCTTAACTGATGATAATGTGAACCTGACTCAAGTTAAGGTTAGGTTATGTTAGGCTAGATTAGTTTACTTTAGGTTAGCGTTAGGTTAAGTTAGGTTAGGTTGGTTAGGTTAGGTTAGGTTAAGTTAAGTTAGGTTAGGTTAGGTTAGGTTAAGTTAAGTTAGGTTAGGTTAGGTTAGGTTAGCGTTAGTGTGTTTAATCATCAGGTGAAGTAAGCTGGGGTGTCTAATGTTTAGGTGACCCGCGTCCTCTTCTTCAACGAAACGAAACTTGACGTAAGAATGTTTGAGAATAGGTAGGGGGTGGTGGGGGGAAGGGGTGGGGGTAGGGGATAGGTGGTGGGGAGGAGGGGAAGGGGGTGTAGGATGTGGTGGTGTTGGTGGTGGTGGTGGTAGGGTTTGGGGAAGGAGGGAGGGGGATAAACCAGTCACCTTAGCTCATTTCTTGGTCATTACAAGGCCAGAACTGTTAAGAATGTCGTAAATATTGATAACAAGGCTCGTAAAGTGAGGAACCCGAGGGAGGGGATGTAAGTCTCTCTCTCTCTCTCTCTCTCTCTCTCTCTGTCATTAGATTGTTCTCTCTGCCTCTGTCTGTCTGTCTCTTTCTCTCTTGGCTGTTAAAATAACTTATAAACGTCCTCACATTCTAAAAGAAAATAAATTGAAGGGAGAGAGAGAGAGAGAGAGAGAGAGAGAGAGAGAGAGAGAGAGAGAGAGAGATTAAGACAATGTGAGATAGACTGACACTTCGACTGACAGGTAGATAAATTCACATATTGACTGGGAAACAGAATGGCAGACAGACAGATAGACAGACAGATAAACAGACAGACAGGCAGTATCAACGTGGGTCTATGAAGCTGAAAGATAGGTCATAAAAATCTTCCGAAGTGAGACAAATATTGGCGAGTCTGATGCATCATTCTTCACTAACTCGTAAAGGGAAAAAAAAAATCAATATGGAGTCAGAAGTACACAGACAAACACAGATGATCAGTAAACAAAATAGGATGTTGTGTTTTGTTACGTATCTTAACCACTGATGTGTTTGGGAAGAGGTATTGCTAATCACCTATGGTCATTTCTCCTGTCTGCCCCCACAATCCTTACTGCTACTACTACTACTACTACTACTCCCATTTCCCCTTCCACCCTTACCCTTACTCCCATCACCCCCCCCCTCCCTCACCCCCACCCTCCCTCAAAAAAAGGTAACCCAAACACACACACACACATACACACACACACACACGACAAAAACCTGACTTAACAAACTAAAGATTATTGAGTCAGTTCCACAAAACATCAGAAACACGACAGATTTTTCTACTCCTGTTATCCGACGTAAATGTGAAGTGAAACCAACCATAAATGTGTTGTTTTTTTTCATTTTATTTTTTATTTTTTGGCGTAAATTTCGCCATGGATGATGATGATGCGTATTGGCTGTGGTACGCAATTTACCTGAGGAGGGGGGAGTAAGCGTATATGTTTTTGCCGTCTTTTGTTGTACAGGATAATGTAATGGAGTAATAATGGGGCTTTATTTCACCTGAGGATTGTTATTATTGTTATTATCTTGATGTCCTTATAACAGTGATTGTATATATACACCTGTCTTTGTATCTGTACCTGTAAAAAGTAATTATATACGTACCTGTGTTTGTATATATACCTGTGTTTGTTTTTGTACCTGTAAAAAGTAATTATATATGTACCTGTGATTGTATCTGAACTTGTCATTTGTATTCGTTATCTGTAGTTGTATCCTTACCTGTATCTATATAATTGTATCTGCACCTGTTCTTGTGTTCTTGTATCCAATACTGTAATTGTTCTCGTAACTGAACTTAGAGTACACGAATGTAATAACTAGTCTTAAGGTAAACTGGTGGATATATATATTATATTTTCCTGTGTGTGTGTGTGTGTGTGTGTGTGTGTGTGTGTGTGTGTGTGTGTGTGTTACTACAGCAGATAGAATGATAGAGAAAATGCAATTAGCAAGAATTGTTTTGTTTAAGCATTAAAAGTTACGAATAATCTGAATCACAAGAGGTTACAAAAAGTCGTCACCTCAAAAAAATAATAATAATGATAATAATAATAATAATAATAATAATAATAATAATAATAATATTAATATTAATAATAATAACAACAATACTACTACTACTAGTACTACTACTACTACTACTACTACTACTACTACTACTACTACTACTACTACTACTAATAATAATAATAATAATAATAATAACACCAGATAAAAAACGGAAGCAAATCCCACAGAAATTTTCAGACACCAACACATTAACTTCAGTTCAGTGTTTAAGAGTCGTACAAACGCACCCAGAACAAGGCTGACGAGAAGAGAACGCACTCAAAAGGTAGTTCCCCATTGGTGATTCTCTTAATGGCACATAAAGGTAATTTATTGGTGCGTGTAACAAATTAGATGGACGCCTGTAGTCAGTCGCTCGTGCAGAATGTTGTAGTGAGGCGGACTAGTGTCTTAAAATACCTGGCAGTTACCTTAAACTACCAGGTTACCTAAAATGGTGCTTAAGAGCCCTGTAGGTATGTGTGGTGTTATAATGATATGTACCTAGACGTGATGTAATACTTTAAAATACCTGGTACCTAAAATACCTGGTACCTAATATACCTGGTACCTAAAATACCTGGTACCTAAAATACCTGGTACCTAAAATACCTGGTACCTAAAATACCTGGTACCTAAAATACCTGGTACCTAAAATACCTGGTACCTAAAATACCTGGTACCTAAAATACCTGGTACCTAAAATACCTGGTACCTAAAATACCTGGTACCTAAAATACCTGGTAACTAAAATACCTGGTACCTAAAATACCTGGTACCTAAAATACCTGGTACCTAAAATACCTGGTACCTAAAATACCTACTTCTTAAAATATCTTAAAAGTTAAATTTCATTGTTATCTGATTTTTTTATTTTTTTAATGTATATCTTTGACTAATTTCAACCAAGAGACGGACGGACACCAGAGCTTTCTGTCTGGACCAGTGAGATATAACTAGTTTATCTTTCCCACATCGACAGGCAACTTAGAGACGGGTAGCAGACGTTCACCGATTTACATGTGACGTCCATCAAACGGGTTGGTATGACGTCAATGAGTACCATGTGACATCAGAAAGCGGGCTAGTGTAAATCGGGCTTACCTAGTACCTAAAATACCCACGAAATAAATTACTTAGTATAGGTACCTAAACTGTATTTTAAAGGTCATAAAATAGGTATTGAAATTTTTAAGTAATATCGCATACCTAAAATACCGAGTGAATAAATCGATAAAAGAAAAAATTGATAAATAGGTAGATTATTTTTTTTTAGGATTTAATTGATAGATAAAGTGACGATAGATTCGTAAATAACTGAACAGATAGATGAAAAAGGTGATTAAAGAAATGCAACAATTAATGACCATACATACATACATACTGCTCCACCTCCCTGCCAGGCCGCTCCACACCCACTACCCCGTCAATATAATGCTCCACCTCTCTGCCAGGCCGCTCCACACCCACTACCCCGTCAGTATAATGCTCCACCTCCCTGCCAGGCCGCTCCACACCCACTACCCCGTCAGTATAATGCTCCACCTCCCTGCCAGGCCGCTCCACACCCACTACCCCGTCAGTATAATGCTCCACCTCCCTGCCAGGCCGCTCCACACCCACTACCCCGTCAGTATAATGCTCCACCTCCCTGCCAGGCCGCCCCACACCCACTACCCCGTCAGTATAATGCTCCACCTCCCTGCCAGGCCGCCCCACACCCACTACCCCGTCAGTATAATGCTCCACCTCCCTGCCAGGCCGTTCCACACCCACTACACCGTCAGTATAATGCTCCACCTCCCTGCCAGGCCGCCCCACACCCACTACCCCATCAGTATAATGCTCCACCTCCCTGCCAGGCCGCTCCACACCCACTACCCCGTCAGTATAATGCTCCACCTCCCTGCCAGGCCGCTCCACACCCACTACCCCGTCAATATAATGCTCCACCTCTCTGCCAGGCCGCTCCACACCCACTACCCCGTCAGTATAATGCTCCACCTCCCTGCCAGGCCGCTCCACACCCACTACCCCGTCAGTATAATGCTCCACCTCCCTGCCAGGCCGCTCCACACCCACTACCCCGTCAGTATAATGCTCCACCTCCCTGCCAGGCCGCTCCACACCCACTACCCCGTCAGTATAATGCTCCACCTCCCTGCCAGGCCGCCCCACACCCACTACCCCGTCAGTATAATGCTCCACCTCCCTGCCAGGCCGCTCCACACCCACTACCCCGTCAGTATAATGCTCCACCTCCCTGCCAGGCCGCTCGACACCCACTCCCCGTCGATAATGCTCCACCTCCCTGCCAGGCCGCTCCACACCCACTACCCCGTCAGTATAATGCTCCACCCCCTGCCAGCGCTCGACACCACTACCCCGTCGTAATGCCCACTCCCTGCCAGGCCGCTCCACACCCACTACCCCGTCAGTATAATGCTCCACCTCCCTGCCAGGCCGCTCCACACCCACTACCCCGTCAGTATAATGCTCCACCTCCCTGCCAGGCCGCTCCACACCCACTACCCCGTCAGTATAATGCTCCACCTCCCTGCCAGGCCGCTCCACACCCACTACCCCGTCAGTATAATGCTCCACTACCATGCCAGGCCGCTCCACACCCACTACCCCGTCAGTATAATGCTCCACCTCCCTGCCAGGCCGCCCCACACCCACTACCCCGTCAGTATAATGCTCCACCTCCCTGCCAGGCCGCTCCACACCCACTACCCCGTCAGTATAATGCTCCACCTCCCTGCCAGGCGCCCGCTCACAACCCACTACCCCGTCAGTATAATGCTCCACCTCCCTGCCAGGCCGCTCCACACCCACTACCCCGTCAGTATAATGCTCCACCTCCCTGCCAGGCCGCCCCACACCCACTACCCCCGTACAGTATATGCTCACCTCCTGCCAGCCGCCACACCCACTACCCCGTCAGTTAATGCTCCACCTCCCTGCCAGGCCGCTCCACACCCACTACACCGTCAGTATAATGCTCCACCTCCCTGCCAGGCCGCCCCACACCCACTACCCCGTCAGTATAATGCTCCACCTCCCTGCCAGGCCGCTCCACACCCACTACACCGTCAGTATAATGCTCCACCTCCCTGCCAGGCCGCCCCACACCCACTACCCCGTCAGTATAATGCTCCACCTCCCTGCCAGGCCGCTCCACACCCACTACCCCGTCAGTATAATGCTCCACTACCATGCCAGTCTGCCCCACCAGACCTCATCACTCTCTATTAATTAGACTTGCATGAAAATAAGGCCATTAATTTCAAGAGACGCCCGGGTGGAGTGGGGTGGGCGGAGTTTTGTTGCGTCATGCACTTCTTTACTGCTGAGTGGTGGGCTGGTGGTGGTGGGTGATTCTGGGTGGGTGACGGGGGAGGTTGGGTGGATGTGGGGGAGAGTGAGTGGTGAATAATGGGTGAGTGTCGAGGAGGGTGGGTGAGTGGTTCTGGGTGGGTGTGGGGAGTGAAGAAGAGTGAGTTGGAGGATGTGTGTGTGTGTGTGTGTGTGTGTGTGTGTGTGTGTGTACCAGGATGCGTGTGTGTGTGTGTGTGTGTGTGTGTGTGTGTGTGTAGGTACTGTACCAGGATGTGTGAGTGTATGTGTGTGTATGTGTGTGTATGTGTGTGTGTGCGTGTGTGTGTGTGTGTGTAGGTGCTGTATCAATATATGTCTGTGTGTTTGATGTTTGGGAGCTTGATTTTGTTTTTAAATACACACAAACAAGTATCATCTATCTCTACCATCACCAGGACCTACCACCACCAGGACCTACCATCACCAGGACCTACCACTACCAGGACCTACCACTACCAGGACCTACCACTACCAGGACCTACCATTACCAGGACCTACCACTACTAGGACCTACCACTACCAGGACCTACCACTACCAGGACCTACCACCACCAGGACCTACCACTACCAGGACCTACCACTACCAGGACCTACCACTACTAGGACCTACCTCTACCAGGACCTACCACTACTAGGACCTACCACTACCAGGACCTACCACTACCAGGACCTACCACTACCAGGACCTACTACTACCAGGACCTACCACCACCAGGACCTACCACTACCAGGACCTACCACTACCAGGACCTACCACTACCAGGACCTACCACTACCAGGACCTACCCTACCACCACCAGGACCTACCACTACCAGGACCTACCACTACTAGGACCTACCACTACCAGGACCTACCACTACCAGGACCTACCACTACCAGGACCTACCACTACCAGGACCTACCACCACCAGGACCTACCACTACCAGGACCTACCACTACCAGGACCTACCACTACCAGGACCTACCACTACCAGGACCTACCACTACCAGGACCTACCACTACCAGGACCTACCACCACCAGGACCTACCACTACCAGGACCTACCACTACCAGGACCTACCACTACCAGGACCTACCACCACCAGGACCTACCACTACCAGGACCTACCACTACCAGGACCTACCACTACCAGAACCTACCATTACCAGGACCTACCACTACCAGGACCTACCATTACCAGGACCTACCACTACCAGGACCTACCATTACCAGGACCTACCACTACCAGGACCTACCACTACCAGGACCTACCACTACCAGGACCTACCACTACCAGGACCTACCACTACTAGGACCTACCACCACCAGGACCTACCACTACCAGGACCTACCACCACCAGGACCTACCACCACCAGGACCTACCATTACCAGGACCTACCACTACCAGGACCTACCATTACCAGGACCTACCACTACCAGGACCTACCACCACCAGGACCTACCACTACCAGGACCTACCACTACCAGGACCTACCACCACCAGGACCTACCACCACCAGGACCTACCACTACCAGGACCTACCACCACCAGGACCTACCACCACCAGGACCTACCACTACTAGGACCTACCACCACCAGGACCTACCACCACCAGGACCTACCACTACTAGGACCTACCACTACTAGGACCTACCACCACCAGGACCTACCACTACTAGGACCTACCACCACCAGGACCTACCACTACTAGGACCTACCACCACCAGGACCTACCACTACTTGGACCTACCACTACTAGGACCTACCACCACCAGGACCTACCACTACTAGGACCTACCGCCACCAGGACCTACCACTACTAGGACCTACCACCACCAGGACCTACCACCACCAGGACCTACCACCACCAGGACCTACCACTACCAGGACCTACCACTACTAGGACCTACCACTACTAGGACCTACCACCACCAGGACCTACCACTACTAGGACCTACCACTACCAGGACCTACCACGACCTACCACTACCAGGACCTACCACTACCAGGACCTACCACTACCAGGACCTACCACTACTAGGACCTACCACCACCAGGACCTACCACTACCAGGACCTACCACTACTAGGACCTACCACCACCAGGACCTACCACTACTAGGACCTACCACCACCAAGACCTACCACCACCAGGACCTACCATTACCAGGACCTACCACTACTAGGACCTACCACTACCAGGACCTACCACTACCAGGACCTACCACTACCAGGACCTACCACCACCAGGACCTACCACTACCAGGACCTACCACTACCAGGACCTACCACTATCAGGACCTACCACCACCAGGACCTACCACTACCAGGACCTACCACTACCAGGACCTACCACTACCAGGACCTACCACCACCAGGACCTACCACTACCAGGACCTACCACTACCAGGACCTACCACTACCAGGACCTACCACTACCAGGACCTACCACTACCAGGACCTACCACCACCAGGACCTACCACCACCAGGACCTACCACCACCAGGACCTACCACTACCAGGACCTACCACTACCAGGACCTACCACCACCAGGACCTACCACTACCAGGACCTACCACTCCTAGGACCTACCACTACTAGGACCTACCACCACCACCTACCACTACTAGGACCTACCACTACCAGGACCTACCACCACCACCTACCACCATCCCTGACACAACAGATATATAATGCGGTAACGGCTCATCAACACACACACACCTCGCCTCTCAGATGACAGTAACCAAAACCTCATGTAAACACCTTAATGCCATAACCAGATTATAACACGGTAGCAAATAGCAGCATAATCTAACATGATATACCAGCTTGTAACATGAGAATGAACTTACATGATATAGTCGAGGAGAATGTCAATACGCTATCAGTGGCTGTCACATTACAACGCTTATTAACAGCCTCAACATTCACCCATTAAGCCCATCATGGTATCACATATGTCATGGTTGTGTATTTATAAGAATCTTAAGTGATATAGGAGTTGTTGATGGCTCCCGTTACTGTGTTTCTCCTTCTTCTTTTTTAGCTCTTGAAGAAAACTTCTTGGTACACATAACGCTGATTCTCCCGGAACACCCCTACCTGTGGAACCCTTCTGCACTAGCGCCTGTGGAACCCCCAACACAGGTACTAAAGAAGCACCTCTTCCTATGGTACCCCCCCCCCCCCCCCCCAATCACTGGTACCCCTCCCCGTTGTACCTCTAGGTCTGACACCCCCCATGACCCTACTCCAGGGGGTACGATGGGTGCTATTATTCTCCACCACCATAATTTGCATGCCATCAACCCATCAATCTCTGGTGCCGATTTAGAGTTGATGGATGGAGTGAAGTGAGGCTGATAAGACGTGTCCCGTGGCCAGACGCCCCGGGGAGGCCACGCCACCACCGGTACACCCCCTGCCGTGCTGTACACCTTCAGCCGTGCTATACATTCTTCCTCTACATTCACAAAAAGATGGTAGACCTTTCCTCCTACACCCCGGGTCGCTATACATTACTAAAGATGCTATACCCCTGTATGTATTCCTCGGACTGCTATACATTCTCCCTCTACATTCCTAGAGATGCTATACCTTTCCCCCTTCATTTCTTATCGTTATACACACCCCCTTGCAGTGCTATACATCAACTCCTTATAGTGATATACGATCCCTATACTGCTGCTATACCTCCCCCGTAGTGCTATACATCCCCTGCTCTGCTACACGGCTCTTGTCTAGCTCTGAAACCCCCGTGGTTCTATACATGCTCTCATCTTGCCTTTCCACCTCACTGTAAAAAAATTGCAACATGATGGTGAAGGTGGTGGTAGTGATGATGGTGGTGGTGGTGGTAGTGAAGGTCGTGTTGATGACGGTGGTGGTGGTGGTAGTGATGATGGTGGTGGTGGTGGTGGTGAAGGTCGTGTTGATGATGGTGGTGGTGGTGGTAGTGATGATGGCGGTGGTGGTGGTGGTGAAGGTCGTGTTGATGATGGTGGTGGTGATGATGGTGGTAGTGGTGGTGGTGGTGGCGGTGATGGTGATAGTGATGGTGGTGGGTTGGTGGTGGTAGTAGCAGGTGGTGATGGTAGCAGTTGGTAGTGATGGTAATGGTAGACGGTGGTGATAGTGGTAGGTGGTGATAGTGGTAGTAGCAGGTGTTAGTGATGGTAATGATAGCAGGTGGTGATAGTAACAGGTAGTGGTGATGGTGGTAGTATAGCAGGCAGTGGTAGTGGCAGGTGGTGAATAGTGGTAGTGGCAGGTGGTGATAGTGGTAGTGGCAGGTGGTGATAGTGGTAACAGATGGTGATAGTAGTAGAGGCGTGTAGCAGGAGGAGCACATGTAACATCCTAGGTTTACGGCCCGTCATCAACAGTGCAGTTAAAGTTAATAAAACAAGGCACAAGAAGAGAGTGTTGACGGTTGTGTGGGTCTCAAGTAACTAACGCACAATGTACACCAGTTTATGTATGCTACTTGTCCTCTTTGTTTTGTATACACACACACACACACACACACACACACACACACACACACACACACACACACACACACACACACACACACACACTAACAAGAAAACTTAAATAATTTCGTAGTTTTCCTTGTGTGTGTGTGTGTGTGTGTGTGTGTGTGTGTGTGTGTGTGTAAGACAAAGCGATAGTTGATCATTCTCACTCTTAAGAAACAGGTTATAATAATCTCTCTTACCACACATCCTGTTGTTACAGTCATTACTATATTATCATTACATTTATCATCATTACTTCTGTTATCGTAAGTTTATTACCGTGAGTGCTGCCATGACACTTCCAACACCACTGACACCATTCCTACCACCATTTTTACCATTGATTCTTACCACCACCATTAGATTTTCACGGCAATATACAACACATTTTTTTTTTTAACTCTACGTTGAGAACAGAATTATGAGTCTAATTTACACGCAAAATAAACTGTAAGTCTACGATCAGTTAATAGACATTTATTCTGCACTGCGGGTGTTAGTGCCGTGTGCTGTTAATACTCCTAGACACGGCTTTGAAGTTCAGTGAAGTTACGCCCGCGGACCTTTTTTTAGGGGTAACTCAGGCAAGCTGACAACCACATTATTACTGTCGCAGCCGCGCTTGTACCTGAGATTGAGCACTACACACGCTACAGCACACACCCAGGGTTTGGTAATTTTACACGGATATGAGTACGCAATTGCACCGTGTGTGGGAAAAATGTATATCAGTTAGACTTTGTAGTTTTCAATAAAGAAATAAGAATGTATGTGTTTATATCATGTCCTCTCTCTCTCTCTCTCTCTCTCTCTCTCTCTCTCTCTCTCTCTCTCTCTCTCTCTCTCTCTCTCTCTCTCTCTCTCTCTCTATGTGTGTGTGTGTGTGTATGATTGTTCTTTTTTTCTTCTTTTCTTTCTTTGTCCTTTGTCTTTATGTGTGTGTGTGTGTGTGTGTGTGTGTGTGTGTGTGTGTGTGTCCCTTTCAATTCCTTAGTTCTCCCCTCGTCTCTCTCTCTCTCTCTCTCTCTGTCTCTATTCTCCTTCATTCACATTCTCACCTCGTCGTTCTAATGCTCCCTCGTTCAACCCCCATTTCTCTCTCATTTGTTCCACGTCGATAACTTTAAAGACGCCTCTTCCACCCCACAACACACACAAACATCGTACTATACCTCACCCTAGTCTCCTTATACTTCATATCTTATTTTAACTCACTCGACAATGTCTCAGCCTGACATAGTTTTCTACACTAGTGCTGTCAAGTGTCCCTGGTTACGGTATGGTTCTTGTTACCTGTAGTTAGGGAAATATTTACCTACGGATGTCTATAGCTTAACCCCTCTCGTCTTTTGGTACTTTATGGTGCCTTCGTTATGCAGAGTCTAAATAAATTGACCGATTCGATCATTCACTCAGAAGAACTGATAATAATACCCTCCCATCACCCCGCTTTTTCTCCCCACCATTACCTTCTCCCCACCACCCTCTTTCACCCCACCACCCATCCCGAAAGGAGAGGATAACACATCAAAGTTAAACCAAATCTCTCCCACCTCACCTCTTCAACCCACACACCTCCCCCCACCTCTCTTACCTCACCTCTTCCACCCACACACCTCCCACCCCCACCCACACACCTCCCCCACCCACACACCTCCCCCACCCACACACCTCCCCCCACCTCTCTTACCTCCTCCCCCCCCCCCACCCACACACCAAAATATATAAGTATTCCTTTGAGCCCATCACACCCTTACCGACTTAAATCCTCCATCTATAGCGATTTGAAGGAGATATTCTGGCAGGTGTGCTCAGAAAAATCTAATTAGAAAAGATCTCGTTCTATGTAAATGCTCCTCCCTCACTTTATATTCATTGCCTTTGACGGAAAATGGAAAGTAAACATTATGAAGTCAGCGGCTGATGCATTTAAAGTTGTCTGTCAAGAAAAACAAAGACGGGTATGGAGAGAGAGAGAGAGAGAGAGAGAGAGAGAGAGAGAGAGAGAGAGAGAGAGAGAGAGAGAGAGAGAGATAATCTAGTGAATTGTTGATGTGGGTGGGAGGTGTCGTGTGTGTGTGTGTGTGTGTGTGTGTGTGTGTGTGTGTGTGTATAATCATGTCTGTTTGTCTCAGTTTCTTTTCTTTTTCAATAGAAGACGAATTTCAACCACACTCGCCACCCTCCTATCACCACTACCGCCACCATACTAATTACCCATCTCTACCACCATCACACTCGCCACCCTCCTATCACCACTACCGCCACCATACTAATTACCCATCTCTACCACCACCACACTCGCCACCCTCCTATCACCACTACCTCCACCATACTAATCACCCACCTCTACCACCACCACACTCGCCACCCTCCTATCACCACTACCGCCACCATACTAATCACCCACCTCTACCACCACCACACTCGCCACCCTCCTATCACCACTACCGCCACCATACTAATCACCCACCTCTACCACCACCACACTCGCCACCCTCCTATCACCACTACCTCCACCATACTAATCACCCATCTCTACCACCACCACACTCGCCACCCTCCTATCACCACTACCGCCACCATACTAATCACCCATCTCTACCACCACCACACTCGCCACCCTCCTATCACCACTACCGCCACCATACTAATAACCCATCTCTACCACCACCACACTCGCCACCCTCCTATCACCACTACCTCCACCATACTAATCACCCATCTCTACCACCACCACACTCGCCACCCTCCTATCACCACTACCGCCACCATACTAATCACCCATCTCTACCACCACCACACTCGCCACCCTCCTATCACCACTACCTCCACCATACTAATCACCCATCTTTACCACCACCACACTCGCCACCCTCCTACCACCACAACCACCCACCCTCCATCCTACCATCATAACTGCCTAAGACACCATAATCATCACCATTCATCACCATCACCTCCACCAATCATCATCCTGCTTGTATATTCATCTATTGTTTCACCATCGTCCAAGGTTGATGGTAATGTGACTTACCTTTATAAGTTGTGTTTAAGTAGATTGAGTTAAGAGGAAAAGTGAACATACTTAATGGTGTTATCTTGGCACTTAAATTGGTGCTATGTTCGATAAGTAATGTTAAGAAGTATGGTAAAGTAATCGGGTTGATAAGTAGAGTTTGTAGTTATATAAGTATGTTGTTAAGTAAGGTTGGATTTTGATGATGACTATGTTACTTAAGTAGAGTGTGGAAGATGGAGTATTTTAAGTAAGTATTATGATAATTAAGTGGAGTTTAGATATAAGTTAGTTTACTATTACATAAATAAGATTTGAAGTTAATGATATAATTAGTGTGCTCATCTTAGGGTTTTTTTTTAGTTAAGTAAGCATTAACGTTAAGTATTATAAGTGGTGACAAGAGGCGAATCATTATCACATATAGTAATAAGAGGACGTGTCTGTCTGTCTGTCTGTTTGTCTGTCTGTCTGTCCTACCCAAAGCTCTAAAACGGAAGCAATTAGAGACACTGGAACTGTACTCACACACATTACACGGGTCCCAAGGTTGAGCATCTTAGTCTGGGCAAGAACCAAAGATCATCCCCGACTAAGATATCACCATGAATATTTTGCTGCGGGTGTAAAATGATGCCAAAGGTTAAGACATATTAGATTTATTGTCTTCTATTTTATAATTTTGCAATGTCATGGAGTTTAAAGATGATGGGGACATAAGAAAAGAGAAAGAGTGTGAAGAAAATGGGATAGAAGAATAAAGATGGAGAGAGAGAGAGGGGGGGATGAGGGGTGGGAGGGGGAGTAAACGATGGGCTGGGAAGGTTAATTGGGTCTATGGTTGGGTGATGTTTGGGTGGTGTTAGTTTTGGGGTGGGGATTTGCAAGTGTGTTTTGTATGTCAGGATTCTATGGAAACTGAGCGTGGGTTGAGAGGCTCCTGGCGTGTCCAGTTTTAGCAGTGTCGGAATAAGGTTAAAAATAAACCCAAATTATTCCACTATTTCTGAATTTAAGAAAATTTTGTAAGATTTATGAGTATATTATTTCTGTTTAGATATTCCTTTTATGACATAACGAGTGTGAACTTTCTGAAAATCATATATGTATACTGAACAGTATTTGTTGTATGTCAGACGTTAGAGGGATAATGGTGATCTAGCGAAGATCTTAACATATAAAAGACCATTCAAAACCTAACCTAACCTAACCTAACCTAGCCTAACCTAACCTAACCTAACCTAACCTAACCTAACCTAACCTAACCTAGCCTAACCTAACCTAACCTAACCTAACCTAACCTAACCTAACTTAACCTAACCTAATTTAGATAGTGTATAGTAAAGTTAATATAGCGATGTACCCCCTTAATGAAGCAAAGTCAGCTGTACCATATGTGCTTTAACACACACACACACACACACACACACACATACACATGGAGGAACGTGGTGTTACTCGGCAGTTATGTGGGTGTTGTGTAAGTTCATATGTCACGGAGGAATGATCGGAGACGTGTTAGAACAATAAACACATATGTCAACACAGCCCCGGTGACACTCCTCCTCAGGTCAATATACACAAATGAAACATAAATACAACATCAGGTTTTTCTTTACTTGTTCCTATCTTGGTGGCCAGACGGGACTGCTATCCTCTCTCCCTCAGAGGTGCCCAGTTCAAGTGAGTGCCCGGCGGTGGTGTGTATGTGTGTGTTTCTATGTGTATATTTCTATGTGTATATTTCCATGTGTATATTTCTATGTGTATATTTCTATGTGTATATTTCTATGTGTATATTTCTATGTGTATATTTCTATGTGTATATTTCTATGTGTATATTTCTATGTGTATATTTCTATGTGTATATTTCCATGTGTATATTTCTCTATGTGTATGTTTCTGTGTATAATAAATATATAATAATAATGTGTATGTGTTTCTGTGTTTCATTCTATGTTTCTATGTGTATATTTCCATGTGTATATTTCTATGTGTATATTTCTATGTGTATATTTCTATGTGTATATTTCCATGTGTATATTTCTATGTGTATATTTCTATGTGTATATTTCTATGTGTATATTTCTATGTGTATATTTCTATGTGTATATTTCAATGTGTATATTTCTATGTGTATATTTCTATGTGTATATTTCTATGTGTATATTTCCATGTGTATATTTCTCTATGTGTATGTTTCTGTGTATAATAAATATATAATAATAATGTGTATGTGTTTCTGTGTTTCTGTGTTTCATTCTATGTTTCTATGTGTATATTTCTATGTGTATATTTCTATGTGTATATTTCTATGTGTATATTTCTATGTGTATATTTCTATGTGTATATTTCTATGTGTATGTTTCTATGTGTATGTTTCTATGTGTATATTTCTATGTGTATATTTCTATGTGTATATTTCTATGTGTATATTTCTATGTGTATATTTCTGTCTATGTTTCTCTATGTATTTTTCTCTATGTATTTTTCTCTGTGTATGTTTCTCTGTGTATATCTCTATGTGTATGTTTCTATGTGTATATATCTATGTGTATGTGTCTTTGTTTCCGTGAATAAATAAATAAATAATAATAATGTTTCCCTCAAACAGGACGACGACGACAACAAGGTAAGTGGCGTATAATTGTTGTACAGTAGTTAGGTTTTTAGTCACGTTGCTAATTGTTTATAGAGCACGTAAGAACATTATAGTACTGCACAGACTATAATTAACAGTCTATCATTACCAGAGAAACCAGGATCTCTGACACACCTCCTACAAACCCTGAGGAAACACACTAAGAAATATGCAACACATTACTAAGTGGAATCAACACAAAAAAAGCTTTAAGCCAACCCAAAATAGAGTCTTTTTATACTGAACCCATCAATGGCAGAGCTTTTTAAAACATCAGCTTAGTTATTTTACAACAGCTTCAATATCTCCTCCATACCCTCATCCTGACGTCACCCCCCCCCTCCTCTCCCTCAGGCCAAGATAAAGTTAATCTTCTTGGTTCAATAATTCTATACAAATTTAACTCTTCATCTTTGTAACTAAGTCTCCAGTACCTGCGTTGGTTACATACATCATCCCTGGCAGCGACCTAGAGTATCCAGTACCTGCGTTGGTTACATACATCATCCCTGGCAGCGACCTAGAGTCTCCAGTACCTGCGTTGGTTACATACCATCATCCCTGGCAGCGACCTAGAGTATCCAGTACCTGCGTTGGTTACATACATCATCCCTGGCAGCGACCTAGAGTCTCCAGTACCTGCGTTGGTTACATACATCATCCCTGGCAGCGACCTAGAGTCTCCAGTACCTGCGTTGGTTACATACATCATCCCTGGCAGCGACCTAGAGTCTCCAGTACCTGCGTTGGTTACATACCATCATCCCTGGCAGCGACCTAGAGTCTCCAGTACCTGCGTTGGTTACATACATCATCCCTGGCAGCGACCTAGAGTCTCCAGTACCTGCGTTGGTTACATACATCATCCCTGGCAGCGACCTAGAGTCTCCAGTACCTGCGTTGGTTACATACATCATCCCTGGCAGCGACCCAGAATCAAACAATTCGTCAAAACCTGATGGTCTCTCGCCTCTTATCCTGGACCTAAACTTCTTTCTTTTCCTCTAAACTTTTCAAAAATTTATGTCTCCTCTAATACTGTTGCCTCATCTTAGAAGCTAACCAACGTCCAACCACACACACACACACAGCCCTGTAACTGTATTGAATGTATATTATTATGTCTAAATCACATGTAAGTTTGTATATTTTCAGCCACCGGCTGCAACTCTATTAATAAACCGTTTATTGTTATTATTATTATTATTATTATTATTATTGTTATTATTATTATTATTATTATTATTATTATTATTATTATTATTATTATTTATTATTATTATTATTATTATTATTATTATTATTATTACACACACACACACATACAGCGAGAGAGAGAGAGAGAGAGAGAGAGAGAGAGAGAGAGAGAGAGAGAGACCCATGTCAGTGACGGAAGTGTCAGATATCGTGACATGTGTTTTGTACGTATCCATCTCTCTCTCTCTCTCTCTCTCTCTCTCTCTCTCACTATTTAACTTAAAAAGGAAAATGCGAGACAACACCTCCCCTCTTTTCCTCATCCTCCTTTTTCTCACCCCTTTCCACACCCCATCTCCCCCCCCATTTTCCTCACCCCTTTCCACACCCCACCTCCCCCCCCCCATTTTCCTCACCCCTTTCCACACCCCACCTCCCCCCCCATTTTCCTCACCCCCCCCTAAAAAAAGTGGCGTGTCAGTGAGGGAAATGTGAGGGATATCGTGACATGTATTTAGCGGGTATCCATCTCTATTGCTGTGAGAGTGACGCGTGGCGGAGGGAGTGCCGCCCGCCTGACACTGGTGTAATGTGTGCCAATCATTCTTGAAGCACTGTGCCAACTTTTCATCACGCAACCCACGATTTTATTGCTGGTGATATCTGTGACACGAACTGAGAGAGAGAGAGAGAGAGAGAGAGAGAGAGAGAGAGAGAGAGAGAGAGAGTAATGACGTTTGTAGCACTAAGGAAACCGAACTTTTTTTCTCTCATTTACGAATTCATTTTAGTCATTTATTCCCTCTCCTCCCCCACCTTTCACTCTCCTATCACCTGCCACTTAGACACCCCCGCCCTACCACCCCTCTCCCCTCCCATACTCCCCTCCCACTCCCGCAAGATTTTCATATCTCTCCCCAGACCCACTCCTCAGCCCCCAGACTCACCCCCACATCTCTCCAGTCCCGACCCTCACATCTCCCAAGGCCCGACCCTCAGCCCCCAGGCCTGACCCTCAGCCCCCGCTAGGCTAGAGAACGAGTAACTATGTATCACCGTGGCTGCGTGTGGCTGATGGCTGAGTTTACAGAAAAGCTCCAAGACCAGCGGGGTGCAGCAGCGTCTCAGGGAAAGAGGGCACCCTCCCCGGCTGATGTTGGCAAGGTATTGGATACTGTGTAGGCTATATAACACCTGGTGACCTGTATTGTGACCTGGTACTAGGGACATGTGTACAGGTTATATAACACCTGGTGACCTGTATTGTGACCTGGTACTAGGGACATGTGTACAGGTTATATAACACCTGGTGACCTGCATGTGACCTGGTACTAGGGACATGTGTGTAGGCTAGTTATACAACACCTGATGACCTGTATGTGTGACCTGATAATAACAACCGGGGTTATAAAATCAGAAATTAAAGTTGTGAATTTGTGACATTTAGAGATGACCATCAAGCACACTATATACTATTAATTACAACAACACACTTATGGCTCGTGTCAAAGAAGAACGCCACTGCAGGCAACTGGTGGGCGATCTTAGGCGAGGCGTATAGGTTCCTTTAACAAGTCACTGAAGGTTGGAAGTGAACGCCAGGCGATGTTAACTATAGGTAAATGCCCTGTGGAATAAACCCAGGATTCTCACAAATAAAAAAAATACCAGAGAAGAGAAAAACATAAATAAAATGGCATCAGTGTAAACATTCAACAGAACCTGACTTTTCTTACATTTATGGTAGCTTCTCCAGACGAACGTTCGCCTGCCACCTTTTTTCCCTGTAGTTGTTCCTCACTTTTATAATAGAAACGTTAGATGCTGAAGGGAGGTGTTGGGAGTCGCTACGTCTTGTCTCCGAGGCCTGATGCGTCTACTGCAAGGGGAACCAAAATCTATATGTGTTTTCCCCAGTGAGGAGCCGAGGCAGAATACCTTGAAGGAGACAGAGGTGAGGAGGGGTGATGTGGGTGGGGGTGAGGGGGGTGAGGATAGAGGGTGGGGGGTGGTGAGGGAGAGGGGGGTGAAGGGTGTGGTGAAGGAGAGGAGGTGGTGAGGATAAAGGGTGGGGGGGTGAGGAGGGGTGAGAGAGAAGGGTGAGAGGGTGAAGGAGAGAGGGGTGAAGGGGTGAGGGAGAGGGGGGTGAAGAGGATGGTGAGGGAGAGGAAGGGGTGAGGATAAAGGGTGGGGGTGTGATGGGGAGATGGTGTGAGAGGGGGTTATGGAAGGGGAGGGAGAAGGGGTTAGGGGGGGATGAGGGAGAGAGAAGGGGTGAAGGAGACAGGGGTGAGGGGGGTGAGGGAGGGAGGGAGAAGGGGTGAGGGGGCTGAGGGAGAGAGAGACAGTCTATTGTATTCGATTTTATTTATAGTGTATTATGTGTTCTTTATTTTGTTACGGTAGATAGTTAATGAGTCATATCAGGGCGTAAGAGTTGACACGGTATGTATGTATGTATGTATGTGTGTATGTATGCATGTATGTGTGTATGTATGGTGCAAGGTATTTATATGAACATCTTTGAACTTTTGAAGGTAATCGATATAGAAGTTGATGAATTTATAGTAAGCGTAAAAAAAATATACTAATGTAAATAAATTGTTGTTGTTGTTGCTGTTTTTTGTGATTTTTATTACTTGTTATTATTGTTTTTCTTTTATATTTATTTATTGTCATTGTTATTGTTATTTGTGTTGTTGTTACAGTTGTTATTGTTATTTTTTCTTGCTAGTTGTTATTGTTGTATTTGCTGTATGCACCGAGGAAGAGAACCATGTGCTACAAACCTTACAAGGGTGGGGGCAGGAGGTGGGTAGGGGGTGGGTAGGGGGTGGGTAGGGGGTGGGTAGGGGATGGGTAGGGGGTGAGTAAGGGGGTGGGCAGGGGGTCGGTAGAGGGGGGGGGGCAAGAAGTGGGGGTAGGGGACAGGAGGTGGGTAGAGGACAGGAGGTGGGTAGGGGGTGGGTAGGAGCGGCCCAGGGCAGTGTACAGGGTGGTGGCAGATGGTGAGTCTCCACCACCTGCTCGGCCTCTGGGCTCTGAGTAAATAAACAACTGCAATTATCTCTCACTCGTGATTTATCAATGGGTCCTGATCTCTCTCTCTCTCTCTCTCTCTCTCTCTCTCTCTCTCTCTCTCTCTCTCTCTCTCTCTCTCACACACACACCACACACACACACACACCATCGTCTAAATTACACAGGTTAGGTTAGGTTAGGTTAGGTTAGGTTAGGTTAGGTTAAATGATCTAGTTCTATGATTCTGAAGATGAACAATGAACTAACTATGTAGAGGGAAGAATTTTTTTTTTAGTTTTTTGGTTTGTAATTTTAACCTGATAGATGATGTAGTATTGTAGTGGCTTTTAAGTGGACCAAACACCTTCCTCACACCTATGATAATTGGTAATCTACTCAGGTATTATATCAGGTGTCTTCAAGAGAGATGGAATATTTGTAAGGCTCACCTGTGTCAAAGTTGTTTTTGTTGTTGTTGTTGTAGTTGTTGTTGGTATTATGGGTTGATGTAGTTGTTATTGGTTGTTGATGTCGTTGTTGTTGTTACTGTTGTTGTAGTTGTTGTTTTTTGGTTTTGTTGTTGTTGATGTATTTGTTGTAGTTGTTGCAGCTGTTGTTGTTGTAGCGCACTTTGTATCTGTATTATTCTGGCTAAATAAACAATTTCAATTTCAATTACGAGGGAAAATTGATTTACGAACCATTGGAGAATTGGGAGGTAGGAGTGGGGAGGGGTGGGAGAGGGTGGGGTAGGAAGTGGTGGTGGGGGGGGGGGTGTAGGAGCGGGCTGATAGTGAAAGCAGTGGCCAGATCCTCTCCTGCTGTAGTCCTTCGTCAGGTGCTGATGGTAATACGACCAAATTAACAGCAAAGGTGGATGAAGGCGGGGTTGGTTATTTAGTGGGGTGAGGGGAGAGGAGAGGAGGGGAGGGATACAAGGAAGAGGTGTTGATTTAGTAGGGAGGGGGAGGAGAGATGGGAGAAAGGAGGGAGGGGGAAGTTGATGTAGTAGGCAGAGAAGTGAGGGGGACTGTTTAATGGGGTGGGGAGGGAGAGGGTTGGTTTATGGAGAGACAGAGGGAGGGAGGGAGTTTAATGGGGAGGGGGATGGGGAGGAGGAGGGGTGTTGCTGTGGCCATTAACCCTTTCTTTGGTCTAGTTACTCCTCCTCCGGGCTAACTTCTTCAACTTGTTAAATTCGAAAAAAAAAAAAATAACCTAAATGTTCTTGTAATTTTCAAATCTTCCAACTTTTCTTTGTAATTTTGTTTAATCTTACAAACAATCAGTAATTTGAATTTGTGTTCATTTTAATTGGTTCATATTCGATGTGTGTGTCATGGAGGTATAGTCAATTATAAATGCTCTTACATATGAAAGTTGTAAATGGTTCTTTCATGATGGCTGGATTGAAAAACATGTTGTATATAATTTAAGTATATTTATACCTGAGTATGAACGGGATGTTTGTACAAGAACATGTAAACACAAGAATATACTGGAGTCTACAACCATGTCTGACTGTCTATTTGTACACCAAGACTCATCACACGTCTAAAACTTTGACCCCTAAGTCAGTCAGCCATTCACTACTGTCGGAGAGCCACGATCATGAGGGCAGGGAGAGGTAGAGCCAGTGGGTTGTCGGGACTACTAGGCATCAGGGGACAGAGTGAGCTTGGTGGTGAACAGCTCCGGTCCTAAAATCTGTATCGTGAGTTCTCGTCATCCCCATCAAAACTTTCAGTCTCTTTTTTTATAATGTTATTTTTTATTGTATCTTGAAGTTGTCTCTGGCTCGTAACATACAGGGTTTGCAAAAATGGCATTAAAAATAAAATCACACTGAGATTCTATCGTAATTACATGAGTTCTATTATCCAAACCCAGAACGGAAAAAAAGACGCTTCCTAGTTTGTTTTCCTAAATGCTCCCACCCTCTCACTCCCTTCCTCTCACTCCCTCTCCCTTCCTCTCACTCCCTCTCACTCCCTCTCCCTTCCTCTCACTCCCTCTCACTCCCTCTCACTCCCTATCCCTTCCTCTCCTTAGTATTTTTCACCAAGTTAGAATAAAAGATAAAACGTTTACCTCATGACAAGTGATAAATAGTCAGAGTATTGCTAGAACGCCGCATCTGTCATCCTCTCTCAGCTGGTTTTCTGCCACCTGGAGGGAACTAACTGCATCTTGTTTATCTTATACATACAGTCATTACCTCTCAAGTGGTTGTTGGTTAAGATGGAGTGTGTGTGTGTGTGTGTGTGAGGAAATTGTTACGTGTTGATTATATAGCTTAAGAGGCAGAGATTATTGTTAACTTAATGAGGCGAGTCATTTAAGTGGAGTCATGTGATTGCTGGGGAGGTGTTTTGATGACGTCATTGTTTGGGGGGGTGTTTTGATGACGTCATTGTTGGGGGGGGTGTTTTGATGACGTCATTGTTGGGGGTGTTTTGATGACGTCATTGTTGGGGGGTGTTTTGATGACGTCATTGTTTGGGGGGTGTTTTGATGACGTCATTGTTGGGGGGTGTTTTGATGGCGTCATTGTTTGGGTGTTTAGTTTAATTCGTTTTTATTTATGTTTGTCTTTATATTTTTTTTTTATTGTTATTTGATTTTTTCTTTCGTTTTCCCAGAATGTTTAAATGTATTCCCAATAAACTATATTCCCTACCCATCTTCCCCATTAAACCACTCCCCATTCTTCCCTCCCCATTAAATACTCCCTCCCCTCCCCACTAAACAAATCCTCCCTCCTCCCCCATTAAACTAGCATCCTTCCCTCCTCTCCCCACTAAATCAACACCCTTCCTCCCTCTCCCCACTAAATCAACACCCTCCCTCCCTCTCCTCACTAAATCAACACCCTCCCTCATCTCCCCCACTAAATCAACACCCTTCCTCCCTCTCCCCACTAAATCAACACCTTCCCTCCTCTCCCCACTAAGTCAACACCCTCCCTCCTTTCCCCACTAAATCAACACCCTCCCTCCTCTCCCCACTAAATCAACACCCTCCCTCCTCTCCCCACTAAATCAACACCATCCCTCCTCTCCTCACTAAATCAACACCCTACCTCCTCTCCCCACTAAACCACCCTCCCCCTCCTCTCCCCACTAAACCACCCTCCCCCTCCTCTCCCCACTAAACCACTCCTCCCTCCTCTCCCCACTAAACCACTCCTCCCTCCTCTCCCCACTAAACCACTCCTCCCTCCTCTCCCCACTAAACCACCTTCCCCCTCCTCTCCCCACTAAACCACTCCTCCCGCCTCTCCCCACTAAACCACCCTCCCCCTCCTCTCCCCATTACACGGTTCCCTCCCAAGTGTGTCAAGGGCAGTAAGTAACTAGCAGTTTGGGCTAGTAACTTGGAAAAGTTTTTAGCCGGACGCAATAGTTGTTAGCCCCTCTAGCGGGTCCAAGGACGGGCAGCCTTCTTTTGGGTGGATGTGGATGGAGGTGGATGTAGATGGAGGTGGATGTAGGTTGAGGTGGATGTAGGTTGTGGTGGATGTAGGTTGAGGTGGATGGAGGTGTGTGTGTGTGGGCGAAGATGAGACGGTGAGTGTAGGTGGATGAAGGTGGGTGTAAGTAGGAGAGTGGATGAGGCTTGAGTAAATTCAACGGACGCCATAAATATTAACAAATGAAGACTTCAAAGGTGGGAGGATGGATGGAGGAGGAGGGAGAGAGAGAATTTTAAAATATATTTATATTTTCTATTAAGATTCCCAGCTCTTGATATACTGTACATACATACATACATACATACATACATACATACATACATATATACATACATACATATATACATACATACATACACTTTTATACCTATACACAAATCGTCGATATTAAGTTATTAATTTATGTATTGTAAAAAGTGTCAGTCAGTCAGTCAGTCAGTTAATCAGTCAGTCAGTCAGTCAGTCAGTCAGTCCTCATCATTGCTATGGTCACTATAATCACTCTAAACCTAAACTAACCTAACCTCACTGAATTGTAACCCAGGTAACTCTATCATTGTAGCAGCTTAATTAAGGCAGGTAAACTCAGGTAAATGCACTATCACATTCCCCGTTATGAGAGGAAGAATAATAAGAAAAAATAAATAAAACTTACGAACATTTAATATTGCAAGGTTAGGAAGCCCCCCCTCCCCTCCCCCCCCCCCACACACCACCACTTGCCTTTGATGTTTCTTGCGGGATTTCACGTGGAAACACAAATAGTGATTCATCAGGCGGGTGTGAACTGGCCGACGCCGGAATTAATTGTAATAGGCAATTTATAAACATAGCTTTTGTTGCCGTATTTGTTGTGGGACGATTTGTGATGAAGTTCTGCCCGTCCTTGAGCGTCTGGCGGACTGTGAGGCAACACATTACCCGTGTCTGTTTGTCCTCCTACCCAGCCTGTAGTTGGGGGGTGTTTGTCCTCCTCCTACCCAGCCTGTAGATGGGGGTGTTTGTCCTCCTCCTACCCAGCCTGTAGATGGGGGGTGTTTGTCCTCCCACCCAGCCTGTAGTTGGGGGGTGTTTGTCCTCCTACCCAGCCTGTAGATGGGGGTGTTTGTCCTCCCACCCAGGCTGTAGTTGGGGGGTGTTTGTCCTCCTCCTACCCAGCCTGTAGTTGGGGGGTGTTTGTCCTCCCACCCAGGCTGTAGATGGGGGTGTGTTTGTCCTCCCACCCAGCCTGTAGATGGGGGTGTTTGTCCTCCCACCTAGGCTGTAGTTGGGGGGTGTTTGTCCTCCCACCCAGGCTGTAGATGGGGGTGTGTTTGTCCTCCTACCCAGCCTGTAGTTGGGGGGTGTTTGTCCTCCTCCTACCCAGCCTGTAGTTGGGGGGTGTTTGTTCTCCTACCCAGCCTGTAGTTGGGGGGTGTTTGTCCTCCTCCTACCCAGCCTGTAGTTGGGGGTGTGTTTGTTCTCCTACCCAGCCTGTAGTTGGGGGGTGTTTGTCCTCCTCCTACCCAGCCTGTAGTTGGGGGGTGTTTGTTCTCCTACCCAGCCTGTAGTTGAGGGGTGTTTGTCCTCCCACCCAGGCTGTAGATAGGGAGTTATAAATTGTGTTTGTTTTGTCACTGGCTAAAGTCATTAATTGTGTTTGATTGGTCAATGAGTAACGTCATAAATTTTGTTTACTTGATCTCACCCATTGACCAAACAAACGCAATTTTTAACCATACTCATAAATTGTGTTTGTTTGGTCAATGGTTTAGGTTATAAACTGTGTTTGTTTGACAACTGACCAAAACCACAAATTGATATGTGGTTCAAAGCTCATAACTGTTGGTTGACCTCACCACTAACTTAAGCCATAAATTGTACTTGTTTGTCCTCAGGATAAGACTGTAAATTGGTCTTCTCAGTCAGTCTATTAGCTAAGATTACACTCAGGTTTACAACTGCAGCCTCATTTATCTTGGTCAGTAATATTTAAAAAAAATACTTAATAAAAATAAAGATGCTGAAAGTTTGTTTTATGCTAATAGTGAGAATATATATATATATATATATATATATATATATATATATATATATATATATATATATATATTATATATATATATATATATATATATATATATAACCTCTGATGTACGTATTCCTCACTCAACATCAAACATACGACTCTTGAAATATCATTTTCACACAGACTAATTTTTATTTCCGGAGAATATTTTGCTCCAGTGAAATTTGATGTAACGAGCAGCCCAAAATTCCTTTATGTGCCCAAATCCTTTTATATCAGCGTGTTTATCCGGCAGTGGCGTGAAGAGCAATTTATGTACACGAGAGTCAAGCAGCGGGATTGACTGTTAATTGCAATGCATTATCAATGTCCGACCTCGAGTGTTTTCACTGATTGCAGTATTGGCGGCCCCACCTGACACACGTCACCAGCGACACAACAGCAGGAACCTTGAAGGACATGCCAGCACCCATAACAGTTACAACACATGCAGTATTAGTGGTTATAAAATACTGAGTGAAGTTATCTTTTAAAACAAGAGAAGTTTCTGCAGCAGCAGACCAACAGAAGCAGCAACATTAACAGCGGCAGCAGCAGTCCTCCAAGCAAGAGGCACTACATGGAGACTTCAGGGGGAAAGGTGGCGGTCCTCCCTAACTTACTTTGGCCACCGCGGGATCCGTTTACTGCAATAACCATAGATCAGCGGCGGCCGACCTCCAGCTAATTGGACAAACAGGACTGACCTCGCGAGCCCTCAGGGACTCGTAAGGGACTGCAGGGGCGTCCAGTGCCTGCCGGAGGAAGTGGGGAGGGAACCAGGGAGAAGAGGGAGACCAGGGGGACGAGGACCTGCTGGGGGAATTACGGCATTCACCATTATTAGAGAGGATTCCCTGGTAGGTACACGTGTGGTGGGTCAGGCAGGGCCATTGTGGTGCGGCTGCTTCCAACAAGAGATTCGCTGGGGTCTGGGTGGGGGAGTGGATTGTGGGATTACTCTAGCGATTAACAACGCTTTGTGTGATATTCGGGGGGGATTTTAACCTGTTCTGAAAAGGGATTTAGGTATCGTCATAAAGGTATGTGTAGAAGATTTGGAAACAGTAGAAACGTAATCGGTATTGTAATTGGGATTTAAGGTTAATGCTACATAGAAAGGCGATCCATTTTCGGTGCCTCGGGCGTAACAAAGCAACGACAACAGCGCCTCGTATACAGTATCCGACCAGTGATGTGTGCATTCTAAATAGATTTGAACGTGAATATTTTCTCCTCTTAAATCTAAATCATTACGAGCGGACGTATCTAATTAAATTGTAGTCTCAGTGTAATTTCAAAGTCATTTTAGCAACCAATTTTGTGCCGTAGTTTTGGTGACCTTTGATGCCGTGGCTGCTGTTGTTGTGCTGCTGCTGTGACTACTGCTGTTGTTGCTGTGACTTGTACTGCGACTACTGCTGCTGTGTTGCTGTGACTTGTGCTGTGACTGTTGATACTATTGCTGTTATTTCAATTAATCTTGTATTTAACTGTTATGGAGGTGTGACAGATACAGCTGGACACGTAACACAAACAGCAACACAAACACAAACAGCAACACAAACACTAACGTAACTCAAACAGCAACACAAACACTAACGTAGCACAAACAGCAACACAAACACTAACGTAACACAAACAGCAACACAAACACTAACGTAACACAAATAACAACACAAACCTAATCACTCACATATCTTCCAACTCAAGTATCATAACAAACATCAAGTGACACAAACACTGGCACACCGCGCAGGTTTCCTCAGTGCCACGTGGGAGTGTCAATTTGTCACGTGTTGTGTCGCTTTAACTGCCCATTACCCAGCTCTAAAACCTTACCAGGTGTTTCAACCCGTCTAGTTACCAGGTGTTTCTTGGGACAGGTGTGTAAGTCAGGTGTTAGGGTGTGTTGGGTGTGTAAGTCAGGTGTTAAGGTGTGTTAGGTGTGTAAATCAGGTGTTAGGGTGTGTTGAGTGCGTCGCTGAAGGTATTAGAGTGTGTTGGGTGCGTCACTGCAGGTGTTAGTGATGACACTGTTCTCTGGTCCAGTAAATGGTATTAATATTAAGTTAGGATCATACAGAGCACATGTGAATAATATATACGTGTGTGTGTGTGTGTGTGTGTGTGTGTGTGTGTGTGTGTGTGAAGATGATTTTTTTATACGTGGTCATACTTACGAGAGTGACTTATGTTATTGTCTGGGATCCCGAGAGTGAGAGAAAGAGTTACAACCCACTCTCTCTCTCTCTCTCTCTCTCTCTCTCTCTCTCTCTCTCTCTCTCTCTCTCTCAACATAGGTCAGAGGTAAGATCTTCCTCACCGTCTCAGCTTAAAACACATTAGTATAACAACTCTTTACCATTAATGGCCTAATTAAAACTAAATCATTAAGTGGTTCACAATATCCGAGTTAATCTCTAAAATGTAAATTAAGTCTTTGAATAGTTTAAATATAAGCATGAGTAGTTCTTCTTCACACACACACACACACACACACACACACACACACACACACACACACACACACACACACACACACACTTTATTTGCTCCATTCTCCACGTTTATCATCATTGCCTGTTTCGTAATCTACACCTTATTTATCCTTTATTAATCTCTCTCTCTCTCTCTCTTTCTTGCCCCGCCTCGTGCCTCGCTGTCATAGCTGTCTGGCAGTCTGTCAGTTCGTCTGTCAATATGAGTCTGTTCTCGTCACTTAGCCTTCAGAATTTTCCTTTAATTTGATCATTAATCCTACCCCCCACCATCCTCCACCTCCTCCTAGACCACCATCCTCCATCTCCCCACTATCACCCCCATCCATCCTCGCCTCCCCACCACCCCTGTCTTACCTTTCCCCTCCCTCACTTCTCTCCGTCCTCATTCACACTAATCCCTAATCCCTAACTATCACCTACGCTCCCTACACACCCATATCCCAACCCATACGCCTCCCCCTAAAGCCTCTCATCCTCAGGCTCCCCAACGATATGCACCCCACTCTCCCAGATAACCCTACCCCTCTCTTCCCCACTTCATTAAACTCCTACCCCAGACCTTCCCCACTCTCCAAGCCCTAATTCACCACGCCCCCATCCTTCTCTTCCACGCCCCCTCTCCCCCATGCCCCCCCTTTCTCCCCCACGCCCCACCCCTCTCCCCTACGCCCCCCTCTCTCCCCCACGTCCCCACCCCTCTCCCCCCACCCCTCTCCCTCACGCCCCCACCCCTCTCCCCCACGCCCCCACCCCTCTCTCCTACGCCCCCCTCTCTCCCCCACGTCCCCACCCCTCTCCCCCACGCCCCCACCGCTCTCCCCCACCCCCACCCCTCTCCCCCACGCCCCCTCTCCTCCACGTCCCTTTCTCTCCCCCACGCCCCCACCCCTCTCCCTCACGCCCCCACCCCTCTCCCCCACGCCCCCACCCCCTCTCCCCCACCCCCCACCCCTCTCCCCCCCCCCGCCCCCTCTCCTCCACGTTCCTTTCTCTCCCCCCACCCCCCCCCCCCTCTCCCCCCCCCCCCCCCCTCTCCCCCCCCCCCCCCCCCCTCTCCCCCACCCCCCCCACCCCTCTCCCCCACCCCCCCCCCTCCCTCCACGTTCCTTCCTCTCTCCCCCCCCCCCACCCCTCTCCCCCACCCCCCCCCCCTCTCCCCCCCCCCCCCCACTCACTCACTCTGTATATCAACTCGTCGTCCGCGGGATGTCAGCCTGTCAGTCAGCCGTGGAAGTTGGATTTAAATCATTAAGTTGCTGTCAGTCAGACTATTACCCTGACGCCGGCCCACGTGACGGTTTTTCCCTGTCTCCCCCACCTACCCACTCTCTCCTCTCCCCCTTCTCCCCCACCTGCTCTTCCTCCCTCCTCCTGCCCCCCACCCAACTCTCTTCTCCCCCCCTTCTCCCCCACCTGCTCTTCCTCCCTCCTCCTGCCCTCCAACTCTCTTCTCCCCACCTGTTCTTCCTCCCTCCTCCTCCTGCCCCTCCCCATTTTTTGCTCCTCCCCCTCTCTCTCTCCTACTCCTCTCCCCACTCTCACACATCCTCCCCCTCTTCACACCCTACTCCCGTCTCTTTTTTCTCCCCGTTTCTCGCTCTCTCTTCCCACCTCCCTCTCTTCCATATCTCCTTTCCCACCTTTTCTCTTCTCTTTCTTTCTCTCTTCTCCCTCCTTCTCCTCATGGTCTTTATCTCTCACTGTCTTTCTGTCTTTGTGTGTTTCTCGTCGCCTCTGTTTAACTGGTTTTTTTTTATTTCTCAGTCTACTTCTATCGTAATTTATGACTCTCTCTCTCTCTCTCTCTCTCTCTCTCTCCACGTTACGCACGAGAAACCTCTAATTTTACATTATCTTCTTTCCTTCTTTCTCCTCTTCTCTTTTCTTTTTCCTTGTCATTCTCTACGTGACTCCCGATTCGTGCTGTTCTCACCTCTTCCTCGACTCACGTTCCTGCTTCACCTGTGTCTTGACTTACGTTCTTGCCTCTCGTTCCTGTCTCACCTGTGTCTTGACTCATATTCCTGTCTTACGTTCCTGCTTCACGTGTGTCTTAATTGACGTTCCTGCTTCACCTGTGTCTTAATTGACGTTCCTTCTTCACCTGTGTCTTGATTCACGTTCTAGCCTCACCGGTGTCTTGACTCACGTTCCTGCCCCACGTTCCTATCTCGCCTGCTTCTTGACTCACGTTCCTACCTCACCCGTTCTTGCCTCACCTGTGCCTCGCCTCACGTTCTTACCTCGCCTATGCCTCACCTCACGTCCCTGCCAAAGATCGTAAGTGGAATTAGAATCGATTGGGATACGATCATAAGTGACCGGGATAAATCTGTGTTATAAACGTACAGGATTAAACCCTTTCTATTTTCAGGAGAGATTATCACACACACACACACACACACACACACACACACACACACACACACACTATAATATCCATTTGTTCATAAGTAAAATCACTGATATTAATGAACCGGAAAATATTGTAAGAAATCCCCAGAAATATTATAATCCGCCTTATGTCAGGGTGACGTAAATAAAACATATAATATAGGGTAAAAATATAACACAGGAAAAAAAATGAATTAATAAACACCAAAAGTTATCAATAATTTAATAAACATCTATTCGTATAAAAGGAATTAATAAAATATTTAACAGTGAAACATAATGACAAACAGACGATTAAAAAAAATATGACCACAGTTATTTGAAAGTGTTGGATGGCCGTCTGTCTGTCTGTCTGTCTTAAAAAAAAAAATTAAAACGATAACATGAAATATAGATAATTAAACCGGCATAAGAATATTCCCTATAATTTCAAGGAATAATAGAGTAATATAACTACAATGAATTATATATACTGAGATTATACAAAGCTAAATGGACAGACACAAGGTACAAACAAGCAATCGTAACTATCCAGACGGTAGTTATCCTGCGTGTGGCGAGGGTTAGCGAGTGTTGTGATGGTTCGGGATTAGCTTGGAGACCAGTGTGTGAGGAGGCGCCCCCGTCAGTAGCCAAAATTCTCTGTGGGTGAACGAAAGGTGTAACGTGAATTGAATTGAATTTGAATTGACGTGTGGGCGCGAAGTGGGGGATTACCGAGTGTGAGGAACTGCTGAGTGAACTCGGTGAAGGAGATGTGAGGTGAGAAATTACTGTACTGTATATACTCGTGTTGTGGTGGTGAAGGGTTGTGTGTTGTAGTGGTGGTGGTGGTGAAGGGCTGTGTGTTGTAGTGGTGGTGAAGGGTTGTGTGTTGTAGTGTCTGGTGGTGGTGAAGGGTTGTGTGTTGTAGTGTCTGGTGGTGGTGAAGGGTTGTGTGTTGTAGTGGTGGTGGTGGTGAAGGGTTGTGTGTTGTAGTGTCTGGTGGTGGTGAAGGATTGTGTGTTGTAGTGTCTGGTGGTGGTGAAGGGCTGTGTGTTGTAGTGTCTGGTGGTGGTGAAGGGTTGTGTGTTGTAGTGGTGGTGGTGGTGAAGGGTTGTGTGTTGTAGTGTCTGGTGGTGGTGAAGGATTGTGTGTTGTAGTGTCTGGTGGTGGTGAAGGGCTGTGTGTTGTAGTGTGTGGTGGTGGTGAAGGGTTGTGTGTTGTAGTGGTGGTGGTGGTGGTGGTGAAGGGATGTGTGTTGTAGTGTCTGGTGGTGGTGAAGGGCTGTGTGTTGTAGTGTCTGGTGGTGGTGAAGGGTTGTGTGTTGTAGTGGTGGTGGTGGTGGTGGTGAAGGGTTGTGTGTTGTAGTGTCTGGTGGTGGTGAAGGGTTGTGTGTTGTAGTGTCTGGTGGTGGTGAAGGGTTGTGTGTTGTAGTGGTGGTGAAGGGCTGTGTGTTGTAGTGTCTGGTGGTGGTGAAGGGTTGTGTGTTGTAGTGTCTGGTGGTGGTGAAGGGTTGTGTGTTGTAGTGGTGGTGAAGGGATGTGTGTTGTAGTGTCTGGTGGTGGTGAAGGGTTCTGTGTTGTAGTGTCTGGTGGTGGTGAAGGGTTGTGTGTTGTAGTGTCTGGTGGTGGTGAAGGGTTGTGTGTTGTAGTGTCTGGTGGTGGTGAAGGGTTGTGTGTTGTAGTGTCTGGTGGTGGTGAGGGGTTGTGTGTTGTAGTGGTGGTGGTGGTGAAGGGTTCTGTGTTGTAGTGTCTGGTGGTGGTGAAGGGTTGTGTGTTGTAGTGTCTGGTGGTGGTGAAGGGTTGTGTGTTGTAGTGGTGGTGAAGGGTTGTGTGTTGTAGTGTCTGGTGGTGGTGAAGGGTTGTGTGTTGTAGTGTCTGGTGGTGGTGAAGGGTTCTGTGTTGTAGTGTCTGGTGGTGGTGAAGGGTTGTGTGTTGTAGTGTCTGGTGGTGGTGAAGGGTTGTGTGTTGTAGTGTCTGGTGGTGGTGAAGGGTTGTGTGTTGTAGTGGTGGTGAAGGGTTGTGTGTTGTAGTGTCTGGTGGTGGTGAAGGGTTGTGTGTTGTAGTGTCTGGTGGTGGTGAAGGGTTGTGTGTTGTAGTGTCTGGTGGTGGTGAAGGGTTGTGTGTTGTAGTGGTGGTGAAGGGATGTGTGTTGTAGTGTCTGGTGGTGGTGAAGGGTTGTGTGTTGTAGTGTCTGGTGGTGGTGAAGGGTTGTGTGTTGTAGTGTCTGGTGGTGGTGAAGGGTTGTGTGTTGTAGTGTCTGGTGGTGGTGAAGGGTTGTGTGTTGTAGTGTCTGGTGGTGGTGAAGGGTTGTGTGTTGTAGTGGTGGTGAAGGGTTGTGTGTTGTAGTGGTGGTGAAGGGTTGTGTGTTGTAGTGTCTGGTGGTGGTGAAGGGTTGTGTGTTGTAGTGTCTGGTGGTGGTGAAGGGTTGTGTGTTGTAGTGGTGGTGAGGGGTTGTGTGTTGTAGTGGTGGTGGTGGTGAAGGGTTGTGTGTTGTAGTGTCTGGTGGTGGTGAAGGGTTGTGTGTTGTAGTGGTGGTGGTGAAGGGTTGTGTGTTGTAGTGTCTGGTGGTGGTGAAGGGCTGTGTGTTGTAGTGTCTGGTGGTGGTGAAGGGCTGTGTGTTGTAGTGTCTGGTGGTGGTGAAGGGTTGTGTGTTGTAGCGTCTGGTGGTGGTGAAGGGTTGTGTGTTGTAGTGGTGGTGGTGGTGGTGAAGGGTTGTGTGTTGTAGTGGTGGTGGTGGTGAAGGGTTGTGTGTTGTAGTGTCTGGTGGTGGTGAAGGGTTGTGTGTTGTAGTGTCTGGTGGTGGTGAAGGGTTGTGTGTTGTAGTGTCTGGTGGTGGTGAAGGGTTGTGTGTTGTAGTGTCTGGTGGTGGTGAAGGGTTGTGTGTTGTAGTGTCTGGTGGTGGTGAAGGGTTGTGTGTTGTAGCGTCTGGTGGTGGTGAAGGGTTGTGTGTTGTAGTGTCTGGTGGTGGTGAAGGGTTGTGTGTTGTAGTGGTGGTGAAGGGTTGTGTGTTGTAGTGTCTGGTGGTGGTGAAGGGCTGTGTGTTGTAGTGGTGGTGGTGAAGGGTTGTGTGTTGTAGTGTCTGGTGGTGGTGAAGGGTTGTGTGTTGTAGTGTCTGGTGGTGGTGAAGGGCTGTGTGTTGTAGTGGTGGTGGTGAAGGGCTGTGTGTTGTAGTGTCTGGTGGTGGTGAAGGGTTGTGTGTTGTAGTGTCTGGTGGTGGTGACGGGTTGTGTGTTGTAGTGTCTGGTGGTGGTGAAGGGTTGTGTGTTGTAGTGTCTGGTGGTGGTGAAGGGTTGTGTGTTGTAGTGTCTGGTGGTGGTGAAGGGTTGTGTGTTGTAGTGTCTGGTGGTGGTGAAGGGATGTGTGTTGTAGTGTCTGGTGGTGGTGAAGGGTTGTGTGTTATAGTGTCTGGTGGTGGTGAAGGGTTGTGTGTTGTAGTGTCTGGTGGTGGTGAAGGGTTGTGTGTTGTAGTGTCTGATGGTGGTGAAGGGATGTGTGTTGTAGTGTCTGATGGTGGTGAAGGGCTGTGTGTTGTAGTGTCTGGTGGTGGTGAAGGGCTGTGTGTTGTAGTGTCTAGTGGTGGTGAAGGGTTGTGTGTTGTAGTGTCTGGTGGTGGTGAAGGGTTGTGTGTTGTAGTGTCTGGTGGTGGTGAAGGGATGTGTGTTGTAGTGTCTGGTGGTGGTGAAGGGCTGTGTGTTGTAGTGTCTAGTGGTGGTGAAGGGTTGTGTGTTGTAGTGTCTGGTGGTGGTGAAGGGTTGTGTGTTGTAGTGTCTGGTGGTGGTGAAGGGTTGTGTGTTATAGTGTCTGGTGGTGGTGAAGGGATGTATGTTGTCGTGTCTGGTGGTGGTGAAGGGCTGTGTGTTGTAGTGTCTGGTGGTGGTGAAGGGATGTGTGTTGTAGTGTCTGGTGGTGGTGAAGGGATGTGTGTTGTAGTGTCTGGTGGTGGTGAAGGGTTGTAGTGTCTGGTGGTGGTGAAGGGATGTGTGTTGTAGTGTCTGGTGGTGGTGAAGGGATGTGTGTTGTAGTGTCTGGTGGTGGTGAAGGGTTGTGTGTTGTAGTGGTGGTGAAGGGTTGTGTGTTGTAGTGTCTGGTGGTGGTAAAGGGTTGTGTGTTGTAGTGTCTGGTGGTGGTGAAGGGATGTGTGTTGTCGTGTCTGGTGGTGGTGAAGGGTTGTAGTGTCTGGTGGTGGTGAAGGGTTGTGTGTTGTAGTGTCTGGTGGTGGTGAAGGGTTGTGTGTTGTAGTGTGTGGTGGTGGTGAAGGGTTGTGTGTTGTAGTCTGTTGAGTATATTGAAGCCGATACAGTAATGGTTAACATGCTCGCCTCGCAAACATGTGGACTCGGGTTCGAATTCCGGGCAGGGTGAAACTCTGGACAAGTTTCTTTACACCATTTCCCTCTGTCTACCCAGCAGTAATTGGGAACTTGGCTGTTAATCGATATGCGGATCGTGTTCTGGGGTAATGGTTAGCCAGTGCAGTTGGTGAGTTGTCCGGTCTTCTGGGACTATTCCTTGACGCTGGGTCATGCAACTCGTTAACTCACATCAAGCAAAGCAGTAAGCTCTCACTACACGACTCTGTACTGTGTAACTATGTATGAATTTAGTCATAAAGATAATCAACAAATTCACTCGGAGAAAAACTAGTCTTTTAATCAGTTTAATCACAAAGTGTAAAGAACAGAACCCGGTTTGATAAATTTTAGTTGGAAGGAAATGGTTCGTTCCAGATAAAATCAGATACAACTCAGAGATGATTTGGTCATGTTGTCTAAACGCCCAAAGGGGATAAAGTTCCGGCTTACTTGTTCTTTCCTATATAAATTCAAAGCCATTTTATAGCCATTTAGACATAGGAGGCGTTTAAGTATAAGACATTTGAACCATAATCTATTCTATAAACGAAGCTCAAGTACTGTAAGGTTAGTCTCTCTCGTCTTTGTAACTGGTACCACTTAATCGTATAATGTTTGTATATCTGCTTTGATTATTTACTAATGGCGTGTTCAGTGTGTGGCGTCTTTGTGCTGTATGATTTATTTTTTTTTTATTGCTTTACATAATATATCCATAGAGAGAGAGAGAGAGAGAGGGAGAGATAAAGTAGAAACAAATAAAACCAATGAGAGAAAGAGAGATACGAATAAAGAAAGAGAATGAGGAACAAGGAGATATATATATATACAAGAGGGAGAGATGAATGAAAAAGCACAACAAGAGGTACAGAGAACAACTAACAATTCACAGTGATAAACAACTGGAGAAACAAGCAAAAGAGAGAGTGATCAGAGAGAGGAGGAATAAATTAGAGAGACAGGGGAGAAGACTGATGATGTTCAGGTGAGAGAGAGAGAGAGAGAGAGAGAGAGAGAGAGAGTGTTTGTGTGTTTGTTTATTCGTTCGTTTGGATGTTTATATTTGAATTTGATTGCTTGTTTTTTGCGTGCGTGCTTGAGTGTGAATGTGTGTGTATTTACTTTTAGGTGTGTTTGGGTTTGTGCGTGTGTATGTGAAATTAAACTTGCTTTGTGTTAAGTTGTCCCTGGATGTATGTGTGTGATCCTAGGTTCCATCCCAGGGCAGAGTGAAACTATGGGCAAGTTTCTTTACGACCATTTGCCTCTGTCTACCCAGCAATAATTGGGAACCTGGATGTTAATCGTTTTTCGGATCGTGTTTTGGGGTAATGCTTATCCAGTGTAGTTTTTGACATGACTAGTTTTCTTGGAATATTTCGTGGCTCTGGGTGGTTGTTTTGGAGACAACTTCTATACCTTTGACAGATTCACGGTTTGGTAGCTTCTGAAACACTGGTCTACCGATATAGTATAAGGAGACTCGACGGAGTAAGGTAGTCAGTGGAGCCTAGCCTACTGAAAATAGTCATAATAGCCATTTTACTGGATGAGGAGATAGACATGAAAATAGATAACATATTTGCAAACAGCAGCGAAGGAAGGAAGGAAGGAAGGAAGGAAGGAAGGAAGGAATATGGGTGGAGTTGGAGTTACAGTGAATATGTAGGTTGCTGCTGGTATCATGTTCGTTTTTAGAGCACAAGCAAAACAAACTGTGATAGGCTTTTTGTTTTAAGCTTATAATACAACAAATTTTTTAGTGGCGTCTGTAAGTAGATATAGTGTAGAGATAAACAGCAGCGCTCCAGGAACGCCTTAAACACTTGAGGAAATAAATAAATATCAGATGAAAACCAAATGGTGTAGGACAAGACTCGAACACGTATATAACAGGACATAAACCCGCCAGGAACGGTAAGGAAGAACCTCGGTAGGAGCCAAGCATCCCCCTTGAAGAACACCACTAGATTAAGACCTCACGCCCTTCTGTGGCTCGAGTGATTAAGAAGGGCCCATGTTGCCTGCTCCAAGCACGTCACCTGATCCTAGGGCAGCCGTCAGTGATATAGAGCAGTAACAGGTACAGGCACAAGGTATATATTGCTCATGGTTAAAGCTTGTGGTCTGAGCAACACGACAGGGTCCGTACCACCATAAATCACTTCTTTGTGTTTTTTTTTTTTACACTTGCTTGGAGGTCGTTCCCGCCCCCTTTATGGCTCTTCACCGTGTTGGGTTTTTTATATCCTTGAGCTGAGCTGTGTGAGAGAGAATCACATTCAACCTCCCTCAAACTTTATACAGTGGGAGTTGAGGGTTTTACAGGTATTAATGGTACGCTGTTAAAAATTTGCCTAGCACATACGTTTTGCAGCGGACGCTCTCTCTCACACGCAACGGTCGCCGTCGGTGGTAATTGAAAGAAAATGTAGGATGGCGGCTCTCCATCTCGTATATATCCCATTAAAGTAACTCGACAGTCGTTATGAGATATATAATTCAACGCCAAACAAGATTTTTCTTTTCTCCTGCGGGGGCTGGTGAGTGTGAACTGCTGCCTCATGCGTTACGAGAGAAGCTGCTCCTTATTTGTAGGATTCGCTCTAGTTAATAAATTCTGAAGGATTCGCTCGTTAACTCAACCTTCAAGGGCTCACGGTAGTTCATATATCCCAGAGCAGTATTATGGCTGCAGATGAATCATGACGGGGTAAATTGATAGACGTAGGGAGATGATCTGGTGTGAGGGGCACTAACTAGAGCAGAGAGAGAGAGAGAGAGAGAGAGAGAGAGAGAGAGAGAGAGAGAGAGAGAGAGAGAGAGAGAGAGACCCCCAACCCACAGCAATATCTTACGACGACCACAGTGTCTCATCTGGTCTTATAAGGAGAAGTCTAACTGGCAGGTGTAAGTCAAGGAAAAACTAAAATCTTACTCTCAATATTTTACCACTGCGAACTGGGGTAGGGGAGGGGGTTACCCTTGGTTGTCTTTTAATTCTGAGATGATTGCCAGCCTCCAACACGGTCAACACGGTCAACCGAACTCCCTTAATCTGTTGTTGTGGTTGAGTTTGTGATTCAATGACGTTCACATTTGCTTAAAAAAATATAAAATGTACATGCATATTTCCCCTGGAACTCTCCTCTGAACGCATTAGACAATATTCCAACACACGGACATTTTATAATATAAATTTAAACACAAATAACATATTGTAAGTTAATATCAGCCCAAGAAAGGGTCAAACATCTCTCAGAATGATAAACCAAATTTGTAATCTTGTTTTCGTGTTGTTGTCGGGCGCCTGTTGTGGTGTCTAGTGGACTGATGCTGTCGGGAGCCGCAGCCTCTCCTTTAACGGTGCTTTAATCTTAGTTCTTAAATGATTAGTCGTGACAAATGCATCTCTTGTGCTCTCACTTGTCCACGAGACACTTTCAATATGGCTCTCTCGCCTTTTACTCCTGGTTAGTTTTTTTTTTTTATCTTGGTCATTTAGTCTTGATGCATTATGGAGCAGGAGTCCCCAGACACCGATCTGCTAAACCCGTTCTGGAGCTCATCATCCTCGCTACTTGATGAGGTTGTTTCAGGTCCTGGAGGGAGACTTGATACCTAAAGGACATAAATGGAAGTAAAGGATGATTCTTCTGCTCTGTTTATCGATGCATTTCTTTCTGTCTAAACATTCGAGACGTATTATCGATGACTCATCCTTGAGGAATTGTTTAATTCTAGACTCCTGAATGGTCCTCTTCATTATATCAAAGAAGGAAATATTGTCGTAAAGTTGAGTAGTTTTACCGGTAACTGAAGATATAGTAATGACAACACACATGTAGTAGCTGCGGCTATTATTCACCAGCCTTTTAAACCCCGATACTTGTGTTTCTCGTTCACATACTCAAGATTCCCCAAGACGACGTGGACGCCATTGAGACACATGCGATCACTTCAAGGTTAATTTTGATCATATCCATTATGACTAGCTCCTGGTCCCTACTGTGGCGTGGTAGCCTACTGTGGTGTGGTAGTCTACTGTGGAGTGGTAACCTACTGTGGCATGGTAGTCTACTGTGGCATGGTAGTCTACTGTGGCATGGTAGTCTACTGTGGCGTGGTAGTATACTGTGGCGTGGTAGTCTACTGTGGAGTGGTAACCTACTGTGGCATGGTAGTCTACTGTGGCATGGTAGTCTACTGTGGCGTGGTAGTCTACTGTGGCGTGGTAGTCTACTGTGGCGTGGTAGTCTACTGTGGCGTGGTAGTCTACTGTGGCGTGGTAGTCTACTGTGGAGTGGTAACCTACTGTGGCATGGTAGTCTACTGTGGCGTGGTAGTCTACTGTGGAGTGGTAACCTACTGTGGCATGGTAGTCTACTGTGGCATGGTAGTCTACTGTGGCGTGGTAGTCTACTGTGGTGTGGTAGTCTACTGTGGAGTGGTAACCTACTGTGGCATGGTAGTCTACTGTGGCATGGTAGTCTACTGTGGCGTGGTAGTCTACTGTGGTGTGGTAGTCTACTGTGGAGTGGTAACCTACTGTGGCATGGTAGTCTACTGTGGCATGGTAGTCTACTGTGGCGTGGTAGTCTACTGTGGCGTGGTAGCCTACTGTGGCATGGTAGTCTACTGTGGCGTGGTAATCTAACTTGTATTTTATTGTTACTCACTCAGTCACCTTTTTCATGATTGTCTCCAAGGAGGAGTGACGGAAGTGGGATTTTCGTCATGGGTTTAGTGTGTGTGTGTGTGTGTGTGTGTGTGTGTGTGTGTGTCAGCTTTAGGTACTATATCCCGTGGCAGTACAGGTTGAGGGCGGCGACAATACAGGCAACTCCTTCTGGGAAAAACCTTGAGGTCGTTTTAACTGCTTCTTAAACTTTAACACCGTCACTGAGTTTTATGTCTAGTTGTGTGTTTTTAAGGTTCATTGACAACATTTTCTTGCGGTCACCTCTATATGCCTTCAAATCATACTGTTAACTCTCATCATCAGTCTCTAAATAACATATAAATCAGATTCACTTGTCCGTCATCAGTTCGTCTGGAATACTAATTGGATCCTATTCTGTACTGTCCGATACGCTAATCCGCCTCATCAACTGATTCTGAGCCTCACTGACCGAGTTTACTGAACTGTCTCTTCTCAGGGGCCACATCGTGTCTGAGTGTACTGCAGCAAACAATTGTGTGTGAACTGATCCATCCCGAACGAGTAGAGCCTTAACAAACGTCACTGAAATTGAACTAATAAGAGAAATTCCGCGACCAACACCCGATTGTCTTTGAGTAAGTTGCTGGAAGAAAACAGATCCATTATAAGTTACTCCTGCGGGTGTTAATTTGACGGTGATTTGTTCCTTCTGACTCTCTCCCATGGTGTAGCTGCCTCAGTCTTGGTGATAGTTTATATAGAGTCTAATATGTATATATATACTAATGTTTATGGCGATAACTTGACCAACACACCGAGAACGCGTGAAGGTTGTGTGAAGTTCCACCTGAAATCGAAGCGAAGCCTCAAACATTACAATCGTCTCACCTGACATACCTTAAAGCTCTAGATGTCTCTCCCAGAGTTCTCCAGCACAAGGCTTTTAATGGGTTTAAAATGAGCTGTCGTGGTTGATTCCTGTGATAAAGACATCGCCGGATCAGACAGGTGTCGCCTCAACCCAGACACACTGCTTGGGAAAAGATAATTGATTAGCTAAGTAATTTAACTTCCAAAATAATAATGGACGCATAGTGTTATTAAAAAAAGACTTAAATATACACAGTTAAGCATTTAGAGTAGTTGTTATAGATAAACATCAATATTTCCTGATGAAATAACTGGGTAAAATAAGACTAGTGGGATATTTATTCGTATTTTTGCATTATGGATACGTCAAGTTAACAGTGTTCCTCTTCCTCTCTTGTTACTTTTTGTATCTCTCTCTTGGTCCATCTTTATCACTTGTTTCCTCTCCACATCCAAATAGCGTCAGCTGATCACTGATTCCCATCGTCATGTTTACCCTGTGCTGCGGCGGACACACACACACACACACACACACTTGATAATAACAAGACGTATCTGGCACTTCTCTCTGTTAACGACACTAATGAAGAGATCCAACAGACGACCCCCAGAGTACGTATTATGTACGTGCGTGAATGCTTGCCTACGTGTTACGATGTGTAATAATATAATAATAATAATAATAATAATAATAATAAGTTTGTTTCTCTCATTTTTTGGCCACAACACTCGCCTCCTGTTGTAAGTGTCGTTATTTCACACCCAGGGCACCTCTAGTCGACCCAATTGGGGAAATGAACAAAGCCTGGCGTAGTGTTGTATGTCCAAGGCTACGAGACCAAAACATCTCATAATCACACGAGACTTAACTATACAAACAATAACAAACACGTAAGGTGAAGGTAATGGACACATTATATAAACAATGTAGTGACGAGTGATCAACAACTACACGTGTTAATGTTTGTTGGTGAGTTACTGTGTTACTTAAGGAATAAAATGATCTCTTGTTGGTCTTGTATTTTTAAGGACACAGAAGTTATGAGTGTGGTGTTGCTTGAGGTAGTGAGGAGGAGATGTCGGTGGTTGAGGATGACCAGAACTCTATCTTGATGTATCTTATTATACAGTTCGTCTCGCTGTTGTTCCATTGACTTTAAGTTGAATGTTTGAAGATCATCCTTATAATCCATGTAATCAATCACTGGTAAAACCCAACCTACACTTCTGTTTTTATTTGCATTTTTTTTCTATTATTTTCGCCAATTTTTATGAGAATTTAACCTCGCTCAGCCCAGCCCAACGTGTTAACCAGGAGTCACACACACACCCTGACACTGACGTATTACAGCACAATTATAATACAAACTAATACAACCCCTGAGAACCTGTACTGTTTGCCATGATTGATGATAAACATTGTCTTTTGTCAGTTGTGTGTTTGTTCTCACTCGCTGCTGCTTACACGCTTAACATGGCCAGTGTAATCAAGTGTTGAATGCGCGTTTAATACCTTCTCCTGATCAGCTACAGAGAGAGAAGTAGTGTTTGGTGATTCAGTTGATTTTATTTTTTATTTTTTAATGGCCAGACGAACAGCTCATGACCATGTTTACTAATCTCGTCTCCTCTCGTGTGTTGGTCAAGAAGCCTACTGACTGTTGCTGTTAAAGTGAATACCTCTTTGTGTATCATCTCTGGTAACACTAACGTTAATAAGATCATCTACAAATATAGTGCAGATGGTTGTGTTTCTCAGGGCCCCGCTGACTATAACCCCTAAAACAGATAACAGGAACCAGTTGTATGCCTCACAGGTAACGCACACACAGGTAACGAGGTACTTGTCTTCTAGAACTACTTGGCCCCGATGCAGGTACCCACTTGGAGGCTTTTGAGTGTACAGGTATATTGATGAGCGCCACGCCATCTTGTTCAGTTCCCCAAAAGCAATAATATGATCCAAGTAGTTCAATTCCTTCTTAAAATGAGATAAACAAAGGTATAAAGTGTTAACAATATGTACACAAGGTGAGGCACTGCTGAGCTTCCTTCTTGCTTTGTCATATTAGATGTTGGCAGGGCTTAATTCAGCATCTTTGCAGCATCCACACAGCTCAGTTACCATAGACTGTCCAGGTGAAGGTACAAGATAATTTGTTTCTATTTATCGGTGGGAAATAACTGAGGTTTGTGAGTGAGTTGATGGTTTTAGAGTCGAATTCTTTAATATTGTTGATTAAAGTATTCTTGAATTCTTAATAGACGTCAAATTTACTACTTTAGGGTTGGATGACACTTTAGGGTTGGATGACACTTTAGGGTTGGATGACACTTTAGGGTTGGGTGACACTTTAGGGTTGGATGACACTTTAGGGTTGGATGACACTTTAGGATTGGGTGACACTTTAGGGTTGGGTGACACTTTAGGATTGGATGACACTTTAGGGTTGGATGACACTTTAGGGTTGGGTGACACTTTAGGATTAGATGACACTTAAGGGTTGGATGACACTTTAGGATTGGATGACACTTTAGGGTTAGGTGACACTTTATGATTGGGTGACACTTTAGGATTGGATGACACTTTAGGGTTGGATGACACTTTAGGGTTGGGTGACACTTTAGGGTTGGGTGACACTTTAGGGTTGGATGACACTTTAGGGTTGGATGACACTTTAGGGTTGGATGACACTTTAGGGTTGGATGACACTTTAGGGTTAGGTGACTCTTTATGATTGGGTGACACTTTAGGATTGGATGACACTTTAGGGTTGGATGACACTTTAGGGTTGGGTGACACTTTAGGGTTGGATGACACTTTAGGGTTGGATGACACTTTAGGGTTGGGTGACACTTTAGGATTAGATGACACTTTAGGGTTGGATGACACTTTAGGGTTGGATGACACTTTAGGGTTGGATGACACTTTAGGATTGGATGACAAAATAGAAACTAATGCTAAATGTGACGGTACAGTATTATCTTTTAACAGTATCAGGTGTCATAAAACATCACCTTGGACAGACACTCATGACAAAGTTCATTTTACAAGACGTGGTGGGAAGACGTCTAGTGGTCTCGCTTTGTAACTCTAATGTGTCTGTCAGTCTTGTGTGTAACATGTTTGTTGTGACGCGTTTGTCCGCTGGTCACTGTGTAGTTCCCGTCACCACCTGTCATGTTATCACCTGTCATGTTATCACCTGTCGTGTTATCACCTGTCGTGTTATCACCTATCATGCTATCACCTATCATGCTATCACCTATCATGTTATCACCTATCATGTTACCACCTCTCATGTTATCACCTATCATGTTACCACCTATCATGTTATCACCTATCATGTTATCACCTATCATGTTATCACCTCTGTAGCTCCTCTGTCTCTGTAGTTTCTCGACACTTAGTTATAACCCGTGTTTATCATCTGAATTCACTCTGGTGTGTGTGTGTGTGTGTGTGTGTGTGTGTGTGTGTGTGTGTGTGTGTGTGGCTCGCACCTTCCATATTATCCCCGTGACATACACAAGGGAGCCTCCCCACCAATCTATGGCCACCACAACAAACCCTTAACTAGGCAAGACCTAACCTAGCCTAACCTAACCTAACCTAACCAGGCAAGACATCACCTACGGTCCACGGCTTAACGCTGCTCTTTGAATCTTAACAACCCCGAGACCTACCAATGTTACCACCCACAGTGTATCTTGGCCTTGACCTCTCGTATCTTGGCTTCGACCTCATATCCTGGCCTCGACCTCATATCTTGGCCTCAACCTCTTATATCTTGCCCTCAACTTCTCATATCTTGGCCTCAACCTCTCATATCTTGGCCTCAACCTCTTATATCTTGGTCTCAACCTCTTATATCGTGACCTCAACCTCTCATACCTTGGCCTCAACCTCTTATATCTTGACCTCAACCTCATATCTTGGCCTCAACCTCTCGTAGCCAAGTTGTAGAATTTGTTAACCTCTTCATTTATGTCGTATCTCAAGGTAAATGACTCGACAAAATTCCCAAGTAAGAGTAAATATTTTGTCTAAATTCTCAACCCAGCTTCTCTATCTCAATAAATACCTCTGATGTTATTTATTTATCTCTCCAGTCATGCAGTGGTGTTTGGATTTGTTTAAAATTCTCGGTGGATTAACCAGTGTTGAAATTATGGGAAGGGTTAGGTTAGGTTAAAGCAGGTTAGGCTAGATTAGGGTAGTTTAGGTTACGTTAGAGTAGAGTAGAGTAGGCTAGGGTAGGTTAGGTTAGAGTAAGTTAAGTTAGGGTAGGTTAGGTTAGGTTAGGGTTTAGGATAGCATTATAGTGGTTAATCTTCAGGTGATTATTTCCAAAACTCCTCTTTAATTACGCTGTAAAAGAATGTTTCGGTTAGGTTAGGTTAGGTTAGGTTAGGTTGGGTTAGGTTAGGTTAGGTGAACTTTTTAAGAAAATTGTGGGAATTACGGTAAGACTCCAGATAAATACTCTCTCAACTGAAGGAACACCTCCTCTATACCAGACACCCATACACATCCACCAGGACTCAGCTTGTGTTGTTATGCCACAAATCATTTATATAATATTAGGAATTCTTGGTAAAATATTAACTAAAATATAACTAACTCTATTTATACCGAAAAGTAACTATTTTTTGAAGAATTTTTTTTATAAGATCACGATGCCAAAGCAAAAAAGTAAACAGTTTTTTCAGTAACTATTATTTGCGAGGATACAGCCCCCAGGTTGGCAACAGTGAGGCTGGTTCACCGTGTGCGGGCCGCAAGAATTATGGGCCCTGCTATTGTACACGATTCGTCTTGGACCCTAATTACTTCCAGGTAATGAACTAACCCCACATCATTAGGTAAACTCATTTCTGCGCAATGACGGGATTCGGGTATGAAATATGCATTGTCTGAGTGTAAGATTTTGGGTTTGTTGGGGAAGGGATGGGCCTTGTGTGTGTGTGTGTAGATATTTATTTGTGTGTGCGTGTGTGTGTGTGTGTGTGTGTGTGTGTGTGTGTGTAGATGCTGCTGCTGCTAAATACTAATCTAATACTAATATTAAGCGAGATTGACTGGGAGTGAACACACTGGTTATCGAGTTGTTGATAATGTTTACAATGTTTGGGACTGGGCTGTTCTTATAGCGATCAGTACGTGCTCGTGTGGGCTGGAAGCGGTTGTAGTGTCGAACAGCAATTCGCGGACGAGGGATCTCGGGTGGGAGCAGGAGACGGTGGCGAGTATGTTGCAGAAGCTTCACTCCAAACTTTCAGATGAGGTCGTGGTGATGGTCAGAGAGAGCCGAGAGAGTCCGTGTGTTGAGCGCTTCTTGATATGTGGAGTAGGAGGGGGAGAGAAAAATGCTGCACTTCCTCTTCTGCAAATTTTCTACTTGTTTCCGTTGTGTGTCATTTAAGGAGGAAGACCAGGCAGGGGAAGCATAGGTGAGCTTGGGAAGTATGAATGTTGAGTAAACACTGGGTAGTTCAGGTTCAGGAACTCCGAGGGATTTGGGACGATGGAGGAGGTGGAGACAAAAAACTGGAAAATTTGATAATGGCACTAGCGTGAGTTTTCCGATTCGGTTTATTATCTATGGTGACTCCGAGGAACTTGGTGGAGTACACAATCTGGAGTGTGTTGGGGCCCAATTTAATGGAGGGAGGTTGGACTTGGTCAGAGGAGAGGTTGGTATGTACAGTATAACCATGGTCTTGGCATGGTTGTTGGTGGTCCAATTTTGGAAACTGTTCAACATATTATGGAGGGCGGTGTAGTCGGGGGCTGAGTTGCTCACACTGATCCTTGTAGACCTTCATAGGGAGGATGGGGGGGTGACAAATAGTTGCAAAATGATTGTTAGTTTGCTCAACTGCGTTACCATTAGTGAGGTGACTAAGGAAGGGGAGGGTTACGTCTTATTGTTAAAACATCTGAGTTCCTTAAGCTTACTAAACCACTGACTGATGTTGGTCTGTTTCAGGTGTTGCAGCTTGGTGTGGTCCTTCGTGTATGACTTTGTTTGCGAAGGGCCCTGTAGTGGCTGTTGTCGTTGATATAAAAGGCGCTGTCTCTGCTGCATAAGTCTTCTGATCCGAGGTGTGATCCAAGGTAAGTCAGCTGGATGTAATCTAATGGACTTCTCGGGGAGAAATTGGTGGTGAGCTTCCGTGAAGTATGTGTGAGTGGCGACCTGTGGTGTCATGGTCAGCGTGCTCGCCTCGCAAGCGAGCGGACCCGGGTTCGATCCCCGGGCGGGCTGAAACTATAGGCAAGTTTCTTTACGCCATTTGCCTCTGTCTACCCAGCAGTAATTGGGGACCTGGATGTATCGATTTGCAGATTGTATTCCGGGGAAATGGTTAGCCAGTGCAGTTGGCGAGTTGTCCGGTCTTCTCGGATAATTCCTTGACACTGGGTCATGCATCTCGTTAACTCAGGGTGTGGTTGTTGGCTTCTGCACCTTAAACAAATTCACCCTAGGTGGCTCTTGTGGGGCAACCATTATTATACAGCATATTTGTGTGTGTGTGTGTGTGTGTATTAGGTGTGTGGTGGATGTGTGTATGTAGGTGTAAGTGTGTGTGTAGGTGTGTGTGTGTGTGTGTAGGTGTGTGTGTGTGTCCGCGCAATAATGAGGAACGTGTAGAGTGGACAGTATGATGTATATTGGCAGGTGAGGAGAATATATTATCCTCAAGATTTCCCTCATACCAGCTTCCTTGTTACGTATATGTGTGTGTCTGTATCTATGTATGTTTGTGTGTGGCTGTATGTGTGTGCGTGTATCTGTGTGAGTGTCTGTGTATATCTGTGCCGTTGAAGGGGACACTCAACCCTCAACAATATTTCGATGTATTCCCTTATGAAAAAATCAATATGTTTCCCTGTAATAATGAGATACACACCTTTATAATAAGCCTTCCCTTAGACCCAGGAAGAAGTCACCACCAACCACCCACGCAAGGACGACGTCTTGCCTCTAAAAGCAATATTTTCATTCGTCGAGAAACACATTTAACCAGATGATGTAAGACTTTGCTTTAAGTCACAATTTATGTCTTGTGTCCTGAGTGGTGAACACGGAGCAGCTGAGTGACAGAGGAGGTGGAGGAAGGGAAAGAATAAGAAAGAGGAGAAATGAGAGGGAGAGAGGGAGAGAGAGAGAGAAGCAGTTTCATTATCAAATTTAAACATAACGTTGATTATCTTATTTTCCATTCATAATAGTTTGAGGTGTATCGCAGGTGTGTTGTGTTGACGAGGCAGGTGTTGGAGCTGTTACTGTTAACTGCTCTGGCTTTTATTATTATTGTTCCTGATAGTGTTGTTGTTTTTCCTACTTACTGCCACGTGACTCATAGTTCTCTCTTTGCCGCCGTTATCGCATTTTTTGCCTCTTGTTATCATGGAACCTCTGACGACTCTTTGTTGTGTGAAGACTCGGGTCCTTGTTGGTGCTGCTGACGGCGACTGCATTACCAGGTATGACTTATGATAACCCGGGAGACTTCCTACCAATATTAAGTGATATATTACGACAATAAATCTGGCTACTCGACCCAGCCAGCCAGCCAGCTAGCCAGACAGCCAGTTAGTCAGCCAGTCTACCAGTCAGCTAACCTGCCAGCCAGTCAACTAGCGGTTACTAGCCAACTAGCCAGCCAGCCATAGCTAGTGGGCGATGCACGCGAGTTATGCTGACGCCCCTCCAGCGCCAAATTTGTATGCGTACATATTCATGCGTTCCCTCACCTTCCCTCCCACCCTGCGCATGTGCTGACTTAACAAGCTCCTCAAGATAACGCCCAAGATAACAGCTGGCCACAACTATGCGTGTGGTTGGCCAGATCTTTGTCTTAGTGACTAGATCCAAGAGTGGGCTACTCATACCCACACGTCAGCTATCCGAAGCCACTGGAGGACTAGCCATGAAGGACTCTGAGAGCTATCCATTGGTGTAGCTTATCTAATGGCCATGTTTGGGCTCGCCGAAACCTCACATAAGGCAGACACAACGTTGTTTAAGAGATCAGAACTAAGTGTATTTGACTAGAACCTTATTTGGGGTACACAAAATCCATTTATTTGCGTAGCCAAACCATAACTTGGACATACATAACCACACATGGCCTCTCCACGACTATGTACAGGTAATCTAAGTTCTTGTTTAGCTGAGTGAAAGTAAGCGTAGGTGGCCAGAACCAGGCGTAAGGTAGCTACAAATAGGTATGTATGTATGTATGAATGTATCTCCTCCTGGCTCCCTAATGACCGTCTGGTGGAGGAGTAATTCAGCTGCGTCTCGTCTAATTAACACACAGTAGCCTATTATACCGCGTAAGTCGGCGACCCTCCAGTGTGGTGGTGGCGGTGCTGGGTTGACTCACGGCCCCCGTAAATATTGTTGTGGCCAGTCAGGGTGGGGGAGGCATGGTGTGGAGGAAGGACGGTGTGGAGGAGGGACGGTGTGGAAGAGGGACGGTGTGGAAGAGGGACGGTGTGGAGGAGGGATGGGATGGAGGACGGACAGGGTGGAAGAGGGACGTTGTGGAAAAGGTGGAGTACCAGTCTAGGTGGAGGAGGAAGAAAGGGATTGAGTCACTTAGTTACCAGCCATGTAGGAGGGAGACGAGGGTGGAGTGCCAGTCAGGGTGGAGTGGCAGTCAGGGTGGAGGGAGAAGGGGTGAGGTGCCAATCTCTTTCTTTCCAAAAATACTCTTGGACTCTGATACCTTCCCTTAGTCTCTCTAATAGCTACTGTGCCTCCCCCTCCTCCCCCTTCCCCTCCCCCTCCTCCCCCTCCTCCCCCTTCCCCTCCCCCTCCTCCCCCTCTCCCTCCTACCCCTCATGTAGTTAACGATTCGTCTTTTGCTAATACAGGGAGTGTGTTCCCCTCTCACACCTCCCCTTTGTCCCCCCCCCCCATCACCCCACACGTCCCTACTATCACCCCATACCTTCCTCCCCATCACCCCACTCCTCATGCCCCATCAACCCCCACACCAACTAACTTACATAACCTAACCTAACCCCAGGTAGCGTTTGGGTATGTAATCTTCACTTGATCTGGATTTGATTTAAAGAATACACACACACACACACACACACACACACACACACACCATCGACTTTCCAAAACATTAATCTCCTAAAAACGACATAAACCTTGATCCTTCGTGACTCTTGACTGTTCCCCGCCCAGCCCTTAAGATCCACCTCATTTTTTAGGTGTAAGAGAAATAGACGGATGGATGGATGGATGGAGAGGGAGGGAGGATACACCAAAAAGAATGAATTGGATACACCAATATTGACGCACCAAGGCACCAAGATGGGACCACTCTGCTTCCTTATGCTCATCAATGATGCCCTAAGAGAAACCCCTGCTCGCTGGAAATATGTCGACGACTCCACCATTGGGATCAGCGTCAACAATTCTGCTCCCAACTATTCCGCCCTTCAGGATTTATTGAACAGTCTTCAAAACTGGGCCACCAACAACCATGTCACCATCAACCATACCAAGACCATGGTTATGCACATCAACCTCTCCTCCGACATTGTCCCACCTCCTTCCATTACTCTAGTTATTATATATCTTATTTGTATCACTTATGTTACTTGTATATTATTTTTAATTCGAAACCCATTCCCCAAATATGTAACTGCATATTTTCAGCCTTCTGGCTGCCAAGCTCTTTCAATAAACCGTTAATTATTATTATTATTATTAAAACAAGAATCAACAGAGACGATGAAGCCTTTGAACCATTGTGATTCTTAAACGTGTTTTTATCTCTCTTTTATTCTGTATATAAAACAGAGAGATAAACATAGATGCAGAGAGATAAATAGAGGGATGTATATGGAAAAAGCACAGTCGGGCAGTCAGAACCACACCCCCCCCCCCCCCCCCCCCCAAAATGAAGTTGATTCGAACGGTTGGTGAATCATCTCGGACGCGGTCACCCACTGGTCTCGATCATCAAATATAAAAATGTCGATTTAACCCGTGAAATTTACGACTAATATTTATAGCAAGTAAATTCTGCCAAAATAAGCATAGACAGAGCATAAATTCAGGTAAGATTGGTGTCACGGATAATTAGATTTTGTGGTGAGGGATCCAAATAATATGGGGGAAGACGCCTTATATGGTTCACGGTCCAGGTTTTATAATGCGTTCGGAACCTTTTTAGGAGGGTTCGTTTACACACACACACACTCTCTCTCTCTCTCTCTCTCTCTCTCTCTCTCTCTCTCTCTCTCTCTCTCTCACTCTGTTTCGTTCTTTCTCTCTCTCTTTTTTCTCTTTTCTTTTCTTCTTTTACTTTTAGAACTCAACCTCCTCTATCTCTCATTCTCTCTCTTTATTTCATTCACTCTTTTCCTCTCTATATCTGCGTGTGTGTGTGTGTGTGTGTGTGTGTTGGCTATGTTACGTGTACTAAGTGTTGTAGTAGAGTGTGTGTGCGTGTATGAGTGTTAGTCTCTCTCTCTCTCTCTCTCTCTCTCTCTCTCTCTCTCTCTCTCTCTCTCTCTCTCTCTCTCTCCCCCGACCAAACCTGTCTGCCTCCCTCAGGTGTCAGAGAGACAGCTAACACGAAAGCTTCGAAGTGAAACCTATAATTTTGTTTTCCTGCGCCCACTCTCATGTTGCCCATCAATTTTTCACTCTTGACAGGTTAAAACGCAGGTGTCCCGAGACAGCTGTGTTTTGGAGGTGTTACTGGACAGCTGTGTTTTGGAGGTGTTACTGGACAGCTGTGTTTTGGAGGTGTTACTGGACAGCTGTGTTTTGGAGGTGTTACTGGACTGCTGTGTTTTAGAGGTGTTATTTAGACAGCTGTGTTTTGGAAGTGTTACTGGACAGCTGTGTTTTGAAGGTGTTATTGGACAGCTGTGTTTTGGAAGTGTTACTGGACAGCTGTGTTTTGAAGGTGTTATTTAGACAGCTGTGTTTTGGAAGTGTTACTGGACAGCTGTGTTTTGGAGGTGTTATTTAGACAGCTGTGTTTTGGAGGTGTTACTGGACAGCTGTGTTTTCGAGGTGTTACTGGACAGCTGTGTTTTCGAGGTGTTATTTAGACAGCTGTGTTTTGGAGGTGTTACTGGACAGCTGTGTTTTGGGGGTGTTATTTAGACAGCTGTGTTTTGGAGGTGTTACTGGACAGCTGTGTTTTGGAGGTGTTACTGGACAGCTGTGTTTTGAAGGTGTTACTGGACAGCTGTGTTTTGGAGGTGTTATTGGACAGCTGTGTTTTGGAGGTGTTACTGGACAGCTGTGTTTTGGAGGTGTTACTGGACAGCTGTGTTTTGGAGGTGTTACTGGACAGCTGTGTTTTGGGGGTGTTATTTAGACAGCTGTGTTTTGGAGGTGTTACTGGACAGCTGTGTTTTGGGGGTGTTATTTAGACAGCTGTGTTTTGGAGGTGTTATTTAGACAGCTGTGTTTTGGAGGTGTTATTTAGACAGCTGTGTTTTGGAAGTGTTACTGGACAGCTGTGTTTTGGAGGTGTTACTGGACAGCTGTGTTTTGGAGGTGTTACTGGTCAGCTGTGTTTTGGAGGTGTTATTGGACAGCTGTGTTTTGGAGGTGTTATTTAGACAGCTGTGTTTTGGAGGTGTTACTGGACAGCTGTGTTTTGGAGGTGTTACTGGACAGCTGTGTTTTGGAGGTGTTATTTAGACAGCTGTGTTTTGGAAGTGTTACTGGACAGCTGTGTTTTGGAGGTGTTACTAGACTGCTTGTGGGTATCTGTTACTCCTGGTACTGAGTAACATCCCCTAGTACCTGGTAAGTTACCGTCACTCATGGAAACCTCTCTGCTATGTGTTTGAATTTACAGTAGTTTAATGGCGGCAAATCTGAGGTAAATGCCAGAGACTTTTTTAGTTGGCTTTAAATCTCCTTAAAATACTAGGAATTTATTTTAATGCCTAGGAGCACGTGAGCTTAGCAGGTGTGATAGGGAAGGTCAGTGTGGTAGGGAGGTGCGGAAAAGAGGTGTCATAAGAGTTGATTGGCAGGTGTAATAATGAGGTTTTGTAGGCAGGTGTGGCGAACAGGTGATAGACAGGTATAATAGGTATGCCAAGCAGGTGTTTATTGAATGACGAGGGACAGGTGACATAAACAGATGTAACAGAGGAAAGTTTTATTAGTTTTCAATAATTTATTTCACCTTTGAATACAATAATCACTTCGTATCTAAGGTGAGGTTGGTTTATGCCTGAGGTACCTACCTTAACTGTTTAGGAAATGAAGGCTGTCGAGTGCAGTGTGTTTTAGTATACCATAACTTTAATATTCAATAGGTTAGTAGTTCACCATTCCTCATTTATCTTCGTTTATGGATTAAGTCTCTCTTTTTTTTTTAATATATTACTTCCTGTATTATCTCTATTTATCTTCATTTATCTTAATTTTCAGGGTATTTTATTTTTTCGTTCTCTCATCACGTTTCTTGTTTATCCTTTCCTGTCATTAAGGTTCACGGTGTATTTAAGGTCCATTTACCTGTATTATTGTGTATTTATATTCCTGTAGTGTTTCGTTTGTTTATGGTATCCGTTTATTTTACTTTTTTTTTCTTTTTTTTTTCTTTTTTATTCACTTGTTTTTCTTTCATTCTCCTTCTCATTTTTTTTCTATTTATTTTTATTTTTTCTTCATGTTTCTCTCTTGTTTCTTTCCTTTACATCTTCCTCGTTTCTTCTTTCTTCATCTTTCTCCATTTATCACTCTTTACATCTTCCTCGTTTCTTCTTCTTCCTACATCTTTCTTCCTCTCTCTCTCTCTCTCTCTCTCTCTCTCTCTCTCTCTCTCTCTCTCTCTCTCTCTCTCTCTTTTCATTTATCCCTTGAGTCTCCACCTGTCATTAATCTTCCCTGGTGGTAATCACTTCCTGCGTTATCAAATATTATGTGTTACTTCCTGTACTACCTGTCACACTCTTTGTTCGTGTTACTGGGCGTCTGGCGTGGCAAGGCTTCGGGGGCATTGTACTGTTGACATCAGAATCGGAGGACAGGGGTGTGTGTAGAGATTTTACTTATATCGCCTCTTTGTCTGCATGTCTGTCTCTCCCTTTCTCCAACACCGCTAGCTCTCCCTTTCTCCCCTTCCTCCCCTCCCTCCCCTTCTCCTTTCCCTCCCTCTCACTTCATCGTCACAACACCCTCCACTACTACGCCTTCCCCGACACTCTCCTCTACGAGCGTCCATTCCATTAACACTTCCTCAGTAGCCTTCAAAGCATAAAACTACATTACCTTTCACCTCACAATTATCTTCGTCTTCCATCGCCATCACCACAATAATCAACCGTTTCCTCACCCCACCCCACCCCACCCCACCCCACCCCACCACCACCATCACCACCACACCCAACCCATCACCCTTACACGAGCACCCATTCCATCAACACCTTCCCGGCCTCCCCACCATTGTGCCAGGGTCTCCGGCAGTATAATCTATGTTTTCCGGACTTCCGCTACATTATGCTCTTGAGCCGTTACTCGTGGTGTAAGTGTCGTCCCGTGCACATTATGGGTGTCTTCGCCCCCCCTCTGACACTCTCTGACAGTTCTCTGGGGTCAAACTGGTCTACACTGACACTCTCTGATACTTCTCTGGGCTCAAACTGGTCTACACTGACACTCTCTGACAGTTCTCTGGGGTCAAACTGGTCTACACTGACACCCTCTGAGGTTTGCTGGGGTCTTTGTACGCCCAAAACGTTTCTCTTGGCATCTTCAGGCATTCTGTTACCAGTTCAGTTCGTAATTTATCCCTGTTTCTGTGTGGCCCAGTATAGTCATCTATGATATTTGATTACACAACTTGGAAATCTCCCTTGTAAATATTACACCGTATTCTTGTATTCTCTCACATTATCCGAAACTCTAAATAAATTCTGTAATTCTTCAATATTACTTAAAGTATTTTGACCTGAAACTCTTCCCATGTGCTCTGTCTCTCTCGTGTGGCATTATCTGTCACCCCCTTTGGCACTATACGAGAGGTTATGGCACCCTTAACCATTATTGTAGTACTGTTGGGTAAATTATGTTCTCCTCAGTTATCTTGTGATGGTGTTCATGAAGTGACGGTGATAAGAAAGAGGGGAGAGAGGGAGGGAGGGAGAGAGGGAGAGAGGGAGGGAGGGAGGGAGGGTGACACCAACTGGGACTGTTATGATGATGGAAGTTGTGTCTTCTTCAGCCTCTTCCCTCCACCATTGCCACCATTATTACCATAGTCATTGTTATTATCATTATCATCATCGTTACCATAATCACTATCGTTACCCATATGATTATCACCATTATCACCACCAGTAACATAATCACCATCACCATCACTAGTACCACACATATCACCTAGCCTCACCGAAACTCTTCTCCTACTCTCAACAACACACCAATTCTCCCAGCACCTCTCCACCACTTCATTCCCCCATGCACCACCAACACACTCCTCCTCCTCCTCCTCCTCCCTTACCCATCACCTAACCTCCGTTCCTCTCCTCCTTTCTCTTCATCCCCCTTCCCCCCCCCCCTTCCCCCCTCCCCCTAGTGGCTGCTGATCCTATTTTACCACAATATTGTTGAGCACCAAATGAGATCGTTTACACAATCTTATTTATAGACGGCATATAAACCCGAGCGAGAAATATGACCTTGCCGCCGCCGTAGTTCAAGCTGAAACAGACAGTAATGTTTCTATATATTTGGCGAATAGCCTGTGGTAGCACTAAGTTAATGCCTCTAATGCCACACGGATTTATGGTGGTGTGTTAGCCCTCGCGCGCCGTCCATTTAATCTGTGGGTAAACAAATGTCTTTCTTGGACGCCGACGGTGTCATCCAGGGTAATACCTGCTGCCTGCCGGGGAGTCTCTCTACTGTAGGAGTCGCCAGGTGGTGCGGGGAGTAGTGGTGGTGGAGAGGGGTATGGTGGTGGTGCGGGGAGTGGTGGTGGTGGAGAGGGGTGTGGTGGTGGAGAGGGGAGTGGTGGTGGAGAGCGGTGTGGTGGTGGTGCGGGGAGTGGTGGTGGTGGAGAGGGGTGTGGTGGTGGAGAGGGGTGTGGTGGTGGTGCGGGGAGTAGTGGTGGTGGAGAGGGGTGTGGTGGTGGTGCGGGGAGTGGTGGTGGTGGAGAAGGGTGTGGTGGTAATGCGGGGAGTGGTGGTGGTGGAGAGGGGTGTGGTGGTGGAGAGGGGTGTGGTGGTGGTGGAGAGGGGTGTGGTGGTGGAGAGGGGTGTGGTGGTGGAGAGGGGTGTGGTGGTGGTGGAGAGGGGTGTGGTGGTGGTGCGGGGAGTGGTGGTGGTGGAGAGGGGTGTGGTGGTGGAGAGGGGTGTGGTGGTGGTGCGGGGAGTGGGCGGTGGTGGTGGAGAGGGGTGTGGTGGTGGTGCGGGGAGTGGGTGGTGGTGGAGAGGGGAGTGGTTGTAGTGATGGAGGGAGGGAGGATGGGAAGGAGGGAGGAAACGAGGGAGGGAGGGGTGGGAGGGTAGAAGAGAGGGAAGGAGGGAGGGTAAGAAAGGAGGGAAGGAGGGAGGGTAGAAGAGAGGGAAGGAGAGAAGGTAAGAAAGGAGGGAAGCAGGGAGGGTAGAAGAGCGGGAAGGAGGGAGGGTAAGAAAGGAGGGAAGGAGGGAGGGTAGAAGAGAGGGAAGGAGGGAGGGTAAGAAAGGAGGGGGTTTATACGTGAACGGAGGAACAAGAGTAAGGAAGAATTACATTAAGTGATGAGAGAAAGAATTATACAAAGAAGGAAAGCAAAGGACGAATGTGCTGTTGGCGTTAGATGCTGGGTGGAGGGCTGTTGTGGGTGGAGGGCTGTTGTGGGTGGAAGGCTGTTAGAGAGAGAGAGAGAGAGAGAGAGAGAGAGAGAGAGAGAGTCTTAATAACATGGAAACAGACAACAAATCACAGGCTGTAGACATCAATTACATTTACTTATACTTTAAAAAACAGTGAAAGAATAACACCCTCTGGCAGCCAGCTGTGTCACGCTAGAGAGCCAACAGTGACCTCAAGAAAAAAAAAAGTAATTCCTATATTTTTTCTTCCTTCTTTCTGAACTTTTTTCTTTCTTTCTTGTCGTCTTCTTTGGTTTCCCTGTTGAGGTAACACTCTACCTGGAAAAACAGTAAATAAGGCCAACCCTAATTTATCACCGGTGCGTCGTACGAGGTGTCCCGGTGTGTGTGTGTTTATGTCTGTCTGTCTGTCTGTCTGTCTGTTACTCCCTCCGTTCTCTTTACATATAACAGAGAATCGCTCAGGGTAGTGTATATTTTTATACACATCACTGATCGCGGGGAAAAAATATATATATAGTGTTGGAAAAAAAGTGAGGGAGGTTGGGGGGGGGGTGACGCCATGGAAAATCACTATTGTGTTTTCATTATTTGGGAATTATTAGGATAAAGTTATTTTGTTAAGGTTAGGTTAATGTTTTTATTACTCTGTTCCTTTACAATATTTTTTTCTTATCTTTTATCATTCCTATCGTCCATTTTCTTATTCCACATTCAATGCTTCTCTCTGTCTCTCTGTCTGTCTCTTTCTCCACTATCACTTCTCCTCTTCCATAACCCAATTCCATTACACTCATCTCTTCCCTCTAAATTTCCCACTTCCTTCCACCCTCTTCCACTCTCACACTATTCTCCTCTTTCTGTTCCACCCTTACATTCCATTTCCTCTTCTCTCTCTCTCTATCCTCACACACCTTTCCATTTTATACTCCTATCCCTTCTTATCTATCCTCCTGTTCCTTTCCCCACACACCTCCCCCTCTCCCCCACACCTCTCCCCCACACACCCACCTCCCTCCTCCCCCACACCTCTCCCCTCACACACCCACCTCCCCCCTCCCCCACACCTCTCCCCCCACACACCCACCTCCCTCCTCCCCCACACCTCTCCCCTCACACACCCACCTCCCCCCTCCCCCACACCTCTCCCCCCACACACCCACCTCCCCCCTCCCCCACACCTCTCCCCCCACACACCCACCTCCCCCCTCCCCCACACCTCTCCCCCACACACCCACCTCCCTCCTCCCCCACACCTCTCCCCCACACACCCACCTCCCCCCTCCTCCACACCTCTCCCCCCACACACCCACCTCCCCCCTCCCCCACACCTCTCTCCCCACACCTCTCCCTTCCCCACTGTGCACAACACATGTAAGTTGATTAATGACACTACTACTCGGCATTGTAATATAACCAATAACATATTCAGCCCGAGGATTGCTTCATCATATCAGAGACAAGTTGCGCATATTAATCAGTGAACATAACGGGGATATGCGCCAGTGTAATATGTTGCCACTTTGATTCATTAAAACCTGTTATATTTACGTTTTTAGGATGAATGTTATTGCTGTTCTTGTTATTATTGTTATTAGTGTTCTTGTTATTGTTGTTTTTGTTTGTGTTGTTGTTGTTATTGTTGTAGTATTGAGATTGGTATAGCTGTTTTCATTATTGTTCTGGTTATTATTATTATTATTATTATTATTATTATTATTATTATTATTATTATTATTATTATTATTATTATTATCGTTCTTTTATTATTATTTATTATTACACTGAAGAGGAATACCATATCACTAACACCATCACCACCACCACTACCACCACCTTCGCCGCCTCCGTCAGGTCGTGGGACAAAGAGGAGACGTGTGTGGGGTTCAGTGTTGTCAATGGAGTGTCTTGAATGGTTAGTGTCAGGTTCAGTGATTCATTAGTTCAGTGATACAGGGGTTCAGTGGTTTATGGGTTCTAGGCTCCAGTGGTTCATTTATCCAGGGGTTCATTGGTTCAGTGGCCCAATGGTTCAGTAGTTCATTTGTTCAATGGAATATGGGTTCGAGGCTCTAGTGGTTCATTTGCCCAGTGGTCCAGGGGGTTCATTGATTCAGTGTTCCAGTGGTTTAGTAGTTCATTGGTTCAGTGGTCAAGTGGTCCATTGATTCAGAGATCCAGTGAATCAATGGTCCAATGATTCGGCGATCCAGTGGTACAGACGTCAAGTAGCTCAAATGCTTACACCATTTCCATAGTTTTGAAGATATAGAGATGACATTGTGAAGGTAGACATATGTGGGTGGTCTCGTCTCTAGGGAGGTGGTCCAACACTGTCTCCTGCCCCTCCTCATTTACCCGTGTGTGTGTGTGTGTGTGTGTGTGTTTTGGTCCTCTGAATGAGATGGGAACACAATTGGACATTATTTGTGGTGTGTCACTTTCTAGGCCCGATGAGCTGCCTCCAAGCCCCGGATTTATCACCAGATTTCCCTTTTTTTCCGTGTCGAATGTCCGAGTTCTTTCCCCCCCCCCCCTCCTCCCTCTCCAACCCCCCCACCACCCACCCGTCCCTCTCCCTGCCCCACCACCCACAAATTCAACCCACTCTTCCCTCCCAACCACCCACTCTTCCTTCTCTTTTCTCATCCTTTCGTGTGGTCATATAAAGAGGTGTGAGTTATGGCAGCATCTCGGGTACTACACAGCTCACGTAAATCAGAGGATATTGTGACAGTCGCTCTGGGCCTAAAATATTTTATCTGTTTTACTTATTAAGAAGAGTGACCGAGAATACTGTATAATCTGCTTTAGTATAAGATCATTAAAAAAATCTCACGGTCATTAAATCAATTAGTTAATTAGTAAAGACTGATTTTGATTGAGTTACAAGATGAAGGAAAGGTGACGATAATTAATTTCACTGGTCAACAAAGTTTTTGTTGCATTGCTATAAACACTTGATTCTACCTAATTTGGGTGTGCTGATCTCATATCTGAAGTTAGTTTCTTTCTGTAAGCTCTAGTTTTTTTGCAATCAAGGTATTTTGAAATTTCAAAATTTCGTCTTCGTCTTATTGACCTCGTCGTCTATCTTGAAAAATATGTCATTAAACTGTCATTAAATTAGCTGGGTAATAAACAATAAAATATTACATATTCTAAATTTATTCAACAACACAATTTGAAACATGTTCCATCTAAAACAAAGGTTGAAATTTGTATAAAACTCATTGTTAGGTAAGAAATTTGTTACTATGAGGAGACAAAGCCCAATCACATTTTAGCCAGGTAGGAATTTGCGCTTGAAGCTCTTGCGTTTGTGAAATGTCTCAGGGCACTCTCGTTTAATGCTCCAGCAGTAGTCTGCCATCATATGTTTGTCCCATCTCCCTTGGTAGCGGTCTTCCATGGTCTTGAGATCCTGATGAAACCGCTCGCCTTGCTCGTCACTTACTGCCCCTAGGTTCTCAGGGAATCTATCAAGATGACTATATAGGAAATGGAGTTTGACACTCATATTGCATCCAAGGTCATGAAAGGCTGACAACATGGTTGCTACAAGGGTTTCATAGTTGTCAGCCTTTTTATTACCAAGAAAGTTTTCCATTACCGCCACAAATGAAAGCCATGCACCCCTTTCCTTGTCGTCCATCTTTCTGACACAGTCTTGATCACGTACAAGTGCACGAATTTGTGGTCCATCAAACACACCTGCCTTTATCTTCTCAAATGACAAAGCAGGGTGAGCAGAGACTATGTGTTGGAAGCATTCACCATCAGTATTTAATGCTCTGACAAACTGTTTCATCAGGCCCAGCTTGATATGGAGAGGAGGAAATATGATCTTTTCTCGACTGACGATTGGATCATTGACAATGTTTGGCATACCAGCTTCCAGAGTCTCACGTAAGGGCCACTCCTTCAGGTTCCAATGCCTGTCTCTAGCTCGGCTGTCCCACATGCAAAGAAAGCAGGGATACTTTGTAAATCCTCTTTGTTGGCCAAGAAGGAAGTTCACCATTTTGAGGTCAACACAAATTGTCCAGTTGTGCTCATGGTATTTTAGCAGGTGAATCACAGTTTTAATGTCATTATACTCCTCTCGTAAGCACACAGAATGACCCACTGGAACAGCTGCATAGACATTACCATTATGTAGTAGCACACACTTCAGGCTACGCTTACAACTATCTAGAAATAATCGCCAGTCATTTGGACTATACAATGGAATCCCTAATTCCTGGAGAAGACCCGGGATATTATGACAGTAAACAAACTTATTCTCCTCTGTAAAGAATGGCACAAAATCCTGTTCCCGCTTTCTGAAGTCTGAAACTTTTGTGGTCTGGTTCAGTAGAGCCTTTTCTTGCAACCTAGAAGCTAGAACTTCTGCTGCATTTTTGGAGAGACCCAAATCACGCACAAGGTCATTCAGCTCTGGCTGACTAAACTTCTGAGGGGTTGATGACTCTGGTGTACCATCAGAAGAATCGTCGGAATCTGCAAGTATTTCTTGAGTTTCATGTTCACTCTCTTGGTCTTTGTCGCTTCCCTCCTCTTCAGCTGGAGACAACCCATTAAAAACTGGAACTGGTAGCTCATCAGAGTGCAAAGTAGGTCGAATTGCTGAAGGGATACTAGGATACGATATTTTATGTCTGTTTTTCTTGCCAACACCCTTCGTATTGATCAGACAAAAATAGCAGTCAGTTGTGTGGTCCTTCGGTTCTCGCCAGGTCATGGGAATTCCGAACGGTAAGCCCTTACGTTTTCCTTTTGTCCAGTCACGCAGCATTTCTTCGCAGTTATGACACACAGCATGTGGAGCCCATTTTTTGTCTTGGTCGCCAAGAGTAAGTCCGAAGTACGCTTTATAGCCGCGCCTCACAAACGATGTTATATTGCGCCTCTGACGAATAAGCGTGAAGTATCCACAAATATAACAGAAGGCATCAGGTTTGTTCACACATTGATTTCTCTTTGTAGCCATGACCAAATCTGAAAGAAAAAACAGACAAAATTATATCTCCCTATTGATACCATAATCGTGTAATTAATTAATTTGACCGCAAACGGCTAGAATGTAAAACCTCAAATTACATGAAAACTGGAGCATGCAGAACAAAACTGGTTTCAAATATGAAATCAGCAGATCAAAAATGGTAAGAAACAGTAAAGAAATCTCATGCAACTGGGAATTATAAAAAATTTGTTGTCCTGTGAAACCTGGCCGCACAGGTGGGGTAGGGTATAGGTCTGTCGGTTCCGTCTGACTGTTTGTATTTTCCCATATACAACTACATAATTTGTGTCTGTATTTACACCAAATTTTGTAGGTTTGCTCAACATGTGACAAGACCCAAATGATAAACTTTTGGTGCAAATCACTCTTAAAAATTGACCAAGTTTTGCCATGGTGACTGTTCGTACAATGTTAAAGTTGGATTTTTTGATAAGAGAGTCTCGAGCGGTGACTATATAATAACTCGGCCATGATGACGGTTCGCGGGCTTGTATCTGCTGGGACGATAATTTTTATTATTATTATTTTAAATGATTCACTGATGATTTGAAAGTCACACAAGATAGCGTTGAATAAAATCGTGTGTGGAGTCAGTGAATCGTGGTGACTCCGCGGAAGGATTGCAAGTTTGAGAGGGACTTAGAGAGAAACAATTTATACATGTCATTCATCTCTGCAACTTAATAAACTTGTGTAGCATCAAGGAGTCACACTGGGTCTCTGTTGCTCACTGGTAGTAAGAACTCGCCTGTATATTCCCAACAACACGGGTTCGAGACATTGATAAAGAGATATAAGTCTTTCTTCTGTCTCTCGTAAATTCATCTCTGTATTAGTGAAGTAAAAGCGTGTAGTGTTAATGAGTCAGGCTGGAGTAGTGGGATCTGTTGGCCCATTGTTAAGAGGACGTGTTCAGTGTTCCTCACAACCCAACCTCGAGGCGCAGATTGTTATGGAGAAGCGTGGCTCTTCCTCCTCCTCCTCCCTCCTCTTCCTCCTCCTCTTCTTCTTCCTTCTTATAATCCCCTCCCTCCTCTTCCTCCTCCTCCTTCTAACTCTCTCCCTCCTACCCTCCCTCCTACCCTCCCTCCCTTCCTTCCTGGCAGTCAAAACTCCTCCAGTGATGCTCTAGTGTTTAGGAGTCAATCTCAGTCTCTACTAAAGGTGAGGGCTCGGTGGTAGGCTGTGTTGGCTACCTCACCTCGCAACAAGGGTTCGAGCCTCGAAACATTAAGAAGAAGCACAACTCGTCTCTTCCTCCCTCCCTTCTTCCCTGGCAGTCGAAATTCATCTCCCTCGACCGCCAGGGAGATTTATCAAGAAACCTCCACGAATTCATTTTGTTTTATGATTATGAAGCGCCGCCATAAATCCACAAGAAACTAGAAAGGAAAGAGTTACGAGACTGTGGGCATAATTCCATCTGTATTTCCTCTGAGCTATGAGAGAGAGAGAGAGAGAGAGAGAGAGAGAGAGAGAGAGAGAGAGAGAGAGAGAGAGATCTTAATAACTTTCATCTACTTCTTATATCAAAAGGGATATTTATAGGCCGTAGCTTTTCGACATCCTCGTACTAAATAAGGGCATTAGAGGTCTTAAATTCCATCATTTTTCTACAGCGAATAACAAGGAAAAAAAAAATAAAAATACCAAACAGGCGACGCATGGAGTTTGAACGCTTGACTCTGGTGGGGGTAAAATTCCCGTAGAGGTGGTCGAGGACTCTCCACCCCAGCGAGCACAAGATATATGCGCAGAATTAGAATTAGGGTCCGTATTTTATCCATAATGGCAGTTGAGATGTACAGCAGGACTCCACATTAACATTCAGGAGTTACTGATAAAGGCAGTTAATCATTGAGGGAGGGAGTGGGGGAGTGTGTTTGTCAGTGAGGGTGAGGAGAGGGGTTGTTGGGGAGAAGATGGGGAGGGGATAGATGCGGTGTGGGGGGTGGTTGGGGAGAAGATTGGGAGAGGATAGAGACGGTGTGGAGTGGGGGTGGGGAGGGGTTGTACGTTAACGGGGGAGGAGATGAGGCTGAACGTGGCTGGGAATTGTTTCAGTAGGGGAGGGGAGGGGGGTGTTGTAGGTACCTGGGGAGTGGGATAGAGATTGAGGAGAGTAGAGGGGGTGATATTCTATGGGGAGAAGGGAGGGGGATATTGTAGGTTGCTGGGGGAAGGGGGGAAGAGGGGAAAAATGGAAGGTTTTGTACGTCACTGGGGAGGAAAGGGGCCGGAAGGGAGAGGAGAAATCTTGTGCGTAAGTGATGAAGGAAAAGGGAAGGGGAGAAGGTTGTATGCTAGCGGGAGAGGGGAGGAGAAAGTGACGGGGAGGGGGAGGGGGTGCTGTGTACATCAGAAGTATGGGGAGGTTAAGAAGGAGGAGGAGGAGGAGGAAGAAGGGGTTTCTTCATCATGGACAAATGAGGGAGGGAAGGGGGGAGGGAGGGAAGGAAGGAAGGAAGGAAGGAAGGAAGGTGTATGCAATTTATTCTTCTGTAGATAATTATTTAACTCCAGAGACCTAACCTAACACGTAATGCACAATGTACAGCAACAGCCGTGAAGATTTTTGGTGTCTCCCCCCATCGCTTATCATACCATTCCCATTCTCCTTTTCCCTTTCTTCATTCTCTTCTCCTCATTCTCTATTACTCACTTTACCCCTCTCCTTCTTTTTCCATTTTATTTCATTTCTTTGGGCGTCTCACCCTTGCCTCTCCCAAGAACACCTGTTGCACCTCACGTGTAGAGAGAGAGAGGGAGGGAGAGAGGGAGAGAGGGAGAGAGAGAAGGAGGGGGGGACATTGGGGATACTCTTGTGTAACTCTGAGGAGGAGGAGTGACTGTGTTTACGTGGTGCTTGTGAGGAATCATTCAATAATATCTCACCATTGTCTCTTCTCCCTTCTCTCTTTTTTCCCTCCCCTTTCTCTCTCTCTTTTTTCCTCCCCTTTCTCTCTCTCTTGTTTCTTTTCAATGTCACTTTCCCTTATTTCTCTCTCTCTCTCTCTCTCTCTCTCTCTCTCTCTCTCTCTCTCGACGTCCGTGAGTGAGGTAGCCATCATGGTCACGCACTCACATGTCCTTCAGTTAGGGGGTGAGATACCCGCTCGCTCAAGTGACATAGACACTCATCCTCAAGTGTAAGAACTCAAGATGGTTATAACGAAGTCCATCCTAGTCACCATCCTACCGTTCACCGTATTTAATCCATGGTGTCAACTATCCCTTCATCCGTGTACGTTAAGTTGGCATTAGGATGATTAATCTTCAGGTGAAATAAGCTGGAGAGGCTAATTTACACTTCCTGCTTTCAAGATAACTACAGGACGCAAAAGGCTCAGCCATGTTGATAGTATTATGGTGGTTGACTCTGCGTCTGTGTTATTCTCGCTAGATAAATTGTTTCAGTTTTTTCCTCCACTTATCATAGCCATCTCACCCTCCCGTCCTTGCTCTCCTTCCCAGCCTTAAACCACCATCCCTCATGACCCCAGACAGGCCCTCCTCCCTGCCTGACACGGAGGCTTGACACTTTACAGCCCTTGAGGCAGCTAGAGCCGAGCACCTCTTTGTGGAAGAGGAGGAAGCAAGCGTCTCACGGCTCCTCCTTCCCAGTTATACACGCCATCATGGGGCTGTAACAAGAGCCGTGTGGCTGCCTTTACAGCTAATAACAGCGATTGCCCCTTCGTTAACTGTCAGCAGCCTCGAGTTAATGAATTACCGGTAAAGCGCCAATTAGTAGTTTAGGAGCACGGGACATCACAAGCTGCTTCCCTCCTCCCTCGTGCTGTCTCTGAAACCTTTAATATCTTGACTTTATTTTCAAGTCATTAAAAATCGTGGCGAGCTTCGATCACGATGCCAAGCAAAACAAAGCGATGGTAGTAACCGCATGTAATTCCTTTGTTTTGACCATCCCATCGGGGCCCTGTCAGCCTCCCAGCGCGCGTCGGAGCTTTACTCTTAGCCCTGGACGTGCCCCTCGCTGCGCCCACCTCGTAACACGCAGGGAAACACAGGACCCCGACCGCGACCCTGATCCTCGTACGACCCACAGCACTCCGTCGCCTTTCTCTCTTCTTCGGCCAGACGCACTAAGGCAAGACGAGATTAACTGGTTCTTTGAAGTTACATTTATATTTTTATTTGATACTTGCTAAGTGTTTTAAGTTGTTTCTGACGTCAAGTGTTGGGGGGAGGTGGCAGGTTATTGTGTGTGTGGGCTGAGGTGTGGAGGAGGTGACCAAGAAAAGAGGTTGAGGCAGCTGGGAGATAAGGTGAGCGATACGCCGTGAAGGATAAGATCTGAGAGTGAGCGTTAGCCGCTGGGATTCTGACATTATCATGAAGGGAAACTCCCTGCTGGGCGTCACAAGACAGAACTTATCTCTCTCCTACCACCAGTTCATTTCTTCACCACCGGGGGGTCCAGGCCTCTCACTGCGCATGCGCCAGCCTTCAAAAGACTCCGCGCCTTCCAACATGGCTACCTACTGCCCTCGCTGCCAATAGTCATCATAAACAAGATGTGCCCAGCAGGAGGGGAGGGAGGGGGACAAGGCACGATAACTGGAATGGATGAGGGAAGAAACGAAAGAGGGAGAGGCAGTAGGAGGGTGAATCAGGGGCGGCTGGCACTGTCAGCCTCCTATATTGTGACCGCGACGCTGCTTTGTCGCGGCTTCCACCTGCGTCCGCCCACCTCCCGCCCATCTGTCCACATCCAACTCACTTTTCCACCTCCAATCCTCCTCCTACCCACCACCTCCACTTCTACCTATCCATTCATCCCCAACCTATCCTCTGCCCACCCGCTACCCTTAACCCACCTCCTATTCACCGTGTCACCTGCACACTACCTCCTACCACCCGCCCACCTCAAGGATCCCACCAACACCACCTCCTGTCCCCCGCATGCCCATCTCCACCTCCTGTCTCCCACCTGCCCGGCCAATCTACCTCCCCCATGCCCACCCTCTGCCCATCTCCTACACGCCCGCCCATCTCCTGTCTACCATGTCACTTCTAGTCCATCTCCTGCCACCCGCCCACCTTGAGGAGCCCACCCGCCCACTACCGCCAGCAGCGTCGCCTCCAGGCTGGCAATATGTCGCATCTGCTCCACGCCTTTCTTCACCACCGGAATGCAAAACAACCTTTCTTCTTCAACAGCTGGAAATATTGGTGACTCACCCCGCCAACATCATTAACAGAGACTTGACAGGCATTACCGTCTGTCATAGAGCGGAAGTCACCACCGCCGCCACCCTGATACTTCACCATAGTTAAGTATATACAGTAGTGAATGTTTTTTATATATGAGAGAAACGTCACAATACTGCAGTAATGACCTTCGTGCTGGTCACCGTTACGTACTCTGTTGTCATGTCACTTGGTACTTGTATTAATAAACGGAAAAAAAACGCTAATGTTTGCAACATAGTAATTGGAGTCTTGAAGGTTCGCTTATCAAATTCCCCGTAATTGGGTTGAACTTATCTTCCTACTAAAGAACCTCAGAGAATCCGAACCTAAGTAGGTAAAGCTTCTTACCTTAACAAGATCCGGGTTCTCAAAAGTCCATACGTATAAATATTTACCTTAACTAGAGATGTAAGTTGTAACTTACCTGGGCCAGGTTGTTAAGACACAAAAGGTGACAGTCAAAACAGTGTCTAAAACGCATCGTGACGACTGTAAGTGGACACGTTCTCTTATCTTTACTTACAAGAAAATTTCCAACGTACGATCCTTTGAGAAACTGAACCCACTGAGTATATTCGATCCAGTCTGAAGGAAATCTTCTTCGCTCGTCAGACAAACATTAAGATCAGTTTGAGAACAGGGACGGGGAGGGCATCTTAAGATGTTGGTTTGTTATCGTAAGAAGGGAACCACCAGGGCGGCGATTAGAGCACAATAGGCCGCTGTTAATGCCCAGTATCTGGCGGTGATCTGACGGTGGAATTGGAACGTCGGGTCAAGATGTGGTGGTGGCATCAGGCCCCCGGCAAGAGCTGATGATTATCGTGACGTGGTCAGACCCACACACAATGGTGCAGACCCTTACTACCACACGGCCCCCACCACCACATGGGCCCCACCACTACCACCACCACCACCACCACACGGCCCCCACCACCACATGGGCCCCACCACTACCACGACTTCCACCACCACTGGCACCACCATCGCCACCACACAGTGGTGCAGACCGTTCCTACCACACGCCCCCCCCCCCCCTCCCCCACCACCACCATCACCACACAATGGTGCAGACCCTTACTACCACACGGTACCACCACCACCATCAACCATCATCAACCGCCACCTTAATCAATCAATACCATAGTGGCTGGGGTTGTGATAATCCTAATATACAACTTGGTTTATTTATTAGAAGGTCAGCACACAGCAGGTGGCCGACCCAGAGACTACGAATATATACTGTACTGTATACGAGGTGCTGATGGTTAGTATGGGATGACTCTCTCTCTCTCTCTCTCTCTCTCTCTCTCTCTCTCTCTCTCTCTCTCTCTCTCTCTCTCTCTCTCTCTCTCTCTCTCTCTCTCTCTCTCTCTCTCTCCGTTATATATCTTAGTCGAAAAAAAATCGCATCATAGGAAGAATATTAGCTGAGGGGGGCTAATCTTCAGGTGATCCATCGTAACATACAAACGAGAAGGTGCTGTATATTTCCACACTCCTTACATGGTGAGGTGTAAACAGAGTGTGTGTGTGATCCCTCAACACCTACCACTGAGATGGTTCATGGACAGAAAATATATATGAATCCGATAAAACTATATATAGACAGGTGTTCCTAATTAATACCATATAACATTAAATAACTTTAGAGATATGAAAGTGAAAATGATTGTTTATTTAACCAGGTAATTGTATTAATATAAAATACATAATAGAGTTACATACGGCTGAGGTCTGGACAAAATAGTAATGATAGTTCCGTCTTGAAATAGTGGATATGGTAACAGTATATAAACAGTGTATATGGCATAAATAGTTCCGGGTATAAATATAGTGTATATGATATAAAAAGTATATTTCAGGTGTTGTATCAGTTCATTAGGCACGATAACCATAAGCTGATATTGTTGTGTATAAGAAAAAAATCCTATTAACTGTGACTTTCAAGAAACACTCGGGGGGTAAATAATGTTTCACATCCATAAAATCGAATTTCCCGACTTAATGGTGAAAAATGGACCGATATAACCAACTACACCGAAGATCTCAACAAACTAGACCGAAATTCCAGAACAAATCGACCAAAGATCCCGACCGAAGATTCCGACTGACTTAAAAAAAAAAAAAAAAAAAAATAAAACCTCAGACCTCTTGTGTTCTTTTCTCGTGATGTGGCTAAAGGCAAATGGTGCTTGAGTAAAAAAGGCTCAATATATTTTGTGTGTGTGTATGTTCAATGGTAAGGAATTTCTGGTGGTGGTGTAAACTCAACCAAGTGTAAAAGTCTCATATGTTTGGTATAGATGGAAGCTTTGAGACGTACTTGTGTGTGTGATGGTTGGTGTTATCTCTCTCTCTCTCTCTCTCTCTCTCTCTCTCTCTCTCTCTCTCTCTCTCTCTCTCTCTCTCTCTCTCTCTCACCAAAAACACATACTTGCTGTGAGAGGAACAAGCAAAGGCCTTGTCTATCATATGGTTCAGTGATCAGGAAAAACGCACCAATTTCGATGGCAGATAAAATATGACCCCCAGCAACCACCTCATCCTCCTTCTCCGCCTTCTTCTTCCTTCTCTCCTCTCCCTCTCCTCTCCCTCCTCCTTGTTCTTCTTCCTCCTCCTCCTTAATCTTCTTCCTCCCCTCCGTTCTCTCTTCTTTCTCATTCTTCTCCCTCCTCTTCCTCCTACTTCTCTTCATCATCCTTCTCTCCTCCACCTCCTTCCTTTCTCCCCCCCTACTCCCCCTCCTTCCTCCTCCCCCTATCCTATTCCTCCTCTCTTCCTCCTCCTCTCCTCCTCCTCTCCTCCTCCTCTCCTCCTCCTCTACTCTTCCTCCTCCTCTTCCCTCCACCCCACTAAAAAAATAACACGTGTGATTTACCCAATTCACCCTTCGAGGCACAACTGAGAATGAATGCACGGCGGCAGAAATGAATAACGTTCACCTCGGCCATAAATTACTAACACACTGCTGGTCTTTTCTATGGTAGGGTGAGAGAGAGACACACACATACACTCCCTTATGAAGGAAATTTATTGTGGGAACCGATGATTTGGCGTTAAGCGATAAATCTCCAATTTTTTCGACCTAACTCCCGTTTTTTGTATCTATATTTTGTGTGTGTGTATCTGTGAATGTCTTAAGTCTCTTTCCCACGTGTGTGTGTGTGTGTGTGTGTGTGTTCATGCGTCCGTCTGTGTGGATGTCTGTCTGTTTTCTTTTATTCTGTCTTTTTCTGTCTTTTACAGCTTCTACCTTTGAACTTCCACTCTCTGTCTGTCTGTCTGTCTACCTGCTTGCCCTCCTCCCCCCCCCTCTCTCTCTCTCTCTCAACAAAGTAACCATCTTACACAACCACCATTAACTCTTCTTCTTGTTTCGCCATAAAATATAACTCGATTAACTATGACGTCACCAAGCAGGCTATGACGCGTCGTGACCTGCTTCCTGCCCGACACTTACAACAGTGATAATGACCGCAATAATAAGGATAACGGTGATAATACTAATAATAATAATACTAATAATAATGATAATAATGATAATAATAATAATAATAATAATAATAATAATAGTAATAATAATAATAATAATAATAATAATGATAATAGTAAAAATATAGTAATACAAGTAATAATGTGTAATTATCGTAATAATAAAACGAAGATACAATAATAATAACAACAACAAAAACAGTAGCAACAACGAACAACAAAAATATCTATCAACAATAACAGTAACAACTACAACAACAACAACAACTTCAATAACAACAATAACAGCAATAACAACAACAACAACTTCAATAACAGCAATAACAACAAAAACACCACCATTGATCACTATGGTACACCTATGACACACCTGAACCCAATACTTTATGATAACTAAGATCATCCATCACAACCCTGCCTCTTGTTATCCTCAAGTTGATCAATAACTCTTTCACTACGTCCTTCCCCTTGACCATGATCACTCCCAGCATTGACCAATCACATTCCACTTGTCCATTATTTATCACACAGGTACACTTGGCATTCAACCTGACCACGAAACATTCTCTTCTGTCCTCATCTGTGTCTTTGTAGCATTCACACGTCTTATCTCTTAACAATGGCTGGGTGGGTGGTTGGGTGGGGGGTGCTTGTTGACCCTGGGTGGATACGTGTCTATAAGGTCAGGGTCAAGATGTTCTATGTATTCTGGCTTTTTATTGAATATTTGTATGTACAGTATTCTGGGTTCTTATTGGTTAGTTGTGTGTATTCTGGTTTCTTATTGGTCAGTTTTTGTCGTATCTTTCATCATTATGTGGTGTATGTTGATGTTGTTATCGTATGTTTTTGTTTGTTGTCTTTGTGAGTATCATTGTTGTTGTCGGCGTCGTCAAACCGTAAACAAAAGGTTAATTAACAGGTGACACACGGGCTCCTGTTAACACCATTAATGCTTCTGTTGATCTTCTCTCTGATGCTACACTCCCTCACGTTATGACTCACAGCAGATCAACACAAACCTCAACACCTACCTCACAAACTACAAGAATCTTATCATTTACATCTACAACTACTAATTATATCTTCTCATAGTCCAAATTATCAGATTACAACCTTGTAGAGAGACTGATTGGGCCAGTTTGTATCAATTTTATGTAAACACAAAATCACTAATCATATACAGTATAGTGAGCCTCTGTTGGCTGCGTCTACTATCACTTGTTTCATCTGGATGTGGTAAATTCTGGTAAACAATGGCTTGAAGGTCATGACAAGACAGGTATGGGTGTAACACTAAAGTTTCTGGCCAGTAGTGTGTGTGTGTGTGTGTGTGTGTACAGAAGCGGTGTTGCAGGTGTGGTTTGTTCGCATTACAGGATAAAGCTACAGTACGTCCAAGCTATGCCTCGATACATGATGATTATGTAAATGTTACTTAAAAGCACTATGTCGAGCACCACTCTCGCCCCTGTCTCCCCTCTCATCACAACTCGCCCTCCATATCAAGTTATCCCTCTCAACACACACACACTCTAACATTTACCACCATGAATCCCTCTCACCACACTTACTCCTCTCCAGCCGGACATGACAGCCAACAAACTTCTCAAATGAAAACTCTGGATGGTGCTTTGTCACAGCCAGAGGACCTAACTGACGGCGAGGACCCACCTGACGGTGAGGAGGACCCACTTGAGGTAGAGGACCCACCTGACGAAGAGGACCCACCTGACGGAGAGGACCCACCTCACGGTGAGGAGGACTCACCTGACAGAGGACCCACCTGAGGTAGAGGACTCACCTGACGGTGAGGAGGGCCCACCTGAGGTAGAGGACCCACCTGACAGAGGACCCACCTGAGGAAGAGGACTCACCTGACGGAGAGGACTCACTAGACCGTATAAAGAGAGCTGACAAGTTGGTCGCCTCTTCATAAGCGGCGACGAGTCACTTACTCGCCCTTCCTCATCGGCTCGCTCCCTAAGCCGATTTTATTGGCAACGATTTGCATACCAAAAGAAATCTCTGGAGGAAGACGTGACGCTGATCTGTAGGGCGTGAGCTGTGGTGCGGGGGGGTGGGGGGGGTGCTGGAGGTGTTGAGGGTTGTGGTGGTGTTGGAGTAGAGGGTGGTAGTGGTGACTAGGTTATGGTGGTGATAGTTGAGAGAGATATTGGTAGTGATCGCCGATGATATCTGTCTCTTCCTCTCTCTCTCTACACACACACACACATATATATCTATATATATATATATATATATATATATATATATATATATATATATATATATATATATACATATATATATATATATATATATATATACATATATATATATATATATATATACAGTATATATATATATATATATATATATATATATATATATATATATATATATATATATATATATATATATATATATATGCTGATAACCACCTAGATCACGCGCACCTACAGTGATTTACTTGCATATATATATATATATATATATATATATATCCTTCACCGGACTCAAACACGAATTCCCCAATAAAAAGTTAGCGGGAGAAGAAGAGAGAGAATGTTAGATCACTTAAGATTAGCGGCCAAGATGGCACGGATAATGAGGTATCAACAGAGATGAGGCTGAAGATAGAATAATGAACCATCGACGTAAACGAGCATAAAGATAACATCCTCAACATCAGGAGGCATCAATAAAGATAACCCGGCTGATAGCGAGGTTAACGAGCTATCAACGAAATGTAAAACACTCTGTGATTTACGAATTACCGCAGAAAACATAAGAGATAATTTGAATAACGCGGAAAGGCAGCAGATAACACACACAAAGACTGTGTAAATAAACGACCCGTCAGCGAAGATAAGAGGAGAGATAACCTTGCTAACAAGACGAGTGAAAAAAGGCAGAGAGAGAGGGAGTGAGAGGGTTCAGTGGTTCGAAGCTCTCTGAACCTCCGGCCTGCCACACCCCCGCCCCTCTCTCTCCCCCTCCCTCACTCTTCCTCCCTCTCTCTCCCCCTCCCTCACTCCTCCTCCCCCCACTCTTCCTCCCCCACCCCCCTCCCTCACCTCCCTCCCTCCCTCACCCCCGCCAGCCAGGGTGATTGTGAGTCTCGGCGACGTCCAGGGGCCGAAGCAGTTATGATGATGGTTATGGCGGTCATTCATCAGCGGCTGATCATTATCTGGCTTCTGTTATCACGTCCCAGATCACACGAGTCAAATACTGGATCTTACGAGGCCAAGATTTTTGCTCGTAAGAACACACACGGAGGATTAGTTCCGCCTCGATTGGTTCTGATTGGCGTTTTAAAAGCGATCGCATTCTGGCGTCAGTAGCAGCCTTGACGAGCAGTAAAGAGGGTGGAGATATGAGCCAGACTTAATTGTTGAATTGTATTATAGCATTGTTAGCCAGCCACCGTGGCCAGCTGCCCTCCCTCCACATACTAATTTTGCTACTGCTGGTACTGCTGCTGGTATTGTATGATGCTGGCTATGGTAGGATGGTGGTGAGTTAGGTGATGGTATTGACATGGTGGTAGTTGTGATCATAATACTGGTAGTGGTTAAGATAAATGTGGTATGGTGGCAGCAATAGTGGTAGCTGTTGTGGTATTGTAGTGGTTATTATCGAATGGTGGCAACCCAGAGTATAGACACGTGACACTAACATCCATGAGCCAGCACACCTTACTTATCCTCATTCATTGGTCCCGCAGGTTCACGGGTGTCTGGCTGGGTGTCAGGGTCTTCGTGGGTGAGTGACAACACGTGAGATTTACTGACATATCGCCCAGTTCTCTTGAGGTGCGTCTTTATCTTTCTCTTTCATTACGTTCCGTCTGCCTCTTCCTTTGTTATCTTTGCACTGTGTTTCCCTCCTTATCCTCTGGGTCCTATCTGCCCCAGTTTCCTTTTTCTTGTCTCTTTCCCTTGTTCCTCCTGCCGTGGTCTCCTCCCCCTGCTCTCTCCTCCGCCACAGGCTATGACTTACTCACGAAGAACGACTTGGCCATGCCTCTCCATACAATAAACTTGGCATCCTCATATTCTCCTCGGGAAGAAAATGGGATATCTCTATATCTCTTCCTATTTTATAGAGTCTAGATCAGTTTAACATCCCTGTTAGGCGTCGTTCGTCCGTGGCGCTGGGCGGGTGGAGGGATCCATTATGGTCTAGGCTGGCCATTATCAGAAGCCGACGTAACGTACACGGGAGCTCCATCATCCGCCGCTGCTCCCGCCCTGGGGTGTACAGCCACACAATTTCCCTAACCTATGAATACGATTTCAATAAATTGTTTGTTCTCTTCCGTTTCCGCCGCCGCCGGCGTGAGTTATCGCGGGGGCCCTCCACTGAGTCTTGAAGAAGGAGGAGCTGGTGGAAGAAAATGTTACCGGGGTAAGAGAGATAAGGTTGGAAATCTCCCTGATGGAACATAAGGATGGAGACGTTACAAGGCCCTGGGGCTCATAAAGGGCCTTGAGATACATGGGTGGTGTAGATCAGGGGTTGTTAAGGAGGTTGTGGTACAGCGTTTGTCTTGGCCAGTGTCGGGTGAGGAGCGCCGCCACAGCACTGATGAGCGACGCCCCAGCTCACAGTCACACGTCCGTCCACTTGGCTGACAACACCAGCTGGGAGGCAACAGGCAAGATGTTCTTATCGGCTCTTGTCTTGTGAGTGTCTCCACACTGCTTGTTGGACTTGAAACAAGTCACGATACTGAAACGAATTTAGTACTTTAAAACACGTGGTGCTGAAAATTAACAAGATTATTTTGACATACGAGTAATAAACTGTAATTAAGTAAATATATTTAAATAACTGCCAACGCTCAAGAATTCTAAACTCAGGATACTTAGATATGAGATAGACTAAGGAAACGGTGACCAGATGACCTCCAGGATAATATCGTAAAATACCTTTAAAGACTGAGAAGAAGTATTCGGTTTTTTTTCACTGGACATCTTAAAGAGAGGTGTCCAGAACCGAAACTTTGCCACAAAACAATGTCGGTCCCTGAATCCAGCAGCGCCAGCCAGACACAGCTGCTCTTTCTCACTGTCTCAAACTCGTGGTGCAACTCTCTAGTATGTCACTCAGTATAAGGAAGAACTCATGAGCATATTCTCCTTTTACGTTTGATTTTAGTCCCTCGCCGTGGTCCTCGGTCTACTACTCCGCCTTCCCTCCCAACCCGACCTCTAACTCCTCCTCCCCTTCAACCCCTCCCCCCTCCTTCAACCCCCCTCCTTCAACCCCCCTCCTTCAACCCCCTTCCTTCAACCCCCTCCTTCAATCCCTCTCCCCTTCAATCCCTCTCCCCTTCAACTCCCCCTCCTTCAATCCCTCTCCCCTTCAACCCCCCTCCTTCAACCCCTCCTCCAACCTCCCCTCGACATCGCCACCACCATCTTCATCATCTACACACACACCTTCGTAAACAAGCCCCACCTTTATCACCACCTTCGTCGCCTACATCACCGTCACCACAATTCTTCACTCGCCCACAACCTACACACGTTCCTCCAGCCAGCGACCCACACCGCATGAACAAATGACGGTTCTGAAGCTGGGTACTGCAGACACACACACACACACACACACACACACACACACACCCTTCTTTCGCACCCAAGAGCGCCCATCCACTCACCTCTCGCACCCACTATCCCACCACCCAACCCCCTCACTCTTATTTGGACATCCACATCCTGCAATTGAACATCCAACTCTCGCACCCAAAGGCACCCAGCCACCAACCCTCTCCCCATTCTCAATTTTCCCGACCTGCTAGACTGGAGGAAAACAACTAGCACTCTGTCTCACCACAATGAGAGCCATTTGTAGCCCCCACCCCCCTGTTCCTTCCAGTTCCATTTTACCGAGGTGTAACTTAACTACGCAACACACATCACTCCCGGCCGTCGCTGCTACTAAGCGGCCCCTTTCACAGAGGTGACGAGAACTATTAATATTCCCAGGAGCTGCGTCTTCAAGATTAGGTACGCTAGTGAGACTTTGCCTGCAGGGGTGGGTATGTGTTCCTGTTTGTTGATGCTGCTGCAGTGAGGGGAGGAAGTTTGTGTCTGTCTGTCTGTCTGTCTGTCTGTCTGGTAACGAGAGTATAACAGGCCATTATGGTGGTTGTCTATAAGGTATGTTTATTTATTTTTCTCTGTCTGTATTGTATATATATATGTATGTATGTATGTATGTATGAGTGAAACAAATCTCTCTCTTGTTAGCTCAATTACGCGTCTGAGGGTGTCGAGAGCAAATCGCTGTCTGTGTAACGCTAAAACAGCACCTCTCAACGTCTGGAGGGAAACGTGTTTGTGTGAGTGTACTGCCTCTTTCCTCTCTGGTGCAGCTGTCTTGTTCACTTGATCGGGCAGCAGCAGTGAGAGTCGAGTCTGGGTGAGTTGTATGCGTATATTGATAACCATGTGACGTGAATATTAACATGAGGTGAACTGCATAGGTTGTTAGCCATGGTTTACTGAATACAAAGATTGGTAGCCATGGTTTACTGAATACAAAGATTGTTAGCCATTGTTTACTGAATACAAAGATTCGTAGTCATGGTTTACTGAATACAAAGATTAGTAGCCATTGTTTACTGAATACAAAGATTGGTCGCCATGGCTTATGAAGTTGGTTAGTTGACTGAAATACATAGGTTGGTAGCCATGTGCGAAGGTGAATGCATAGGTTGGTAGTCATGTGCGAGGGTGAATACATAGGTTGGTAGTCATGTGCGAGGGTGGATGCATGGGTTGGTAGTCATGTGCGAGGGTGGATGCATGGGTTGGTAGTCATGTGCGAGGGTGAATGCATAGGTTGGTAGTCATGTGCGAAGGTGAATACATAGGTTGGTAGTCATGTGCGAGGGTGAATACATAGGTTGGTAGTCATGTGCGAAGGTGAATGCATAGGTTGGTAGTCATGTGCGAGGGTGAATACATAGGTTGGTAGTCATGTGCGAAGGTGAATACATAGGTTGGTAGTCATGTGCGAGGGTGAATACATAGGTTGGTAGTCATGTGCGAGGGTGAATACATAGGTTGGTAGTCATGTGCGAGGGTGAATACATAGGTTGGTAGTCATGTGCGAGGGTGAATACATAGGTTGGTAGTCATGTGCGAGGGTGGATGCATGGGTTGGTATGCGTGTACGGTAGGTTGAACGCACGACATAATTAGCCAGTGTAGTTTGCCTTGCTTGAGAGATTATTGCTATGGCCTCGAGAACTGGGGAGTGAGAGGTGTAGGGGAGGAGGAGGGGGTGTTGTGAGAAGAGGGGGAGGGAGTGGTGTGTGGGGTGGGGAGGGGAAGTGGCTTGGGGTAGGTGGAGGGGAAGTGGCTTGGGATGGGGAAGTGGTTAGGGTTTGGAGTAGTTGGGGGTGAAGGAACAGGGAAGAGGGTGTTCCTGGGTTAAGGAGGAGAGAATTAATTGGAGTTGAAGAAGGAAAGAATGAAGGGGTGAGACTTGTGGTAAGGAGAGAGAGAGAGAGAGAGAGAGAGAGAGAGAGAGAGAGAGAGAGAGAGATGTCAGTCACTTAACCACCACCATTATTTCATCACCACAATAATAAGCAAATCAAACCCGGGCTTCACCTGGGGGGCAAAACACCAGTGGCAGAACACAGCAGGAAGCTCAGTCATATAACTATCATTAGACGTCTTTAAGTGCTATAATCACATACTAAAGCGAGACCTCAGAATCCGTTTGGTAATCTATTATGATACTCACCTTGCAATCACCATCACCCTAATTACCATACTCATTATTCCCTTCCAATGACAACTCCAAGAAACAATGAAATGACTTAATAATATGTGTTTTATCTTAAGACGTGTTTTCCTTAACGTAGAAGGATTGGCTTGGCATGCATTAAATTGGTGATATCCTTGAATTCTTTTACTGTACAATTTTCTACACCAGGTTGTTATTACTTTTTAAGGTGGACGATAAATGAAGGTGGATTTAAGAGTCATTTGTGTTGTTGTAAGTGATAGTTTTTAGAGGGAGCAAACGGTGGTGGAAATGATGGCTAAAGAGTGAGAGGTGACAAAAATTTGAATCCTAATTGTTTCCTGTGTGTGTGTGTGTGTGTGTGTGTGTGTGTGTGTGTGTGTGTGTGTGGTAGGTGAGGCTCGACTGAAGGGAACTGTCACAGGGTGGCTTGATAGTGGATGTTGTGTGATATAACAAAGGTTAAAATTATGATGGCTGGTGGATTGAAATTTCTTGTTACACTGACCATGTAAATAGTGTTAAGAAAGAAGCAGTGAAGGGTTAGATCTTCGGAGGTTCTGGAGGGGGAGGTATGGAGTGGTGGTATGGAGGTGGAGGTATGGAGTGGTGGTATGGAGGTGGAGGTATGGAGTGGTGGTATGGAGGTGGAGATATGGAGTGGTGGTATGGAGGTGGAAGTATGGAGTGGTGGTATAGAGAGGAAGTATGAAGAGGAAGTATGGAGATTGTTGATGAGGCGAATACACCGAGATGATATATAATCTAAAAACAATAAAACATAACTGTGGTTTAGTGCCCCAAGCCACACTTGATATCAATACCCCATATGTGGCAGAGTTAGACGTTGTAAATGATCAGATGATAATACAGAGGTAAAGCATCAAGAGACTAACAACATGGAGACGTGGAGAGATTAGCAATGTTCTTGTTGACCAGTGTCTGGAGTCTCGAACAATTGTATACACAGAAATCACCTTAGATAGAGTCACTGGGGTAGGTGGACGAGAGGCTGTTTCCAGTTTCAAAGATTAAGAAGTTGATGAATGATTATGTACTATTATTAAGGAAAAGTATTTGAAATAGACAAAATTACTCTTTAAGCTCTGGGTGAAGGAAGAGCTTGAGCCACTACGGCGGATCATGGTTTGGGTACTCGAGATTTGATTGACAGGAGCAGAGCAAGATCAGATCGGATGAAGACGTAAGTGCCTCCTCCTCCTCCTCCTCCTCCTCCTCCTTCTCCTCCTCCTCCTCCTCCTCCTCCTCCTCCTCCTCCTCTCCTTCTCATCCTCCTCCTCCTCCCCCTCCTCCTCATCCTCCTACTCCTCCTCCTCCTCCTCCTCCTCCTCCTCCTCCTCCTCCTCCTCCTCCTTGACTGAAGAACACAAGGATGAAAGTATAGTTAAAGAATTAATTAAGTATTAGAGACATTAGCTACACAAACCTGAGTCAGTAATGAAGGGAATATGGGGACACGGTGATTGAAGGCGAACATTAATTAAGGTTTTTGTTAGTATGGTTGCCCTATGAGCGCGCGTGTGTGTGTTTGTACAATGCTGTAAGTGTATATATCTGTGTGTGTGTGTGTGTGTGTGTGTGTGCGAGTGTGTGTATGTGCGTGCGATGCATATATAAATAAACACAAGACAACCACGGTCATACACACTCCATCATCCTGTTTACGTTCATAAAAGAAAAATACAATAATCATAATAAATACCACTCAATCGTAAACACACTACAAAAAAAAAAAAAACACATCTCATTACCAGTCATTAGCAGCACAGTTAGACGCTGCCTCTATCAACGCTTATCTATCTGCCTGTCTATCACTCAGCCCAAGCTCCTTAATGCAAAGTGGCAATCATATTGTTGCAACGACGTGGCTGGTATAACGTGTAGGTGTTGCAGACGAAGGTATCACACAGCACTCGACGTCAATTATATACTGCGTGTATTGGTGAGATAAATGCAATATAAAAGGCGTTGAGAGGGAGGAGGAGGGTGATGATGAGGAGAGGGGATTAGAGAGTGGTGTGGGATAGGATGGGGGGGAGAATATTGATGGTGGTGGAGTTGTGTAAGGGTGATGATGGAGATAGTGAATGGAAAGAGAGGAGGGGGGGGGGGAGAGAATGGAGGGAGGGAGGAAGGAAGATTAATTAAGAAGAATGATACAGCAGATGATAATATGGGGGTTGATAATAAAGGAAGAGGATGATTAATATACAAAGAAATATTATAAAAAGGTGAATATGAAAAAAATAGTCAAACATCCAGACACACAGACAAATTAACATTATAAAGACATTAACCCAGCATATAACCAGGAGTTTTAACGGTTCTAACGGACTTTAACGGTTTTAACTAACTTTAATGGTGTCTAACGGCCTTTAACAGTTTCTAACGGACTTTAACAGTTTCGAACGGACTTTAACGATTTCTAACAGACTTAAGACGCTTGTGTGGGAAAAGGAAGAAGTAAGTCAACTCATCCACCTATGTGTAATGTTTGGTTATGCAGAGGAAATAATGGGTATCACTGGTATTGTCAACAGCAGGGATGACGTGATGTGCCAGACCTCTCCTGCCTTCTGCAAACTTCATGGTGTCTGACTGATGGGTTTTTGAATTTTTAACCTGCAAGGAGAAGACGTGCGTGCAGTGAAGGGCTGGTGGCTGCATGGCTGTTCATGGAATATTCCTCATTTCAATACGACTGACTGGAAGAGCGGTTGGATGGTTGTGTTTTATTGGGTATTGACCTCTGGTGACCTCTGGTAACCTGGTCGATGAGGTGTACCGCTGTAGTGACCTCTAGGTTATGGTTTACTGTGTTATACGCCTCTGGTGGTGTCTGGCGAACTGGTTGACCTGATCATTCACACGTAGTCATTGTTAGAGAAATAATTTAATTGGATCATTCACCCCCAATCACTGTTGTCCCTCTCCAGGTTAGATGACTGGTTGACTGGATCATCCACCCATGGTAACTGTTGGAGAACTGGTTGAGTACATGAGGTAACTTTGGAGTCTTGACGTTATCCAGCCTTCAGAACAGTGTATAAAAATATAAGATCACCTCATGATTAACCTAACCTAACCTAACCTAACCTAACCTAACCTAACCTAACCTAACCCCTCACACATACACACCAAGAAAATGTAAAAGTTTTTGTTGATACATTCATGAATAAACAAGAACTGGTGAATGACACAAGAAAGATGTAATGTATAAAAGATGGGAGGAGTGACAGACACACATTGGGTAGACAGCAGGAAGAGAGACGGTAAGAGAGATAGTGAGAGAGACGGTGAGAGAGATAGTGGGAGATATTTCAAGATGGACAGTAAAATAGTCAGTGGGATAAACAGTGAGAGAGACGGTGAGAGAGATAGTGGGGAGGCAATAAGAGAGATAGTGAGTCTCTTTAAGTTTTCCAACGCCTTTACTTATTCAAAGTCTATAAAAAACCCGAAAATCTATCGTGAATTCAAGGCGTTTTCTCACACACTCGCAACACTCCTGATAACTTCTGTTCTTTGTCCCGTGATTTCTCTTGATAAACTCTTTCATCTTTTTATTTGTGATTTTCTTAGTAATAACCTCAGTATCATCTTGGATGCTTGTACGGGTAGATTGACAATACGGGCAGACTGACAGTACGGGTAGACTGACAGTACGGGCAGACTGATAGTGTTCCCCAGCGGTCCCATTACTGACATACCGAGTCGTTGGGCCATTACCCCTTGTCCTCTCAAGTTCTTCAAAAGTTTCCCCGGGATCTATTCAACACTTTTCCGCTTTCTGGCTCCTCAATCTCAACTCTGACCTCAGTTTCCAATGGATCTGGTCTTTAGTGATCATTCTCTATCTGGTTTCACACTCAGGCTAAAGTGCTCTGTATTAGGTTTGTTCTCCAAGTCGTAGTGTTGTTCAAGATACGACCTCCGATCCTCCCCTTTCTTCCTGTCATCTACTGTGGTTCATTCGGTATTATCCCCACCTCGTCCGTGAGTTTGTCCCCGTGAGCACTATACTGCCACTGTTGTGTAGACCAAGCCACGCCCTCATTCTTCATGATCCACCTTCGTCTTTTCTCCGCCACATAACAAAGATAAATCATTCCTTTACCGACATCACATCAACATAATAACTAGAACCCCCGGTGACGGAAGCCTCACTGTCGGGGCAGGAGGAACAGTGATCAACGGTCACAGGCTGCACTGTTGTCCCACGATGACGGGTGAACCTCACTATTCTGGTGCAACCCTGGAGTGTGGTTAACGTCGGTGGTACTAACGGTACTGTTAACAATGTGGTACTAATGTTATCTATGGAACTGGTAACATTGTTGTAATAGTTGGTATTGGTGACACTGCTAAACATGATTGCATGGTGCCTACAGTAACGGCACTGTTGACCGAGATTGTACTGGTGGCACTGCTGATCATAATGACCCTGTTGGTATAGTTGACCATAATAACATTGGTGTCATTGGTGGCACTGCTGACGCTGATGACACTGGGTACCTCTGCTGACACTGGATGGCATTGATATCACTGCTGGCACTGTTGATCACGATAATACTGGTAGTACTAATGGCATTGGCGGCACTGGCAGCACTGGTGGCAGTGTAACCCGCATGCAAAGCCTTTGTCCGTGTGCAACGATGATTTGACACGAGAATTTGCAATATTTTCCCTGTGCATGTAAATATTTGTAATAAAAGCATTGCATTATTCAGGTAAATTCCTGCAAATTAGAAAGTGAGGTATCGCAAGAATACGTCTGTTGTGGTAATTTATCAGGGAGAATATGATCATTTTGCCTCATTCAGACCTTTACATCATCCCTGGCTTCCCTTTGTGATTACTTTTTTGGGCCTCTGAACCTCCAATTATCTTGATACTATTTTAGCGATAGTCGTATAATTTTATTCTAAATTGTTTCCCATTTAAAACTGTTTATAATTCCACGTGTAAATACAGTTCTTTTTAATCATTTTTAATTTGATATTGTGTTTTATAATTACTCGTGTAATCGATTTGGGATTTATAATTGCTTTGATGATTCATTACACAATTATGTTGGCTTTTATTGCCACATAAAAATAATTCCCTCGCGTTGAACTGATTTTCATTTAATTTATGGCTTTGATAAAATATGATTCATTTAACCGCTAAGAAATAACTTCATAAGACTTTGAAATATTTTTTTTATAATGCTTAGAATGTTTTCAATTATTCCTTTAGGTATTATTAAACCTTCATAATTATTTCCTCTCTCGACAGTTATTGTCTCTAGGGTGTGCCGTGGAGTAGGGCCTCACGGTGGACTACTCAGGACCTTAGTTCGACTCCAATATTGAAAGGGGGGGGGGGGATGGGCTTAGTTTGCCGTGTACTGTATCCACATTCTTTCACCTTATTAATGACGCTAAAAAAAATTCCACTAACATATTTTTTTTCTTTTACAAGTGAGAAACAGAAAGACTACAGTATACATGTGTTCGCTATTTAGTTATAGTCAGTTTCCGCAGACTAAAGTACATACGTGGAAAGGTATTCACATGTCCACCTTCTCATACTCAGGCCAGTATGAAACCGTGTCACACTTAATGAGAGACCAGAAGGCGTTGCGTGAGGTGTGTGTGTGTGTGTGTGTGTGTGTGTGTGTGTGTGTGTGTGTGTGTGTGTGTGTGTGTGTGTGTGAGACCCGCCATCACCACCTGCCCGACACTGCCTTTCCTTCTACTGTATTATTTAAACATTGCTCGCACCAGGAATCGATTCTTACTGGTATTGTGAACCGTCTGTCTGGTCAACCAATACGACCCTGATCTCGACCTGCCCTTCCCCATTTTTTCTTTCCCTTCCTCTTCTTTTCTCTTCCCTTCCTCTTCTTTTCTCTTCCCTTCCTCATCTTTCCCTCCCCTTCCTTGTCATCTGACCCACTAATCACCACTTCTGTCTTTCCCCCTGACCTCTCCCTCTTTCCCTCTGACCTCTCCCACTCTTGCCCCTTCATATAGACTCTGCCCTCTCTTTTATTCCTTCTTTATCCCCTTTCTTCCACACCTTGTTATTCTTCTCCCCTTACCTCCTCTTCCCCTTACGTCCTCCTTCTCCTCATCAACTTACTTTCTCCTCCTCCTCCTCCTCCTCTTCCTCCATACCCTTCCTATACCCTCTAGCACCTCCCCTTCATCTCCTCACCCCTTTCTCCTCACCTCCTACCTCTTCCCCACCTCATCCTCACCCCACCTCCTCCTCCCCACCACCTCCTCCTCCTCCCCCACTGCATCCTCCCACCACCTCATCCTCACCCCACCTCCTCCTCCCCACCACCTCCTCCTTCCCCCCAACTCCTCATCCTCACCCCACCTCCTCACCTCCCTCCTCCTCCTCCTTCAGGCAGCCCCGGCAGGAGACAAAGCGGCCGCGGCGACTCTCTCACGACGGAATCTTTGGTGCGTCGCGAGCCACGATGGAGGACATTTCTTGAGCTGAGCACCTCTATTTGTTGCCGCTAATGCACGCGCCCATTACCCCGCACACCATGCCAGGCAGCCACGCCACCCAAGGGGAGGGAGTGGGGGGGGGGAGAGGGGGAGGGGTCAAGGAGAGAGAGAGAGGGGGGCAAGGAGAGGAGGGAGGGAGGGGGGATGTGTCAAGGAGAGGAAGGAGAGAGGGGGAGGGGAAGGGGGTAGGGAAGAACACAAAAGAGAGAGGGAAGAACACGAAAGGAGGGAGAGAAGGATGGAGGGAGAGAGAAAGAGGGAAAGAGAGGGGGGGTAGAGGAAAGTGAGATGAGATGAAAAGAAGAAGGAATGAAATAAGAACATATCCTTAGGAGATGATAGGAAAGCGAAGAGAGGGAAGGAGGGGAGGGGGAGAAAAGAGAGGAAAGGAGGGAAAGGAGGAGAGGGAAGGGATGTGAGATGAATAGAAAAAGAAAAGCATGGGATAGAGAGAGAGGAGGGAAGAAAAGATGAAAGAAGAGAAGAGAAGACAGGGAGAGAAAAGAGGAAAGGACAGTGCAGGGAGAGGAGAAAGATGAGGAGACAAATGGAAAAATAAATAGGAAATGGAGAAAAGAGATAGGGAGAGAGAAACAGGGGAAATCAGGTACATAGAAGAGAGAAAGAGAAAGAAAGTAGAAGTATATAACGAGAAGATGAGACAGGAAAGGACAGAGTAATGAAGAAAGGAGGAGAAGGCAAGAGACAAAAAAAAGGTAGAAATGAGAAAGCGAGAAACAGAAAAAACAGGAAGAAAGAAGAGGAAATAAATGATGACATAACCAAGAGGAGGAGGAACTAAGGAGAGACGAAAGAACAAAGAGAACTAACAAAAAAAGAGGAGAGGAAAAGAGATAAATGAAGAGAGAAAAGAAAAGGACAAAACACAACGAAAATCCGAAGCAAATAAACGAAACAGGATATGAAGGAGGGAAATAAATAAGGGAGTAAGAAACAGACTGAAACAGCAAGACGAAACAAAAGAAAAACGGACGAAACAAAGAATAAACGGACGAAACAAAGAATAAACGGATGAAACAAAGAATAAACGGACGAAACAAAGAATAAACGGATGAAACAAAGAATAAACGGACGAAACAAAGAATAAACGGTCGAAACAAAGAATAAACGGATGAAACAAAGAATAAACGGATGAAACAAAGAATAAACGGACGAAACAAAGGATAAACGGACGAAACAAAGAATAAACGGATGAAACAAAGAATAAACGGACGAAACAAAGAATAAACGGACGAAACAAAGAATAAACGGACGAAACAAAGAATAAACGGACGAAACAAAGAATAAACGGATGAAACAAAGGAAACATTTAAACAACGAAAAAAACAAAGTAGAAAGAGTCCAAGAATCGCCAGAGAGAATCCAAGAGTCGACAGAGTGGGACCAAGAGTGGGACCAAGAGTGGGCTGGTAAGAGAATGGGACCAACAGTAGGCTGGTAAGAGAGTGGGACCAAGAGTGGGCTGGCAAGAGAGTGGGACCAACAGTGGGCTGGTAAGAGAGTGGGACCAAGAGTGGGAGGAAAAAAGTGGGCAGGCAAGAGAGTGGGGCCAAGAATGGGCTGGTAGGAGAGTGGGACCAAGAGTGGGAGGAAGAGAGTGGGCTGGATATGAGTAAAGGAAGAGAAAGGAGTGGACATAAGGAGAGGCGGATGATAATGGAGGACAGTAATGACCAGTAAACATCAGGTATAAACTGGCGAGTGAATGAGAGAGAGAGAGAGAGAGAGAGAGAGAGAGAGAGAGAGAGAGAGAGAAAGAGAGAGAGAGAGAGAGTATCAATGAGGGAATAAAAGTTGGAGAAGGTCGTCGTGATGGAGGAAGAGCAGGAAGGAGGTGGAAGAGGAGGAGGAGGAGGATGGTCGTTGTGGAGGAGGAGGAGGAGGGTCGTTGTGGAGGAGGAGGGTCGTTGTGGAGGGGGAAGATGGTCGTTGTGGAGGAGGAGGAGGGTCGTTGTGGAGGGGGAAGATGGTCGTTGTGGAGGGGGAAGATGGTCGTTGTGGAGGAGGAGGAGGGTCGTTGTGGAGGAGGAGGAGGAGGAGGAGGAGGTGGTGGTGGTGGTGGAAGAGGAGGGGCAGCATCTACAGTAGTTCGGTCCAAAGACATTCGAGGAAGGAGGTAGTCGTCTTAAAGGAGAGAGTCGTAAAGGGGTATGATATTCTGGAGGGGGGGTCATCAACAGTTTTTTTTTTTTTAGATTTAAAAGTAGTCTTAAGGTCGTGTTGGGGGAGTGGCGGTGGGGAGAGCATGGGGGAGAGAGTCGTGCGGGGGAGGGGGGGGGGGCAGGAGGAGGAAGAAGAAGAGGAGGCAGGGTCTTGACAGAGATCGAGGAGTTACTTAACATCTCCTGCCATGTGTCAGGCCAGACCCATATTGCACCTCCAAGACAACCCTATTTGTTGGTCGTAATGTCCTCTGGGGGGGAGCTCAGGTGCTGGTGGAGGGCGGAGAGAAGACCCCCCCCAAAAAATGCAAATAACAATGAAGGAAAAAAAAAGGAAAAGGGAAAAATAAAGGAGAGAGAAGTATTAGGTGAGAAGGAAGGAAGGAAAGAATTGGGAGAAAAGTGGAAAAGAGAGATGGTAGTGGAAGAAGAGGAGCAGGAGGAGGAGAAGGAGGAGGAGAGGAAGTTGTGGTGAGACGGAGAAAGAAAGGAGATACTGGTGACAAGAGGAGGAAACAGCAGTGAGAGGAGTGGAGTGGTTTTAAGTGTGTGGGAATGGAGTGACAATAGTGAGAGGGGACGTATAGCTCTGGTGAGTGGGAAAGAGAGAGAGAGACGCTGGTGAGAGGGAAAGAATGATAATAGTAAAAGAGGGAGAATGGTTGTAGTGAATGGGCTGAGAGTGGGCAGTTAGGGAGAGAGAGGGGGGGCGTGATGAGAGGGCAGAGGGACATAAGCATGAGTGGGAGAGAGTGTGTGTGTGGATGATAAAAGGGGGAGAGGGGGTCAAAGTAAAGGAAGAAGGTAAAAACGATAAGAGGGTAGAGAGAGGGAAAGAGTGGGAGAGTGGTGAGAGGGCTGGGGGAGAGTAAGGAAGAGGAAGGGATGGAATAGTAGTGAGACAGAGAAGGAGAGAGAGGGAGGGAGGGAGGGAAGTAAGGATGACAGGGTGTTAGAAGAGGGAGGGAGAGAGGGAGAGAAGGGGGGGGGAAGGAGAGGGAGGGAGGGAGGGTGGGAAAGAAGGGTGGCAAGAGAGAGAGAGAGAGAGAGAGAGAGAGAGAGAGAGAGAGAGAGAGAGAGAGAGAGAGAGAGAGAGAGAGTCCTATTTTCCCAGCCTTTCGCAATATATTAGGAGGGTAGCGCATTGTAACAAAGATGCCCCATTTGTTTGGTGTAATGCATGGGAGTCATTACAAGGCAGAAGACACTCACTGATTCAGGAGGGGAGAGAGAGAGGCGAGGAGGGAGAGAGGGAGAGGAGGATGGAGGGAGGGAGAGCAGTAAAGCAGGGAGAGGAGGATGCAGGGAGGGAGATGAGAGGAGAGGCGAGAATGGGGAGGCAGGGAAGGAGGAGGGAGACAGTAAGGCAGGAAGGAAGGGATGGAGGGAGAGAGCATAAAAGGGGAGAAGAGAATGAGAGGGAGCAAGGGAGGTAGGCGAGGCAAAGGGAGGAATAACAGGGTGATAAAGGATGGAAATGAAGAGAAGAATAAGGAGGAGGGAGAGGAAAAGGGGGAAGCAATGAGAAAGGGACAAGAAGTGGAGGAAGGAGGAAGGGAAGGAATGAAAGGGGGAAATACAGAGAGGGAATAAAGAAGAAATTAAGTGAAATGAATGAGAAGACTTACCCTGATATGAGAGAGAGAGAGAGAGAGAGAGAGAGAGAGAGAGACAAGGAAGTGATAAACAATGTAGTGAACCTGAGTGAACAATCTAGTGATTGAGAAAGGGGGAAGAAAAGTTGTATTATTGCAGGCCAGGACGGGAACCTGTGCCAGCCAGGGAAGGGGGGCAAGAAAGGGCAAATGAGGGCAGGAGTTGGTACGTAGGGGCAAGTGGGGGCAAAAGAGGGTACGTGAGGGCAATAGTAGATAAATAAGGGCAAGTTAAGGCACAAGAAACGGTAAGAGAAGGCAAGTGGGGGCAAGAAAGGGCAAAAAAGGGCAAGTGAGGGCACGTATAAGAAAATGGGGTAGAAATTTAGAATAAAGAATGAGAATTACTTTAGTTAGTAAGTGGTGGAGAAAGTTAGAATAAAAGAAGGTAAAAATGTAGCTATGCCTTGATAAATATTGTAAGTGGATGGGAACACACTATGACAGTACAGGTGGGTGAGAGGGAAGGAGAGGGGTGGTGGGTGAGTGGAAGGAGAGGGGTGGTGAATGAGTGGAAGGAGAGGGGTGGTGAATGGGGTAAGAGGGAAGGAGAGGGGTGGTGGATGAGTGGGGTAAGAGGGAAGGAAAGGGGTGGTGGATGAGTGGGGTAAGAGGGAAGGAGAGGGGTGGCAGGTGAGTGGGCAATGCAGGGAGGGTGGTCAGCATACTGTAGCTCTAAGATAAGTGATATTTGTTAAGGCTAACGCATACAGTCATTACGACACTCTGCCTCTATTATCACCAGGAGAGAGAGAGAGAGAGAGAGAGAGAGAGAGAGAGAGAGAGAGAGAGAGAGAGAGAGAGAATATGACTGATAAAAGAGTAAAATAAATTAAATATGATAACTAAAACGAATGAAAGGAAATATAACAAATTAACCAAGAATTCTAAAACTAAAGACGAAAAGTGGTTATTCCTATAAAGTGTTAAATAGACATTATCCAGCCTCTACAGGGAGCCCCACGTGTAGGTCATCCCCGGTAGAAGGGGTAGGGGCTTAACTAATATCCCGAAGTGGGTTGTTGATTCACGCAGTCCTTCTGCGTGAGAGATGAATGACAGTAAGAGATGTGTGGCAGTAAGCAGGTCCTCTCACACACACAGTACTACACACTGTGGCTTCTACGGTGAAAAGGACGATTAATTAATTGAAATGTGTGAAGATTTTTGTGTCAAGATCTGTGATAAGTAAGGGGGTGGGGCCATACTTATGCACATTGGTGTATTGGTTCATGTCACCGATACCTAAAACACGGTGATATTAATTACTCTAAAAAACAAAACAAAACACATTAGGGCGAGATTTGGAGATAAAAAAAATGCTGACTAACAATTAAAAAAAAATATATTATAGCTTGTGTAATATGGATACAAACATTACCAATATCTCCTGAATTAACTGATTATTATTGACGGTGGTTAATGATAATCCATCGATACGGATTTGATGATATCGTAAAACAAAAAATCATATAACTACAAATTACTTTCTTAAAATCTCCCCAAAAGCTTAATTTCTTCAGATTCTGTGGGTATTTAGTGTTTTAGTCGTTGTGGAGATATTCGGGTATATTCTGTAGAGTTTCTCCTTCTGTAGACGGTGTAGAGGGTGTTGGGACGCAGAGATGAGACTCGAGGCCACAGTTCCCTACAGTGGCATAAGAGAAGAGGAGGCGGTGGACATCAAGTGAGGTAATAACGTCATCTAAGGCCTCACTTGTGGAGGTAATAGGCAGACCTACTCACCCGTCCACGGCCTCCCTTGTCTCTGGGGTGCCCTCAATGTCCGGGGGAGGAGGGATGATGGCCGTGTCCAGGAGGAGGACTGTTGGCCATGTCCAGGAGGAGGGATGGTGGTTTTGTCCAGGAGGAGGGGTGATGGCCTTGTCCTGGGAGAGGGATGATGGCCTTGTCCTGTGGGAGGGATGATGGCCATGTTCAAGATAAAGGACGATGGCCATGTTCAAGATAAAGGACGATGACTGTGTTCAGCCATATTTTGAAGGTACACCCAGGCAGTACCCAAGTAGAGAAGGGGACAGGGGAGGTGACCTTAGGAGGACTTCCTTGTAAAATGATGACGATGGAGTCCAAGTCAGGGATTTCGTGCAGGAGGGATGGAGGTAATGTCAGTAGGAGTAGCGTCCAAGAAGGCTTTTCTGGAGGAGAAATGGTTGTAACGTCCAGCGCGGGATGACCTTCCTGTCGGAGGAATGGCTGAAATGTCCAGGAAAAGGAAAACCTACCTGAGGGAGGAGTCATGTTAGTGGCGTCTCCAGCAAGGGCTTTCAGGAGAGGACTGGAGTAAATGGGTGGTGGCCAGGAGCTTCACAACCACCTCCGGCACCATCACTTCTTGTTCCGTGCCAGGGAGGTAATGACCGCCGCTGACCAGATGGATGCCACCTCCCACTCTAATGGCACCTTGGTCTTGCTGCTGCAGGAGTGGGAGGGGGGGGGGTGTTGCCTGCTCTCCCTCCTATTGTTTTGAATCTTTCCTTTTGTTTAATTTTGTAGTGGAGGAGTTTGTTGTTGGTCTCATCTTTTGTTAGACTCATTTGGTGTTAGATTTTGTGAATGGTCTTTGGTAAGAAGGATTTTGTTTCAAATTTGTTCATCTTTAAATTACAGTCATTTACCCACTAAATCAACACAGATATAACAAAGCAAAAATAGTAATTTATTCCCTAAGGAGATCTTTGTAATCTGAAGCAACGAATCAAATGTCCTCATAATTCTTATTAGTTGAGGCAGATAGACAGAAAGACAGATAGACAGATAGATAAATGGATGGACAGTTGATGGATAGAGAGAGGTAGGGAAGAGCCATCAGGTAATAACTCTCACTATATATTCTATTCCATCCTCCCTCCCATGGTCTCATCCCCTCCTCTCTCATATCATTTTTATTTTCACTTTTATCTCTATTTCTTCTTCCCCCTACTGTTCCCCTTCTCTCCCCTTCTGCCTCCTCCCTGCCGTTCTCTTGACTCTATTCGTTCTTTTTCCCTTATACTCTTCCCTCCGCTCCTCTTTCTTTCTTCCTCTCCTTCACTCCTCCCCCTCTCCTTCTTACCTCTTTTTCCCCTCCTACATTCCTTATCTTTATCTTATCCTTCTCTCACTTCTTCCCCTTTTCACCTCCCTCCCCTCTCCCTTCTCCTGCCTCCTTTCCTTTCCACCTCCTTCTCCTCCCCCAACCTCTCCCTCCCTCCCTCACTCCATCCCTCCCTCACTCCTTTATTTCATCGACTTCCCTACACCCCTTCCTACCACTTTGTCCTCTCCCTCTCCCCTCCCCTTCCACCTCCCCTCCTTCCCTGCCTCCCCCCCTCCCTTGCCCCCCCCCATCTCCTTCCCTCCCTCCTCCCCCACCCCACCTGCCTACCCCCCGCGAGCATTGCCGCCAGGAGACAGGTGGGTTTGGTGCTGCCGTTGACAGGTAATTAGTGGAGGCAGATTGTCGCGTGATGGACGACCTCTCACTCCCTCAACCTGCCCTCTCCCTCCTTTACTCCCTCAACCTGCCCCCCTCTCCCTCTCCTTACTCCCTCAACCTCCCCTCCTCTCCCTTCCTTTACTCCCTCAACCCGCCCTCCTCTCCCTCCCCTTACTCCCTCAACCCGCCCTCCTCTCCCTCCCCTTACTCCCTCAACCCGCCCTCCTCTTCCTCCTCCTCTCACTCCCTCGACCCGCTTCTTCTCCCTCTCCCAGTGTATGTGGTTCCAATTTGATCCTTGAGTTCACGAAAGGTTCTGTTAGTAGAGAGATTACCAGTAGCTTATCAGCTTGTTGTTCAGGTTTTGGCAACTTGAGTCACTCTTGTTCTTTCCTCAATAGTAGTAGTAAGGTTATCTGAGGTGGTTTAGTGTCATATCTCTTCCTCCTCGACTTTATCCAGTTGGTTAGTGTTTATTAAGGTCGGAGACAGAATCACAATAAAATTAATCCACTGACACGGGTGGACCTTGAAGTCCATTTTAAAGTTATCTGGGGAAGTTTAATCCAAGGATGGGGTTTGAACCTGACATCTGCGACAGTGTATTCTCTCTGTAATGCAAAATAATCACTGACTAAATCTGTAGTGCGCCTGTGGCTCTGACGTTAATGTGTATACAAAGTTATATTCAGTTAAATAATTAAATCTATCTTTTATTTATTTGTCTGAATCTTACACATATTATGGTTAGTGTCAGTAAGATCATAACCCCTCCCCTCTCCTCTCCCATCCTCTGCCCTCTCCCCTCTCCTCTCCCCCCCTCTTCTCTCTCCTCCTCTCCCCTCTCCCCTCATCTTCCCCCATACTGTTATACTGAGCATCACCAAGGACCAAGCATCTCTTGTTGACTATGGTATCACGTCTGCTCTCAGTTCATCACGGACTTAGATGTTGTCTTGCTGAATGTGACACTGGAAGAGTTTAAATCCCCTGACATGCTATATCATCAATTATGTAACTATTTTATTAACACATGCATTTTTTAAGACAATTTAAAATTCATTAGAAAAAAATAGTTTATCCAAATTCATTGTACAGACTTGTGACGTGTAAACACCTCGTCTTCTCTTATGTATGAAACTCTGTCCTGTGTGTCAGTTAACAATGACCGAACTACTCATATGTTAGGCTAAAGGGGACACCTATCTTGTCATGAAAGGTGTTAAATTAACTAACTGACCAAAACATCAAGTATCATCCTCTTGTTATTTCTCTATTTTCTTCCCCTCTCTCTCTTGTCCTCCTTCCTCCTCTCTCCTTCTCCTGTGTCCCTCCCCGATCATCTTGTTCTTTACCTTTGTACTTCTTTCCTCTTCTTCCCTTACTTTTTCTTTCCTTCCTCCTCCCCTCTCTTACTCTCTTCTTCCTTTCCGCTTTCCTCCCTTTATATACCTTCGTCTCTCCCTCTTCCTTCCCATTTCCCCCTCGTCCTCCTCTCGTCTCCTCCCTTGCCTCCTGGTCCTCCACCCCTTCCTCCTTATGACCCCCCTCTTCACGCATCCCCTCCTCCTCCTCTCCACACACGCCATACCAAGGGATAACATTATTTAATTTTTCATACGTAATCTTACCACCAACACAATCTTGCAATTCACGGAAAAAACTCCTTGGTGTATTTCTTAGTGGATACATGTGACTCCTGATCCATCATCACTAAACTGCCTCGACACACGTCATAAGGCAGTGACTTAGAGTAATTTGATTGAAGCCGTAAAGGAATCGCTTCGTTAGTGTCAGCTTGGGGAGATTTTGTGAATAATTATGGTGTTAGGGAGAGCTAGAGTAGGGGAAGGATGATGATAATGTGGTCCGCTGATGCCCCGAGGGTGTGAGCTGGGCACGGAGGAGGTGTGGGACATACAGCAGGAGGAGGAAATACATGTGTAAATGAACACCCACACACACACACACACACACCGTAGATGTACACAGTTATACACATACATAATTCTATTCCCTCTCACTTAAACACTTTTTTTCCGTCGCGTCTCAGCTGAGACTGTTGACGTTTGCTCGTATTTATTCTGTATGTTATCTTGTTAAGGCGATTAGTTGATAAGGTGGTGAGATCCATCATACACACGGAGCCAAGATAACATAGAGGCACTAAATGATGCTCTTTGGCGCCAGGATTCTGAGTTCTGGGAGAGAGAGAGAGAGAGAGAGAGAGGTTACATGTCAATTCAACTTCTCATAAGTTCTCTAGTATACACTTATGTTTAATTATAAGTTAATCGTGATATATTAGCACTTCTCCCGGCACCCGTCACAGTCTTGCAACAGGGGAGTCGGACTTCAAGTTTTGTTCATTTCTTTATAATATTTTTGTCGTTTTTGTCGTTTATTATATAGTGTTTATTATATAGTGTTCATTATATAGTGTTAATTATATAGTGTTTATTATATAGTGTTTATTATATAGCCTATGAGCAATTGTTATACTGTGTGTTATGAAAGTTTGTCTGGTTGTCTTTCATGGTTCGTATAACTTCGTAACAGGAGAGTCCACAATACTAAAGTCATTGGTCCTTTGTACTCCTAATGTCTACACTCTATTAACTGGTCAAAGGCGTGACACGACTGTCCATCGCCTGTCAGTACATAATACTGAAACTCAGAGCTTTACAGAGACTAAGACACAAGTATGTAAATGTAGCTAATCACCTTACTGTAGAAGTTGTGAACTATAATACCTTAGAGCGGATTTTTGTCTAATTGAACGTCTCTTGCGGCTTAGAAATCAATGGAGTTCAATGGACGTTCGTGTGAAAGACGCCTTAATATAATTCCTCATAGGCAGTAATATAAGTACTATATAATGTACGACAAAAACAATATTCTTATAAATATATGAACAAAAGTAGAGGTCCGTGCAGCACTACGACTCCACGTGTTGCAGAACTTAGAAGAGGTTGAGTTGGCCGGGGGCTGAGTTGGCCGGGGGTTGAGTTGGCCGGGGGTTGAGTTGGCCGGGGGCTGAGTTGGCCGGGAGTTGAGTTGGCCGGGGGCTGAGTTGGCCGGGGGCTGAGTTGGCCGGAGGTTGAATTGGCCGGGGGTTGAGTTGACCGGGGGTTGAGTTGGCCGGGGGGTTGAGTTGGCCAGGGGTTGAGTTGGCCGGGGGCTGAGTTGGCCGGGGGTTGAGTTGGCCAGGGGTTGAGTTGGCCAAGAGTTGAGTTGGCCGGGGGTTTAGCTGGCCAGGGGTTCAGTTTGCCAGGGGTTCAGTTGGCCAGGGGTTCAGTTGGCCAGGGGTTCAGTTGGTCGGGGGTTCAGTTGGCCGGGGGTTGAGTTGGCCGAGGGTTAAGTTGGCCGAGGGTTGAGTTGGCCAGGGGTTGAGTTGGCCGGGGATTGAGTTGCCCGGGGGTTGAGTTGGCCAGGGGTTGAGTTGGCCGGGGGTTGAGTTGGCCAGGGGTTTAGCTGGCCAGGGGTTGAGTTTGCCGGGGGTTGAGTTTGCCGGGGGTTGAGTTGGCCGGGGGTTGAGTTGGCCGGGGGTTGAGTTGGCCGGGGGTTGAGTTGGCCGGGGGTTGAGTTGGCCGGAGGTTGAGTTGGCCGGGGGTTGAGTTGGCCGGGGGTTTAGCTGGCCAGGGGTTCAGCTGGCCAGGGGTTCAGTTGGCCGGGGGTTCAGTTGGCCAGGGGTTCAGTTGGCCAGGGGTTCAGTTGGCCGAGGGTTAAGTTGGCCGGGGGTTGAGTTGGCCGGGGGTTGAGTTGGCCATGGGGTTGAGTTGGCCATGGGGTTGAGTTGGCCGGAGGTTGAGTTGGCCGGGGGTTGAGTTGGCCGGAGGTTGAGTTGGCCGGGGGTTGAGTTGGCCAGGGGTTGAGTTGGCCGGGGGCTGAGTTGGTCAGGGGTTGAGTTGGCCAGGGGTTGAGTTGGCCAGGAGTTGAGTTGGCCGGGGGTTTAGCTGGCCAGGGGTTCAGTTGGCCAGGGGTTCAGTTGGCCAGGGGTTCAGTTGGCCGGGGGTTCAGTTGGCCGGGGGTTGAGTTGGCCAGGGGTTGAGTTGGCCGGGGATTGAGTTGCCCGTGGGTTGAGTTGGCCGGGGATTGAGTTGCCCGTGGGTTGAGTTGGCCGGGGGTTGAGTTGGCCGGGGGTTGAATTGGCCGGGGGTTTAGCTGGCCGGGGGTTGAGTTGGCCGGGGGTTGAGTTGGCCGGGGGTTGAGTTGGCCGGGGGTTGAGTTGGCCGGGGGTTGAGTTGGCCGGGGGTTTAGCTAGCCAGGGGTTCAGTTGGCCGGGGGTTCAGTTGGCCGGGGGTTCAGTTGGCCGGGGGTTCAGTTGGCCGGGGGTTGAGTTGGCCGGGGGTTGAGTTGGCCGGGGGCTGAGTTGGCCGGGGGTTGAGTTGGCCAGGGGTTGAGTTGGCCAAGAGTTGAGTTGGCCGGGGGTTTAGCTGGCCAGGGGTTCAGTTTGCCAGGGGTTCAGTTGGCCAGGGGTTCAGTTGGCCAGGGGTTCAGTTGGTCGGGGGTTCAGTTGGCCGGGGGTTGAGTTGGCCGGGGGTTGAGTTGGCCGAGGGTTGAGTTGGCCAGGGGTTGAGTTGGCCGGGGATTGAGTTGCCCGGGGGTTGAGTTGGCCAGGGGTTGAGTTGGCCGGGGGTTGAGTTGGCCAGGGGTTTAGCTGGCCAGGGGTTGAGTTTGCCGGGGGTTGAGTTTGCCGGGGGTTGAGTTGGCCGGGGGTTGAGTTGGCCGGGGTTGAGTTGGCCGGGGGTTGAGTTGGCCGGGGGTTGAGTTGGCCGGGGGTTGAGTTGGCCGGGGGTTGAGTTGGCCGGAGGTTGAGTTGGCCGGGGGTTGAGTTGGCCGGGGGTTTAGCTGGCCAGGGGTTCAGCTGGCCAGGGGTTCAGTTGGCCAGGGGTTCAGTTGGCCAGGGGTTCAGTTGGCCGAGGGTTAAGTTGGCCGGGGGTTGAGTTGGCCGGGGGTTGAGTTGGCCATGGGGTTGAGTTGGCCATGGGGTTGAGTTGGCCGGAGGTTGAGTTGGCCGGGGGTTGAGTTGGCCGGAGGTTGAGTTGGCCGGGGGTTGAGTTGGCCAGGGGTTGAGTTGGCCGGGGGCTGAGTTGGCCAGGGGTTGAGTTGGCCAGGGGTTGAGTTGGCCAGGGGTTGAGTTGGCCGGGGGTTTAGCTGGCCAGGGGTTCAGTTGGCCAGGGGTTCAGTTGGCCAGGGGTTCAGTTGGCCGGGGGTTCAGTTGGCCGGGGGTTGAGTTGGCCAGGGGTTGAGTTGGCCGGGGATTGAGTTGCCCGTGGGTTGAGTTGGCCGGGGATTGAGTTGCCCGTGGGTTGAGTTGGCCGTGGGTTGAGTTGGCCGGGGGTTGAATTGGCCAGGGGTTTAGCTGGCCGGGGGTTGAGTTGGCCGGGGGTTGAGTTGGCCGGGGGTTGAGTTGGCCGGGGGTTGAGTTGGCCGGGGGTTGAGTTGGCCGGGGGTTGAGTTGGCCGGGGGTTGAGTTGGCCGGGGGTTGAGTTGGCCGGGGGTTTAGCTAGCCAGGGGTTCAGTTGGCCGGGGGTTCAGTTGGCCGGGGGTTCAGTTGGCCGGGGGTTAAGTTGGCCGGGGGTTGAGTTGGCCATGGGGTTGAGTTGGCCATGGGGTTGAGTTGGCCGGGGGTTGAGTTGGCCGGGGGTTGAGTTGGCCGGGGGTTTAGCTGGCCAGGGGTTCAGTTGGCCAGGGGTTGAGTTGGCCGGGGGTTGAGTTGGCCGGGGGTTGAGTTGGCCGGGGGTTCAGTTGGCCATGGGGTTGAGTTGGCCGGGGGTTGAGTTGGCCATGGGGTTGAGTTGGCCGGGGGTTGAGTTGGCCGGGGGTTGAATTGACCTATCAACATGATGATGATGATGATGATGATGATGAGAGATAATGAGAGATACTAAGTTGGGACAGAAAAAAAACGGTATCTTATTACGACGACCAGAACTCAGATAATACTCTCAGTGGATGCCTGGTCACACCCTAGGGGGATCTCCACACATTTCTAAATCACCATATTAACCAGATTAACAAATTGACGACACTGCAGATGAGATGCAAATCCCATCATGAAATTTTTGTAACTCTCCTGAAGACTTGTATCAATTATTACAGGATTTTCCTAAAAGTTTACTCAGTGTTATTAATGTTTTTATTTTATAATCAAGGGGAGCCTCGCGACCACCGTCAGGGGGCAACCCACTGACCCCTCGCCATCCCCCTTCCCCTCGGACAGTTCCCCCTCCCCTTCCGACTCCCCTCCCCCGTCCCCCTCGGCCCCCTCTTCTTTGGACTCCCCTCGGACAGCCCCTTCCCCCTCGGACAGCCCCCCTCCCCCTCGGACAGTCCCCCTTTCTCCTCGGCCTCCTTTCCCCATCGGTCTTCTCCCCCCCCCCCCCCCCCACGACACAGGTTTTGTGAGTGAGCAAGACGTGACTCTTCATTTTTCAGGAGGGATTAGTGAACTTTCTTAATTACAGGATTTATATTTATCTTTCTTTTTTTTTTTTACCTTAGAAAGTCATCAACTTGCGCAGGCGGATGTTAGATTATATTGTAATGCGGGGCGCTGGGAGGAGGGCACGTAGGATAGGTTGCATGATGTCACGTGCCTAGCGATGGTGGCTGATGAACTAAACACCCACGCCACTGACGTCCTCTTGGCCAGCGGAAGGAGTTACTGTGATGATACTCAGAACGATGGAATGTTTACCAGGCAAGTTCTCGTTATAGACACTCCCTCTAGCTAGTGTTTTCAAGTGGTTAGAATGTTACAGAGGCACACACACGAGAGAGAGAGAGAGAGAGAGAGAGAGAGAGAGAGAGAGAGAGAGAGAGAGAGACCCATATCCCAGCTTGCGGTTCATTTTACCAATCAAACATGGAATGACAACACACCTTCATAATGATTTCATGACAATATCTGATGATGACGATTCCAATACTGTAAATTTGGTCAGGTATATTTTTTTTTTATTCTTTTTATTATGAAAATTCAATTACAATTAATGATCAGCGACCCGTTACTACCACATTTTAATAATTTTCTAATCTCTACTAATCATGAATATTGTGTAACTCTGTAATTATATATATTTTTAGGGGCGACATATTTGCATTTTAATAATTTGTTAAGCTGTAATTCTCTTTATGGGCTTAAATTAAATGATTATTACAGACTAGTGGGATTATTATTATTATCATTATTATTACTTTTTATAATCTCAGGACCACGTGGTTTTGTTTACATTATCCTGAAACGTTTGTCACAACACGAGAGACAACATAGAACGTCATCGGTGAGGTGAGGAGGTAAAACAAGGGAAGGAAAGGAAAACGGAAGAGAAGGGAAGAAGGAATGGGAGGAGGGAGAAGAAGTAAGGAAGAAAGGAAGGAAGGAAGGAAGAAAGGAGAGGAAGAGTAAGTGAAAAAATACGTATGGAAGAGAGTGAGAACAGAATAAGAACACTAATAGGTAATAAAGGAAGAGTTAAGTAAAGCAGTGTGGGTAGGACGTCACGAGCCAGGGTGTGTGTGGTGAGTTAGTGTGGAAGGTAAGCAGAGTGTTCCAAGGGTCAGTGTGTGTGTGTGTGTGGCGAAGAGGGTGGGTAGGTTAGGTTAGGTTAGGTTAGGTTAGGTTAGGAAATATATCTACTGCTGGTACTGCCTGTTATTTTGTTTATATTAGGTCACTGCTACAAAAATCTAAACAAAATTGACTTCATAATTTTGGTATTTTTGTCTCTGAAGGAAAATTATCAAACCAGTTATCTTAATTTGTTTTTTTATTTGTATCCCATCTCCCCACTTTCTTCTCTTCTCTTCTCTTTCTCCCTCTATCCACCCACTCCTCCTCCTCCTCCTCCTCCTTCCCTCTCTCCTCCCACTCCTCCTTCCCTCTCTCCTCCCCCCACTCCTCCTCCTCTCCCACTCCTCCTCCTCCTCCCCCACTCCTCCTCCTCTCCCACTCCTCCTTCATCCCCCACTCCTCCTCCCTCTTCAGCTGTGAGTGACGACACAGAAATTGGTACTTCCTCCTGCTGAACGACTACCCTTCTACAGTAATGTCCAACATTTCACCTGAACCATCTTTCGACAGCTGCACGAAAATTATAGACTACTCGGCCCTCACAGAGTACAACTATGAGGCTCTGACCCGAGGTTATGAGTTGAGCGCCATGTAAACAGAGCTCGTGAGAGACTGAGCACCGGAGTAAACAAGAAGCGTGTGGTAGACTGAGCACCGGAGTAAACAAGGAACGTGTGGTAGATTGAGCACCGATGTAAACAAGGAACGTGTTGTAGATTGAGCACCCATGTAAACAAGGAACGTGTTGTAGACTGAACACCGATGTAAACAAGGAACGTGTGGTAGATTGAGCACCCATGTAAACAAGGAACGTGTTGTAGACTGAACACCGATGTAAACAAGGAACGTGTGGTAGATTGAGCACCCATGTAAACAAGGAACGTGTTGTAGACTGAGCACCGATGTAAACAAGGAACGTGTTGTAGATTGAGCACGGATGTAAACAAGGAACGTTGCAGACTGAGCACCAACGTAAACAAGGAACGTGTGGTAGACTGAGCACCAACGTAAACACAGCATATAACGAAGACAGTGAAAAAATGCGCAATGGTCCTTTCTTTTGTCTTGCCTCCGCCATCTTTGTTTTTTCCTTGTTTTCTCTGGTTATGACAAGACACGGCCGGTTCTCTGGTTATCTGCAGACACGACCGGTTCTATGGTTATCTGAAGACACGGCCGGTTCTATGGTTATCTGAAGACACGGCCGGTTCTCTGATTATCTCAAGACACGGCCGGTTCTCTGATTGTGACAAGACACGGCCGGTTCTCTGGTTATCTGAAGACACGGCCGGTTCTATAGTTATCTGTAGACACGGCCGGTTCTATGGTTATCTCAAGACACGACTGGTTCTCTGGTTATCTGAAGACACGGCCGGTTCTCTGGTTATCTGAAGACACGGCCGGTTCTACAGTATGGTTATCTCAAGACACGGCCGTACAGGAAATTGCCAGCTTAGTAACTGTTTTGTGGTGAAATCGACGGCATTCAGTGGGAGTATTGTCAAGACATATCCTCTCTAGCGAGTTACAGCGGCGATTATCAACGGTTCACTATATCAGCCTCCTACTTGCCTCTGTTTGTGGAGGCTAAAAGATACAATTTTCTGAAAAGGAATCGCGTTTTTATGATTTTTTAGGGGGCCACGTGCATTATACCTCCCCACACACACACGCACGCCCACACACACACACGCCCACACACACATACACACACATTATATACTAATAAAGTATTTTGCTCTTTGTGAGTGTCTAGACGGTGTTGTACAATACAGAATTAAGCAACTTTTAAGAACATATCGTAGTGAAACGACTCGACTCATAATAGAGTGTTATGTCTGCAACGATTACCGTCACGAACACCTGAATGTAACATGTTATCGCCCCTGGACATGACAAACAAAAATGTACAGCAATTAACAGCTCACTCGCTGCTGTGGGAGGGAGAAACACACACACTCACATACACACACACACACACACACACACACTCACACACACACATACACACACCTGAGGGTTGATTACCTAGTGAGGTGACGTACAATACTGTATATACGTGGCTTGGTGAAATTGGATGTTGATCTATAAATTGGTGAAACTACCTACCCGTTGTCTTGGGGTTTGGTGAGGTGATTTGAAACGTGACATTGTTTTCGTGAATTGTGGCTTGGTGAAACTGGGTGTTATTTTGTTTCAATGAGGGAAAAAATAACTTTGGGAGGGAGATTTTCATGAGTAAAATTGTGATAGAAGAAAATTAGATGAAATGTTATATGATGTATTTTTTTTTAAGAATAAATGATAAGGAAAAAAAGTGGGTAAAACCGAGAAAAAATATTAAGGGAATTTAGATGGAAAACATGAGAAGAATAAATGGAAGAATAAACGAGAGGAGTTACGTAAAAAGGATAGTTAAAAAAAATCAGAATAAAAATTACATGGAAAAGACGCGAGAGGAAAAACAAGGAATAAAACTGAGAAAAAAGAATCGAAAATAAATTCCAGAAGGAAAACATCCGAAGAAATATATAGAACAAAATTCCTAAGAACATTTTTAAAAACTCACTGAGGAAGAATCTATTAGGAAAACATCCGTAAGAAAAAATAAATAAAGAAAGAAATAAGTCGGAAAGGAAAAAAACCTGGGCGGAAAAACAGTCGAGGAAAAAGGTCCATTATTTGCCCGTCAAGCGAGGGAAATGCTCACCTGCCGAGGCGTGATGACGTTGGTCCTGTCATTACCGACTCATCCCTACGTCATAATTATGTCATCCCTACGTCGTCATTACGTCATGTATGCGTCATCATCACGTCATTAACACGTCATCCCTACCTGACGGGGGCCATGTCAGGTGGCGGTGGAGCCCAAAGTGCTTACCCTCGTCCCGTTAGGTTCGGTTAGGTAAGGTGACGTGGCGTGACGTGACGTGAGGTGACGTGACGTGAGGTGACGTATTGTTTGCTATATATATATATATATATATATATATATATATATATATATATATATATATATATATATATATATATTTATATATTTATGAACTTTAACACTAAAAATATATATTCTGATCAACAAGCTATTTATTGTTCTATTTTCTATTTCAATCAACAACTTACTTTCTAAAACTCTCTTACTTTCTCTTGTGTGTAATTGTATGTTGTTTTAATTGGTGTGTGTGTGTGAAAGAAAGTAACTATTGAATTGAATTGAATTGAGTTGAAACATTTTATTTAGCCAGAAAAACACAGATACAGAGTGGATAATAATAACACTATTAACATGGCTGAGCCAGTTGAGAACCTGAGCTCTCTTTGAGGCACCTGATATATACTATACATTTATCTGAAGGAAGTATTATGTAACATTTAGTATCATCTGGAATAGTACAATAGCATGGTGGTAATAAGAACATCTCATAGTGTTACTACGGTTATCACTTCAATATTTATTAATTTTATTATTTATTATTTTTATTTTATTTTTTTGTCTATATTATAAGTATATATATAAATTACAATGGTATTGGAAAACATAAGTATAATGGGGGAGCAGTACAACCTGGGTTGTACAGTAATTAGGTGGAACAAGAGGACGGAGCTGTCAGGATTATGTCCAGTTGCCAATTATGTTTATTGCAATGGTAATTACTTATCTATTTACATGATAATTTCCGTTAAAACGGTTTTGATGGTACAATAAAAGCAGGTACTGTAAATATAGTAAGTGTTACAAGAAATATTAATACTTAAACAATAGATATTTTTTAAGAGATGATTTAAAGGAAGGGAGCGTAGTCTTTGCTCGGATGGGTGGGGGTAAGTTGTTCCACACCTTCACACCATGATATTTTATGGAGGTCTGGGACTGAGAGGAGCACATGGGGGTGGTCTTAGTAGCGATTATATACATCGAGATGCATCAGCTTCCCTTACATTCCTTACTTTATCTTCTTCCTCTCTCTCTCTTCTTTCTCTTCCTCTCCCACTCTGTTCCCTCCCTTAATTACTTCCTCTTCCCTTTTTATTTTCTCCCTTCACACATCAGTCTCTATCTCTCTTCAGTATTCTCTATATTTATCCTATGTTATTGCTATTCCTCTTCTCTCTGCTTTCTCTCCTTTTCTACTCACTTGTACTCTCACCTATCTCTTATCTTCTCCCCTTTCTCTTCTTTCCCTTCCCTTTCATCACCCTTTCTCTCACCACTCCACCCCTTTAACTTTTCATCCCTTACCTCTCTCTCTCTCTCTCTCTCTCTCTCTCTCTCTCTCTCTCTCTCTCTCTCTCTCTCTCTCTATACATTCTTCTGCAAATTCTCTTTTGTACTTTCCGTCACTTCCTCTTTCCACTCCATCTTTTGCCTCCTTCACGCCTCCTTTCCTCCCCTGGCGTGGATGGCATGGCGTGGATGGCGTGGATGGCGTGGGTGTCGTGGGTGGTGGTTGTAGTGGAGTAAGACGAGTGCCCGCCGTGAGACAGGTGTCAGCCGTCACCCATTGGCCCGCCAGTCAAGCCGCCCCACACCCTCGCCTACCTGTTTCCGCCTCGTCAACGCCTGTCCGCCCGCCGCCCTCGCACGCCACCACCCACCACCATCCCGACACGCCACCACCCTCACACACCACACTCACTCGCCACCCATTATCGCCCTCACTCGCCACCCACCGCCGCCCTCACTCGCCAACCACTGCCGCCCTCATTCGCTATCCATTGTCGCCCTCACTAGCCACCCACCGCCGCCCTCACTCGCCACCCACTGTCACCTTCACTGTCCACCCACTGCCGCCTTCACTGTCCACCCAGTACCGGCCTCGCTTGGCACCCACTTCCGCACTCATATATCACCCATCACCACCCTCACACCACCCTCACACCAACCCCCACCACCTGAGGTCTTGGTTGAACGCCGCCCCTCGTCTCGTCTCGTCTCACTGCCAAACTCTTTAAGCCAGCCACATGTAGAGTTACTTCCTGGTCGGTCAGTGTGTGTGTCTGTCATCTGAGACGTTTACGTGTTTACTGTGGCTTCTGGACCTCCTGTGCGTTTGTTATTGTTACCCAAAAGATGTTTATCATGATTATTACACTCTCTCTCTCTCTCTCTCTCTCTCTCTCTCTCTCTCTCTCTCTCTCTCTCTCTCTCTCTCTCTCTCTCTCTCTCTCTCTCTCTCTCTCTCTCTCTCTCTATCTCGTGTATGCCCGTCCAGGTCTTCATCATTATAATACTATAATAGAGATGGTCACTCTAGGCTGCCTCCTGACGCCGGTACTCCGTCATTGTGGTGGAGAGGCTGTTGGGGGGGGGAGGGTGTGGGGGAGGGATTGTGTTGGAGAGGGAGAGAAGGTAAAGGTGAGGAAGGTGGAGGTGGTGCAGGAGGTAATGGTGGGGGGGGGGGGTGGATGATGGATGATGATGGAAAGGTTATGGGAAATGTCGATTAAGAGGTGATGGAGGAGAAATGATGGTGAGTTGACGACAGTGAAGGGATGATGAGGCTGGTGATGGTAAGGATGGATGATGGATGATCTGACACTGAATGATACAGGATGATAATTTGTAACGAAAGAAAAAAAAAAACTTATTATTATTCGCCTTCAACTGTTGTTATAATACTTGTGTTGTGAACTGTTGGCTAGAATCCTCTGCTAACGGAAGCCCCATACCTGACCTGTACTTAAATATGTACCCATACTTTTACTTAAACTTGTAATTAAAATTTTACCTGTAATAACATATGAAATTATACCTATATTTATATTACTTGACCTGGGAAATAAAAATAATAAGATACTTTAAATAATAATTACCACCATTAACTCCCCACATCACACACACACACACACACACACACACACACACACACACACGCACGCACGCACACAAAGATGAACCTCCACTAAATCACACGACAGACATACCATATCCATACCATATCCATACTATACACCACTCTACACAAACACTCCAGAATCCCACCCATTTACTGCTCCCTACACTACCTGGGATAGATCATAAACACACACACGGCAATATTACTCAGATCCTTTTCCTTTCACACACACTTGAGGCGAAAATTTTTACTAGCCGGAGTATAAAAAGAGAGAGAGAGAGAGAGAGAGAGAGAGAGAGAGAGAGAGAGAGAGTAACTTATCGTATCAGAAGCTCCACTTTTCTTACTGTGTGTTGGGCAATTTGTCGTAGAAAACCTCATTCCTCACTTACCGGGTCCAGGCAGCCTCGTATATGCTGTAGTGAGAGTTAAGTGAGACAGACAGGGTGTGGGTGAGAGAGACAGGGTGTGGGTGAGAGAGACAGGGTGTGGGTGAGAGAGACAGGGTGTGGGTAAGAGAGACAGGGTATGGTTGAGAGACAGGATGTGGGTGAGAGAGCGAGAGAGAGAGAGAGGATAAGGAAGAGAAAGAGAAATTAAAGGTAAGAAAGACAAGACAAGACAGAGTGAGTGAGTGAGAGAGAGATATAAATTTCTTCCTTCATTTCCCTCCCATAACATGTCCTTTGTGCTATAACCAGAGAGAGAAAAACAGACAGAGAGATAGAGAGAGACGGAGAGAAACAGAGAGACCCCAGAGAGACGTGGCCGCTTTAACCAGGTGGTGATGGAGGATGAGGGGGGGGGGGGGGTGCACTAGCGGAGAGACGTTTATATTGATGGATGGAGAGAGGCGGGAACAACTCGACACGCCGCCGCAGTTTTTCATAGTTTCATTATACTGTAAACATGAGAAATTGCTCCTTCTCCCACGTCCCTGTACGTGATACATGCATAATTATCTGTGAGTTATGGTGCTAGTGGGGTGCCTGAGAGTGTGGGGGTGGAGGGGGGTGGGAGGGTGTGGGGTGTAGAGGGGTGGGGGGAGGAGGGTGAGAGATGGAAGGAGGGGGTTGACAGAAGGTAGAGTGGGGAGGAGGGGTGGGTGAGGGTATGTGGGGAAGAGGACGATGAGATAGGGGTGTTGGAAGGAGGGGTGTGGGGAAGAGAGGGATGTGAGAGGTATTTAGGGAGGAAGGGGAAGAGAAAAATTGTACGCTGGTAGTGTTAGGAAGATGAAGGGGAGGGGGATGAGGAGGAAGATAGGATGAGAGTGTATGGAGAGGAAGATAAGAGGGGAGTAAGGAGGTGGTGAGGATGAGAGGGCTATGAAGAATTGGGGAGGAAGGATGGGGAAAATAGAGAGATATGTGTGGAGGAGGAAGATGTGATGAAAGGGGTGTGGGGAAGAGATGGGAAAGATGAGAAGGAGAGAAAGAGGGGATGATTGGACAGTGAAGAACTAAGAGAATGAGTAATAACAGAGGGGACAGTGGTATGAGAATAGATTTAGAGAAATAAATAAATAAAGAAAAAGAGAGAGAGAGAGAGAATAAACCAGAAAAAGATGACAGAAAGTATTGAAAGAAGAAAAGAAACAGGAGAAGAACAGTGAAGAAAGGAGATGCAAAAGAAGACGAAGAAAATAATACTAAATTAAAAACAGAAGGTAAAGGAAGGACAATAAAGAGTTAATGAGGAAGAAACAGGTGAGTGAGGGAAACGCAATGACCTAAGTGAAGGAGAGAAGAATGAACAGCATAACGAGGCGATGATGAGTTAAAAAGGAAGGTGGAGATAAGTGACAATAGAAGGGTGTAGAGGGAAATTTAATTAAGAGTGAACGATAAGAAAAATACATAAGGGGGAAGGTGGTGAGGAGACTGTGTTGTTACTTGACGGGGTGGTTGGTGGTACTCGATGTCCAAGCCCTTATGACGATCACTACACACACACACACACACACACACACACGAGAGAATAAATTGCATCAATATATTAAATATGCAGCAGCTTAAGAACGAATGATAAGACACGCACAGCTTAAGGAAAAAATAAGGGAAATAATCTTAAGTGAAGGAAAATAATCAGAGACATAATGTAATCCGATAGTTTTACAGCTGTGGTAATCGTCTGAGTTATAAAAGTAATCGATAATCTTTTCCGAAATAAACTGTTATTTGTTTTTTGCATCCAGCTTAGTAAACTGTTTCAATCAAGGGTTCGAATGATGTTTGAGTCAACCTTTAGTGTTTTCGAATCGTGTGAAGTCTTATTACTTGGTTGATCTATTTATTTCCTATAATAATGTAAAAAAAAATTAATACCTTTTTTTCATCGTCTGTTGTTTCTTGATCCTCTGACTTAGCGTTCTTGTTCATTGTTTCAGTTGGGTGTCGAAGTTCAATCATTTAGTTAGACGGCCTGATTCGAATGTTTCGGTTGAGTGTTTCGTTTCATTTCGGGATCCAATGGTATAGAGAAGTTTTGGATTATTGTGTTGTTTTGTTCTGTTGTTTTGGTTCATAGATTTATCTTTCATTCTCTCTATCTTTTTCTTTCTTTCTTCTTGTGATTTTAATTGTTTGTTTATAATTCATTTAGTTATACCGTTTGGTTTACTGTACTCTCGCTGGTGTGGTTCTGTATTTTTTTGGTGTAGTTAAGTATTGTACTGTATTCTTACCTATCCCTCCCTCCCTTCCTCCCTCTTGTCTCCCTATCTTCTCCTTCCCCACCACCACCCCCCCCCCCCCCCAGTGGTGCCTGGTCAACCATCCATCAGCGGTGGGTGGTTCGCTCTTTACATTGAATCTGATAGTAATAATGTATAGATGTAATTATTCATCAATGTTTGACTAGTCATTTCTGAACAATTAATCACTATATAATCTGGTTGGATCTCTCTCTCTCTCTCTCTCTCTCTCTCTCTCTCTCTCTCTCTCTCTCTCCCTCGCTTGATCTGATGGTGGTGGTGGTGGGAGGTGATGGTGGTGATATGTTGGTGTTAGTGGTGTGGGTTGGTGTTAGTGGTGATGTTAGTCAGTGTTGGTGATGGTGTTAGTGGTGTTGGTGTCTGTGTTTGTGATAGTGGTGTTGGTGTTAGTGGTGTGGGTTGGTGTTAGTGGTGTGGGTTGGTGTTAGTGGTGTGGGTTGGTGTTAGTGGTGTTGGTGTCAGTGTTGGTGATAGTGGTGTTAGTGGTGTGGGTTGGTGTTAGTGGTGGTGTTAGTGGTGTGGGTTGGTGTTAGTGGTGGTGTTAATGGTGTTGGTGTCAGTGTTGGTGATAGTGGTGTTAGTGGTGTGGGTTATCCTTATCATTACTCCACTGAGGCCTCTAACTATGGTCTCTCTATCTTAATGGCGCTACCTGAGCTGGTGGTCCTGTTCCTGTTTTTCCTGTTGTTACTGACCTTGGTGCTGCTGTAGTGATGGTGATACCAGCAGGAGCAGTAGCAGTTATAGTGGTAGTTGTAATAATAGCGGTAGTACTTGTGGTATAGTAGTAATGGTGGTGGTTGTGGTGGTGGGCGTGTTGGTTGTTGTTGTTGTGGTGGTAGTGGGTTATAAATAGTGGGTCAGGACTGGGCGGTTCATCGGATCCATTAGTATTATCACACTAGGAGAGGGGGCTGAGGTGACCTAGGGGAGGGGGCTGAGGTGAACGAGGGGAGGGGGGCTGAGGTGACCTAGGAAAGGGGTGCTGAAGTGACCTAAGGGTGGGGGACTGAGGTGACCTAAAAATGGAGGGCTGAGGTGAGCTACACAGGTGAGATTCCAACACACCTCAGTGATTACTCTTCTGACAGGTGCTCAAAATACCTTCCCTTTCACTTCTTAATATCTCACCTGTTGGACAAAATCTCATGGATATTTTTTTCTGATTCTTATATGCATAGTTACAATTAATATCTGCTATAGTTACTCTTTAAAGAAAACAAAACTTGAAAAGAATATCAAGTCGGTTTTGCTTTTAAGATTAATTATCGTATTAACTAGAGGAACTCCTAAAATCTCTTCCCGAGTATGTACAATGGCAATTCACACACCTTGATTTTTTTTCTTCTCACCTTTTGACCTCTTGTGAAAATAAGACAAAGGAGTGAACTCATAAAACGTGTTGAGTCGATGTTGTGAGGTGTTGCCAGGTGTAGGTGTGCAATGGTGCAACGTCTTAGTCAACTTGAGGTAAATTACAAGAAAATGGCAAAAGGAAAGACTATTATATTTTTTGTTGTTGTTGTTGTTGTTGTTGTTTTGTTGTTGTTTTTTTGTTGTTTTGTTGCTGTTGTTGTTGTTGTTTTGTTGTTGTTGTTAACCCAGTATACAACGAAAGGAAGTTGTTGGACATAAAAACTGTCTATTTTTATCAGTAAAGGAAACATTGAGTAGGAAGAAGATGAGATGGGAAGAGGAAATAGAAGGGAGGAGGAAAGGGGGAGAATGAAAAGTTTGTGGGAAGGAGGAGGGAGAGAAAAATTGGAAGGAGTAAAGACAGAAAATGGGGAAAGAGGGACGAAGGGGATAGGGGAAGGAATTTGAAAGGAAAAGGGAAGGAAGAGTAAAGGAAAAAGGAGAGAGAGGGGTGGACTGAGGTTAAAATATCAACAAAGTGCTTGGCTGTTGCGTCATCGTCTTGGCCACCGCTCTCGCCTCGCTCTGACACTGAATCCACCCGACGGATTATGTACAAGAAACTCATCTAGATTTGTCGTCAGCGAACCCCTAAAGCTGTAATCACCCAGTATTTCAGGGAATGCGTTCACTCGAGTTGACATTAATCTGAATTTACATGAGTTAGGACTTTGTAACCGTTTCTAAAAGGTTTTCACTTTTCAGAAATTATTTAAGATGTGTTACTCAACTTGATTAGGTGTTAGTAAAAGGTTTTGAAGACGAGATGTATAGCAAACCATTCAGTGTACCTTTTCCTAGCAGTTGTGTGTCTTAAGTAAGTTAATAATTACATAAAAATAACTCGAAGACTTTTTTTGGGTGTGGATTTCCTGTGACGTATCTTCTGACCCTTGGTGGAGCTGAAGAGATTTTTCTAAGATGATGTAGAAAATTTTGATATGACTCACTAATGCAGGTTTTTCGAGTCATATTCTAGGTATTCTGATGTTCCTCTCTACATTTCTTCATCTTTCTCTATTATCGTCTTTGCTTGTGTCACTTTTCTTTGACTAATCTTACTTAAATCTATACAAACGTAAATTCTCCAAACTTTCCTTCAGCCTTTGTCCACTAAAGTAAACGAACGAGGAAAAGGTTGACACTTCAAAGCTCCCACTCGGCTATAACTTGACCCGCCACGCTTGAACTTTTTGCCACCGTCCACAGCCATTGTTAGTCTTGACATGTGTCGTCCTGTTGACCTTTACCTGTAGGGTCAGTTGTGTTGTTGTCAAGGTACACTGATAGAAATTTACCGTCCTTGTTAAATACGGTGTTGCCTGCCAAGATATACCTGTATTTAGCTTTGAGTTTCCTGTAACGCTAAGTGCTTTTATTCTGGTGCCTATAGCTTTGTTCAGGTCTTATAGCTTTATTTCACTCACACACTCATCATTATATCATGTATTGTCACGTTGATAGAAATTACCATTGTGATGATTATATATTTTACCCACACCCCCACACACCCAAAGAGAGCGTGGGGGAAAGGAGGGAGAGAGGGTGGAAGGGAAGGGAGGGAACAGAGGGAGAACAGGAGGGAAAGCAGGAGGGAAGGAGGGAGGGAAGGGGGTAGGTCTGCAGGGTCATCTCGTATTTTGAGAAGGTCACAGCGATTAGCATCCCACCGTGCATGAAATTTAAGTTTTATTGAAGTAATTTATCGTGGCCAGGCAGGAAATGGATCTTGTAGAGTGATTTATAGAAACAATATGCTAAGCGAATTGGAGACTTGGTGTGTGTGGGGGGGGGGGAGTGGGAGGTTGGGGGGTGGGAGGTTGGGGGGGGGTGGTGGAGATGTGGGGTTATACGTAGGTAACTGTAACGATGAACCTCTTGACTGGTATTATTCATATGTGTGGATGGTGGTAGGTGTTAGTGATGGTTTGTAGTATGGTGATGATTGATTGATTGTGGTTGTATTTGAGGGGTTGTGGTTTTGGTGGTGGAGGTAGTGGTGATGGTGGTTGATGATGGCGGTGACGGTAGTGGAAGTAGTGGTGATATTTGTGATGGGATGGTGGTGGTGGTGATAGTGGTGGTGATAGTGGTGGTGAAGAGGTGGGTGGTGGTGGTGGTGATAGTTGTGAATAATGACCATTTGCGCCGTGGTTAGGAAGGGGGGAGAGGAGGGGGGGGTGAAGGTGGAGGGGACCGGGGGGGAGGAGGAGGAATGGTTGGCGTGACTATGTGGATAACTACAGTGTGTGTGGATGGTTCTGAATGGAATATAGGCTACGTATGTGGATATAATGAATGGATAGAAGTGTGTGTTTGGGTGAAGCAATTGATTGGAAGGTGTAAAGACTATGTGGGCGGTAGTGTGTGGGGCATTATGTGTGTGTGGGTGGCCGTGGGTGGTCATGGGTCCGAGTATTAAGAGTGTGTAGGTGGCCGTGGGTGGTCATGGGTCCGAGTATTAAGAGTGTGTAGGTGGCCGTGGGTGGTCATGGGTCCGAGTATTAAGAGTGTGTAGGTGGCCGTGGGTGGTCATGAGTCCGAGTATTAAGAGTGTGTGGGTGGCCGTGGGTGGTCATGGGTCCGAGTATTAAGAGTGTGTAGGTGGCCGTGGGTGGTCATGAGTCCGAGTATTAAGAGTGTGTGGGTGGCCGTGGGTGGTCATGAGTCCGAGTATTAAGAGTGTGTAGGTGGCCGTGGGTGGTCATGGGTCCGAGTATTAAGAGTGTGTGGGTGGCCGTGGGTGGTCATGGGTCCGAGTATTAAGAGTGTGTAGGTGGCCGTGGGTGGAGTGATAATGCCCAGTAATTTGGTGTGGGCGTCGTCTTGATACCGTCGTGGGAGGAACAATTTTTTCTTGCTGTAAACATATCTACCGACAGCTACAGACCGCCTCCCCCTCCCCCCCCTCCTCCACGGGTGTAAGTCAAGCCAGCTCCGTACCCAGTGTTTGTAAACAAGGGAATTCCAGCTGTAAGACATATGTAAGTCACTGTAAATTATTCAGTAAACACATATGTGAGGATTAGTGTGTGTGTGTGTGTGTGTGTGTGTGTGTGTGTGTGTGTCTCAAGCAGTTCGTCGAGGTACATATTTGATTTTTTTTCTCATTAAAACTGGGGTCCATGAGAACTGGGGCCTACTGGAACCTATTAGACCTTGATCACAATCCTAATGATTAAGTTAGGTTAGCATGAGTTCGATTAGCACCTGGGCCCATTTGACCTGACACTAAACTCGTTTATCCCTTGGTGGATATTCGTCGTTTTGTTCAATAAACGACGGGTTTTGTAAAATGCGTTTATATATAACCGGATCTATTCCAAAGCGCTTGTACTGTATGTGCTTTTAAAGAACCGGCGATTTATAGAGGAGGCGAAAATAAAAGCGATTTTGTGTTTGTTAAGGTATTGGCGAAAACACACACACACACACACACACACACACACACACACACGGTGAAACATTCCTTGACATCCACAAACAACCTGAAGACATTCCTGGCCGTCTTCAGATACTTGGAGACCATCTAGGTACGACAGCGGTGGCTCCTCCTCCTTCAGGTGTGTTGGTGCTGGCATACTGAGGCGCCTTCCCTCCCTCCTCTCACCCCCCTCTCGCCCACTCTCCCCCTCCTCTCACCCCCCTCTCGCCCACTCTCCCCCTCCTCTTTCCCTCTCCTCTGCCCCCCTCCTCTCCCTTCTATCCCCTCCTCTTCCCCTCCTCCTCCAGGCTTAGCACAAATTCCAGCTCATTTATATGAAGATTAGTGATGAAATTGATGTGTAGGAATATCTAAACAGCAAGGGACCTACAAACAGGCTGACAAATAACTACAAGGACAAACAAATACACTCATACACTCACATACATACATACACATAAAATAGACACAAACACACACACACACACACACACACACACACACACACACACACACACTACTAAACGACCAAACAGACAGCCAGTTGAAAGAGACACGGGTGCCGAATGACACAGACAGGCCAACAGACAATAACAGCGTAACCTCCCGCCCTGTCAGACATAAGGAGAGGGTTTTAAAGGCCGTTCCTCCAGCCATCACACCCTGGCTTTGTCTATTACTCACGTATGCAAATGAGATGTGTGGGGGCCGCAATCTGCTGCACACAGATGCCACGTCAGGTCACAGCTCCTCCCATCCCACCAACACTTCACATCACAAATACAATCACTCAAAAATCCTCCCTACATTTTTTATTTTTTTATTTTACTCTTCTTTTAACCTCTGATAACTAAAGCTTGACACATTTACCTCACATTATTACCAGAACAATAGATGAAATAGTGATACGAGGAAGGGGGAAAAGGAAAGACCCATTTAGGGGAGGTGTTGTGTGGTGGTGAGGTGTTGGCAACATTGGGTTGAGCTTGGCTTCGGAGAGTGTTAACAAATCTCTAGGCTTTATCTCTCCAGATCTCTGTGTAAATGCACTCCCTCTCCCTCCCCCCCCCCCCCCCCGTCCTTCCCCTCCGACAGCCTCCATATTTCACCCTGGGGAGTGGCGGGTGGATCAGCCGGGTGTCGGAGATGAAGAGAGATGCTTTACCTTTATTGAAATGATAAGCGCTGGATTTATGGCTCTCGTGTGTGATGGTGAGGGAGGAAAGGAGGGAAGTGAAGGAGGGAAGTGAGGGAAGTGAGGGAGGGAAGTGAGGGAAGTGAGGGAGAGAGGGAGGGAGGGAGGGAGGGAAGTGAGGGAGAGAGGGAAGGGGTGAGGAAGGGGAAGGATTTTGCTTGTGTGAGAGTGAGGGTGTGTGTGTGTGTGTGTGTGTTTGTGAGTGAGAGAATGGAGACAGGAAATGTGAAGGTAAGAGAAACAAGGGAAGGAGGGAGGAGTTTGTGGATGAGGGACAGGGTTGTATGACAGTGTGAAAAGTGATTTGTTTGTGTGTATGAGAGAGGTGGGAGGGGTTGTGTGTGTGTATGTGAGAGGTGGGAGGGGTTGTGTGTGTGTGTGTGTGAGAGGTGGGAGGGGTTGTGTGTGTGTGTGTGTGTGTGAATGGAGAAGGTTGTGTGGAGATGGAGAGAGAGAGAGAGAGAGAGAGAGAGAGAGAGAGAGAGAGAGAGAGACCGACCGACCGGCTGATTCACTCTACATTATGTTTATAGTCAAGGCTGGGATCATTAAGGCTCAAATAACACTTTGTACTGTCTCTCATCTCCTCGTGTGTAAACTAAAGCGACAGACACACAGTTGTAGAGATGCTATTATGACCTCTCGTGACCTTAACGTATTGGAAGTGTAGTTTATTTACTTGGGGTAGTCTCCTTGTTAGTGTAATATTTTGAATATTTTTTTTTTATTTTCTTAGGTATATAATATGTGATCATACATACATATATTCATACACATACATACATACATACATACATACAATCAAAATTCACCTATTCTTACTGATCTTAATATCCATCCATCATCATCTCTTGCCATACCTTCCTCCTCCTCTTCTTCCTCCTCCTCCTCCTCCTCCTCCTCCTCCTCCTCCTCCTCCTCCTCCTCCTCCTCCCTCATCATCATCATCGTCACTACTCCACCGGCCCCTTCCTCTAAACTCTGCCATGATCGACTGAGGTGAATTCCCCCTGACACTGTATTTCACTGGGCCATTATTTTGTGTCACTGGCGCCGTTGGCCATCAAGCTGAATTATGAGCAGAATTATAGACTTGTCACTTATAATTTCTGGCCATCCATCTTGCGTGCATTCTCCTACGAGGGGAAGAAATATGGCTGTGTTTTGTCGGGCCTCTTGTCATGATTCTTTAGTAATATCTTCTTTAACAAGTGTGTGTAAGAGCTGATTAGCGATGGGTGGTGGGTACTGCTGGGGAGGTGGTGGGTACTGATGGAAGGGTGGTGGGTACTGCTGGGGAGGTGGTGGGTACTGCTGGGGAGGTGGTGGGTACTGCTGGAGGGGTGGTGGGTACTGCTGGAGGGATGGTGGGTACTGCTGGGGAGGTGGTGGGTACTGCTGGGTGATGGGGTGGTGGGTACTGCTGGAGGGGTGGTGGGTACTGCTGGGGAGGTGGTGGGTACTGCTGGGGAGTGGTGGGTACTGCTGGGAGGTGGTGGGTACTGCTGGGGTGGTGGTGGGTACTGCTGGGTGGTGGTGGGTACTGCTGGAGGGGTGGTGGGTACTGTTGGAGGGGTGGTGGGTACTGCTGGAGGGATGGTGGGTACTGCTGGGGAGGTGGTGGGTACTGCTGGGGAGGTGGTGGGTACTGCTGGAGGGGTGGTGGGTACTGCTGGAGGGATGGTGGGTACTGCTGGGGAGGTGGTGGGTACTGCTGGGTGATGGGGTGGTGGGTACTGCTGGGGAGGTGGTGGGTACTGCTGGGGAGGTGGTGGGTACTGCTGGGGAGGTGGTGGGTACTGCTGGAGGGGTGGTGGGTACTGCTGGAGGGGTGGTGGGTACTGCTGGGGAGGTGGTGGGTACTGCTGGAGGGTTGGTGGGTACTGCTGGAGGGGTGGTGGGTACTGCTGGGGAGGTGGTGGGTACTGCTGGGGAGGTGGTGGGTACTGCTGGAGGGGTGGTGGGTACTGCTGGAGGGGTGGTGGGTACTGCTGGAGGTGGTGGTGGGTACTGCTGGAGGGGTGGTGGGTACTGCTGGAGGGGTGGTGGGTACTGCTGGAGGGGTGGTGGGTACTGCTGAGGGGTGGTGGGTACTGCTGGAGGGGTGGTGGGTACTGCTGGAGGGGTGGTGGGTACTGCTGGAGGGGTGGTGGGTACTGCTGGAGGGGTGGTGGGTACTGCTGGAGGGGTGGTGGGTACTGCTGGAGGGGTGGTGGGTGCTGCTGGAGGGGTGGTGGGTACTGGTGGAGGGGTGGTGGGTACTGCTGGAGGGGTGGTGGGTACTGCTGGGGAGGTGGTGGGTACTGCTGGGGAGGTGGTGGGTACTGCTGGGGAGGTGGTGGGTACTGCTGGAGGGGTGGTGGGAACTGCTGGAGGGGTGGTGGGTACTGCTGGGGAGGTGGTGGGTACTGCTGGAGGGTTGGTGGGTACTGCTGGAGGGGTGGTGGGTACTGCTGGGGAGGTGGTGGGTACTGCTGGAGGGGTGGTGGGTACTGCTGGAGGGGTGGTGGGTACAGCTGGAGGTGGTGGTGGGTACAGCTGGAGGTGGTGGTGGGTACTGCTGGAGGGGTGGTGGGTACTGCTGGAGGGGTGGTGGGTACTGCTGGAGGGGTGGTGGGTACTGCTGGAGGGGTGGTGGGTACTGCTGGGGAGGTGGTGGGTACTGCTGGAGGGGTGGTGGGTACTGCTGGAGGGGTGGTGGGTACTGCTGGAGGGGTGGTGGGTACTGCTGGAGAGGTGGTGGGTACTGCTGGAGGGGTGGTGGGTACTGCTGGAGGGGTGGTGGGTACTGGTGGAGGGGTGGTAGGTACTGGTGGAGGGGTGGGTACGTGAGGGTGGTGGGTACTGCTGGAGGGGTGGTGGGTACTGCTGGAGGGTGTGGGTACTGCTGGAGGGGTGGTGGGTACTGCTGGGGAGGTGGTGGGTACTGCTGGGGAGGTGGTGGGTACTGCTGGAGGGGTGGTGGGTACTGCTGGAAGGGTGGTGGGTACTGCTGGAGGGGTGGTGGGTACTGCTGGAGGGGTGGTGGGTACTGCTGGGGAGGTGGTGGGTACTGCTGGGAGGGTGGTGGGTACTGCTGGTGGGGTGGTGGGTACTGCTGGGGAGGTGGTGGGTACTGCTGGAGGGGTGGTGGGTACTGCTGGGGAGGTGGTGGGTACTGCTGGAGAGGTGGTGGCTACTGCTGGAGGGGTGGTTGTTAAACACCACTCACACCACACACCACCCACACCACCCACCACCCACACCACCCACCACCCACATCACCCACCACCCACATCACACAACGTCCACACCACAAACCACCCACACCACCCCCCTCCAACCACCCTCCCTCCCTCCTCTACTCATAATAGATCTTTAGTGTGGTGCCCAGAAGTGCAGACTGTGATGGAGGGAAGGCAGGAAACACCAACCTACAATGACGTGCTTCTTTTGGGTTAATGGCAGGTGAGGGAACGCCAGGTAACCCTATTTCTCCCTCCTCCATATCCTCCCTTTCACCCTTCACCCCCCTTAAGCCCTCCTCCCTTGTTTAGCTTTACTACAAAATAAACAAACGAGGCTAATGATTAACTCCCTAATAGAGAGAGAGAGAGAGAGAGAGAGAGAGAGAGAGAGAGAGAGAGAGAATAAAATATATTAAAGAAACAGTAATACGGACAGATAAACAGACAGATAGACAGGGAAACAATTACAGACAGACAGACAGATAGGAATGTCTACAGACAGACACAGAGACAGGAATGTTAGCAGGCAGAGACACACAGACAGACAGACAGATTGACAAGCAGACAGGCAGACAAACATACAGGCAGGCAGGCAGGCAGACAGGTAAAAAAAAAAGACAGATTGACAAGCAGACAGGCAGACAGACAGGCAGAGGGGAGAGAGTTTATGGAAGTTTTGCATGTCAACATCAATTCTGGATGGAGCACACGAGGAATTCCCAAACAGGTATTTTTATTATGTTTTAAATACAGGTAAGCGTTCCCATCAATCACCAGGTGTCTTCAGGTAAGGTTAATCTTATATGATCTAATTAAGTCCTGAGTTTAGAGTGGTTATCGTACTCAAGTAGTAAGCAGTTATTGTAATCAAGGGTTATCCTCGTACTCATTGTTATAATCAGGGGTTGTCGTTTTATCTAAGCTGTTATAGTACTCAATGGGCTGTCATTATACATCAGCATCGTACTCTAGGAGGTAATTCATCACGTTCAAGCCCATGGAATTTGTACTCAAGCGGCTGTCATCGCACTCAGTCAAGAGGTCAGTTTGTACACTCAAGGGGACTAAGTTATCATACTTGACAGTCTAATTCATCATACTCAGGAGGAGAATGTTTAACGTACTCAGTGGATTGAGTTCGTATTCCCTGTATTCATTTACCATTCATTAAAAGATTCAATAGTTTACATTCTCGTACTCAACAGATTAAAACATCGTACTCGGAGTTTAAGATAATTATACACTACTTTTGAGTACTTGATGCTCGTACTCAACACTACTTTTGAGTACTTGATGCTCATACTCAGGGGATAAGTAGAGTCGTGGGTGATTACAGTGTGGTTAAGAACTCCTTCAGTGACTCAGACAACTCACCTGCCGTCACTAATGAGCCAAATACGATACGGTCAACCTTACCTGAATCCTGTACAGGTATTTGCTGACCCAGGAACGTAAAATAGTATCTGGCGGGGAAGAGATCACAAAACCAAACGTCCCAACTCTTAAAAGCTTTTATTTCCAACATAAATTACTAGAGTGTGGTTTTAAGTTTCTTCTCTTGACAATAATTACGTCAATTATACAGTTAAGGATAAGTAATTTACAAAGGGTGAATACTCAGCACATTGGCTTCATGTTTTAAGATGCGACACTTGGATGAACACGTAATTTACCTGTCTGTCTGTCTGTCTATCTGTCTGTCTGTCTGTCTGTCTGTCTCGTCACATCTCCCGCATCTCACGATCATTTATCTTAGTGTTTTTGTTTTGTGTTACCTGTGGCCTAATTTACATTCACACCTGATCAAATTAAAGGGTAGGTGTAGCGGCTCACGTCTCATCTCAACGCCTTTATAATAGGACTCGCAAGATTACCAAGTCCTGTGTCCTTCAGGATCTCAATAGTTGTGACGCATGTAGGACCTAACATACTTTTGAATTTTGCTAGTTAAGGAGTTTATAGGACTCTACCTCCTTCAAATGCACTAATTGGATCCTATCATTTACAGGGAATGCGGATCATAGGACTCTTAGAATCCTTAAGGAAGCTTCTTATAACCAAAGAGGTCACTGGAAAGATCTTATCCTTCAACAAGTCTTCACTTATCACAGGACTTCACCTCGTAGGATCTCTCTTTCAACAGGACTTCACCTCGTAGGATCTCTCTTCAACAGGACTTCACCTCGTAGGATCTCTCTTGAACAGAACTTCATCTCGTAGGATCTCACCTCGTAGGATCTCACTTCGTAGGATCTCACTTCGTAGGATATTCCTTGAAGGTAAGAAGCCTAAAATGACTTCATCAAATATCCTCTATGATAACGTTGACTAATATCAGTAGTTAAGTCTCTTCATCTGATGGGAAATAAATTGCATATCTCCTCCAGTCAAGATATAACTCAAGGTGAAATTGTACTCTGGCCGAGGTATATCCCAAGGCAACAGCATAATACCAGGGGGATATACACGCGCCTGTTATACCTCGCATACTACGTCGTTGTCTCCAAGCTGTGTTAGTCTGTCTGTTTCTCTGTGTCTGTCTGTCTCACGATTATCTCTATGTAGTTTGCCTCTTCGGGGAGACTTTGTGGAGGTCTCTGGGGGCAGTACGAGGATATACCACACATCTCAAGGGCTATCTCTTTCTTGATGATAAAATCTGTCTCTTTGTTTCTGTCTGTATATCTATGCCTCTCTGTCTCACTGTTTGTATTTTTCTCTGTCTGTCTGTCTCTCTCTATGTCCTTCTGTCTTACTGTTTCTCTCTCTCTCTCTCTCTCTCTCTCTCTCTCTCTCTCTCTCTCTCTCTCTCTCTCTCTCACCACCGTTATAATGGAGCATAAAGAGGAGACAGGTAAGGGTAGGGAGGCCAAGCTATCACACTAACCTCTCGAGTTTATATCAATGGTTTATGTAGCTGCGTCAGGCGATGGTTGTGTGTGTGGGAGGTAAAGGGTAGAACCTCTCTCCCTCCCTGTCTTGTCTCCCTCCCTGTCTTATTTGTCTCCCTCTCTGTCTTATCTTCTTCCCTCCCTCCCTGTCTCGTCTCCCGGGTTATAACCTCACTGCCTTATTATGGCTATTTGGACAACCTATAGATTCTCTTTTGTTTTTTAAAGGAATATTTTATACTAGATTTTGTTTATTTGTTTTTATTTATTTTATTTTATTTATTTTATATTTTATAATTTTTTTTTCTTTTAGCTTTGTTTTAATTTTCTCTTTCTTTGTTTTTGTTTTCTTTTTGCTTTCTGTCTTTTATTTATCGACCTACTATAGATTATTCAGGTTATTTTGAATGGTGAGAGTCTTTTGTTTTATAAGGAATATTTTACATTGTGTTATTGGTTTATTTATCCTTCTTTTGTTTTATTTTCGTTTGTTTATAGTTCTGTTACTTATAGCTGTTTGGAATACCGATAGGCTTTTGTTTTTTGAAGTTATATTTAAACCTCTCTGGAAATTGCTTTTATTATCTTTTTTATCTCATCATTATCGAGTTATTCTTTTATTCTGGTGATTAGTAAATCTTATTATCTCTCCATTTTGTTTATCGAGGATTATTTCGCCTTCCTTGTAAGTTTGTTTATCTTCTTCCTCTTCGTTTTTGTCTTCTTGGGGTCGTCTTGTAGGCTTCAATCTGATGCGATATTGTTTTTTCATTTGTTATTATTATATTCCTTATTGCAGCGTTGTACTTGTGTTCTTCGATATTCTTTCATTTTATTAGTTCAAACTTTCTTTTCCTTTCTCTCTTCTTTCTTTTCCTCTCTCTCCTCTTTCTTTTCCCTTTTCTTGCTCTCTCTCTCTCTCTCTCTCCTTCTTTCTTTCCTTCCTTGTACCTCCTTTCCCCGTCTCTCCTCTCAGTAACTTCATTGGTTAAGGCTTCTTCTGAATACAGTCACCTGTCTCCCATCTTACGACTCTTAGACGCTTCTATATTCATCAGACATAGAGAAATATCAATGAATTAAAGTTAGATTTGTTAAAGTATATTTGTAAACAACTATGAATGATTGTAGGTTAATTAAATCCTTGTTCCATTAACCCCCTTCAATCTCATATACCCATTAGAACTGGGCCCCATTAGGACTGGGGTCTAATCCGAGAGGTAGAGTAAGCTGGAGCCTATTAGGACGTTCAAGATACATGTTTATGATATTTACATTACATAGATATTACTTTAACCTGATCTCTGTTTGGGTTTAGATAGTCAATGAAGCTTTGGAGTAAACTTTATTGAGTGGTTATTATAGAGCCGTGAATCTCTGCTGCTGCCGTCGTCTTTCCTTCAAGGGGCTGAGACTCTCATTAACAGTGTTTGTCGTGTTCCTCGCCCTCAGTGATGACCCACCAGAGAAAAACGTGATTTTTTTTTTTGCCTGCCTCCAGCCTCACATCTTAGGACGAAAACACGTAATCAACTCTCTCTCTCACACTCTCTTTCTCTCACTCTCTCTCTCTCTCTCTCTCTCACTCTCACACTCTCTTTCTCTCACTCTCTCTCTCTCTCACTCTCTCCCTCTCCCACACACACTCACACACACTCTTTCTCTCTATTCCAAGTACCTTTTAGATTTAACGAATGATGTAATAGTTCATTCCATCTTAGTATTTATCCTCTAACCTAACCTAACCTAACCTAACCTAACCTAACCTAACCTAACCTAATCTAACCATATATCCAGCAATGTTCAATACCCTCCTCCTCCTCCTCCTCCTCCTCCTCCCCCTCCCCCTTCTCCCTCCCCTTCTCCCTCCTCTTCTCCCTCCCCTTCACCCTCCCATTCCCCTTCCCCCTCCCCTTCCCCCCCTCTCCCCTCCCCCTTCTCCCCGCATGACTCGGCCACTATTGCCATTTGAGAAATGCCACTAGACCAGCACGCAAGACACACACACACACACACACACACATACACACACACACACACGAAGGCATTTTCAGGAGCCATTTATCCACACGAGGTAATGGAAACCTTTGAGGCCGATAAGGGCAAGGCTGAGGCCGCCCCTTTGTGAGGTAATTGGCACAGCTGACATACCCGGGATTGTGGTTAATTGTGGTAGAATTGTAAAATAATATGGTGGGGGTCGTTGGGTGAGTGGCGCTGGTTGTGGTTGTTTAAGAGAGAGAGAGAGAGAGAGAGAGAGAGAGAGAGAGAGAGAGAGAGAGAGAGAATCGTTGGTAGATTATGTTTATATAGTGAAAAATGTCTTGTCCTGAGGGCTACGTCTCTGTCTCTCTCTCTATCTCTCTGTCTCTCTCTCTGTCTCTCTCTCTCTATCTCTGTCTCTTTCCCTCTATCAATGTCTCGAGTAGTGTAGCTGAGAAGATAATCCTCACTGAATTATTACTCACTTTTCTTCGACTCTTAGGCTAAGACATTTTCCGGTAACTTACAGAACGTATTGATTTACTCTGTCTAAATCCATCACCAATGTCTGTCAGATGTATTTGTGTAGTGTCTCTAGAGGCTCACGTCACCAGCTAGAAGGAAGCTTATCTTTACCGACCTCTTACAAACTCCATCATGGCAAGATTACATAATAAAGATATCTAGGAATCTGCTTTGGGGACATAACGTTAGACGAACCCTCAACAAACCCGAGTTTTGGGGAATTTTATTATAAGAACTCCAATAAATCCGAGTTCTGGGGAGTTTTTTTTTAACGAAGCTCAGTAAATCCGAGTTTTGGGGAAATTTTATCGAGACATTGATAGTCCTGGGGAAATTTTAATGTATAAATCTCTGGAAACTCCAAATCCTCGACACACATAATCATACGAGCGTCTGCGGCTGTGAGTCCTGGGCCTTACAAGCGTCTAGGTATTTACATTTAGTGAAATATTTGAACATAAAATCCCAAATTACTTCCTGATGGTGCAGCGTCGCCAGTAAAAGGTGTTTGTAGACGTCGCTGGCTGTGATAAAGTGGTGCTTTCTGGGAGAACAATTGTGTGTGATTATATATGTGGGAGGGGTGATGGATGGGGGGGGGGGGGATGGTGAAGGGACGGGTGAGAGGGGGAGGAGGGACGGAGAGGGGTGATGGATGGGAGGTGGAGGGCCGGGGAGGAGGGACGGAGAGGGGTGATGGATGGGGGGGTGGAGGAACAGGGAGAGGCGGAGGGGGATGGGTGATGGATGGGGGGGGGGTGGAGGAACGGGGAGAAGGGATTGGGTTGGTGGGGGGGGGGGGGGGGGAGAGACACCGGTAGCCACACACAGAGACAGTATAGGTGACAGGGTTGGTTGTGGTTCAGTTGGGTACACACACACACACACATCATCATCATCAGGTGGCAGGAGCCTTAACAACATCAGTCTCCCGGTGAGAGACAGACGGCCAATCACCGATGCAATAAACAACATACTCTGATCCCTGCCTCCACCCTCACACCCACCTTCCCTCCACCTTCACCCTCTCCCCTCAACCCTTACCCTCTTCCCTCCACCCTCACCTTCCCCCTTTCCTCCACCTTTACTCCTCACCTTCCACCCTTCCCCCCTTCCCTCCACCCTCACCTTGCCCCCTTTCCTCCACCTTTACTCCTCACCTTCCACCCTTCCCCCCTTCCCACCTTCACCCTCCCCCTTTCCTCCACCTTTACTCCTCACCTTCCACCCTTCCCCCCTTTCCTCCACCCTCACCTTCCCCCTTTCCTCCACCTTTACTCCTCACCTTCCACCCTTCCCCCCTTCCCTCCACCTTTACCCTCCAGAAGACACCCAGCCACTCTTTCCTTGCTCACCTCACCACTTTAATCACCTGTAGTTTATCATAATCAACACTACTTTCTCTTAGCTCAATGGTAGATCAGGAGAAGAGTGTTTTCTGATGGGCAAAATGTCTAAGTGAAAAGTTATGATTCATTTACGTAACCTATAGGCCTAAGTAAGAGTTGTAAGTTGTAGGTTATAGGAAGAGGAGAAAGAGAGAGAGAGTAAAGAATATGATGGAAAGAAAGTGTGGTGAAGGAAGGAGATGAATAATGATGATGTTAGTGTGATGAAGAATGAGGTGAGATATGGCCGCTCACACAGGATGTTGTTGTAGGATGATCAACTGAATTACATTGACACACTGACCATAGAGGTAAAGATAAGTAAACAGAGGTGAGATGAGATGGTGAGGAGAGAACATTATAGAATTACTTACTATTGATGGAAGATATAATAGAGAGAGAGAGAATGATAGAAGATAAGAAAGAAAGAAGGAAAGACATGGAAAAAGAATGAATATATACGTGTATATATGTATGAGGTGCAAACACAGTGTCACATACCAGTACCTTCTCTTAGTGTAAACAACAACATCCAAACAAAACAAAACATACCCCAAACACCTCACCTTGTAACTCTTACCTCTCCTCCTCTTCACCTCCTCCTCCTCCTCCTCTTCTTCTTCACCCCCTCCTCCTCCTCTTCACCCCCTCCTCACCCCCTCCTCCTCCTCCTCCTCACCCCCTCCCCCATCTACTACAATATCCGACTTATGTTTTGTGGGGAGGAAGAAGGAAGGAGGGGGGGGGGTCCTTAGGGAAGAAGGGGGGAGGGGAGGGAAGGGGAGGGGAGGGGAGGGGAGCTTAATGAGTAAGGAGAAGGGGCGACAGAGCAGATGGCACTTGTCATGCAAGCTGTCAACGCGGGTTTGTTTACCATCACAGGTACGCCCCGTGGCCTCTTACCTGCTCCCCCTAATTAAGGCTCCGGCCACCAGTAAACACCTCACGAACTCGACAAATGGACGGCCATGCATCAGCCTCACCCGCGCCATTTGTTTCTGTAGCCTCCCTGACGTCATCGATGAGGAGATAGTCAAGGGTCGGGAGTCTCGGAGCCTCGTAGGGTTATATGGTGTGAGTTGCGTGTACAGCTCTATGGATGATTTTCTTGGACTTAATTGACAACTCATTGACTGACTGACTTAGTGATTGACTGACTGACTGACTTACTGACTGACTGACTAAGGAAACGTTTTTGACTGGCTAAGAGAACGTTTCCCTTGACCCTCCCATCACTGCTGCCCTCTGTTCGATTCGACCTTCGACCTCAAAACCCTCGACGCCCCACCCACTAGGCCTAAGACTTGCTGAACAATTCTTGGTCACTCGTGTTCCTCCCTGGCCTATGACACGTCCAGCCTGGCCGAGGATATGAAAGTCCATCTAACTGGTTCATTTTCACTCCAAACCTAACCTAACCTAACTGAGAATGTGAGAAAACATCTTATTTCAGACCAAATAGCGTCGAATGTGTTTTGACTCTGATTATTTTAGCCCAAATATTGTTGTTGATAATTTATTTTAGGAATGACTAATCTGTTTTCAATAAATAAAATAAAATAAAATAATAATTGCGCAGTAGAATTTAATTTGTCTAATGTGTTACAGTTTAAAGCATCTCTGTTATTACTGAGCCTTGGAAGTCTGTCACGAGCAATATATACACAGTATTCCTATTTCACATACAGTTAAACTTTACCAGTAATATATGCATGTATACGCCCCACTACACTTGCCACACCCCACTACACGTCCCACAACCCGCTACACCTACACCACCCCGCTACGCTTGCCACACCCTGATACACGTCACTGTCGCCGTCAGACCAATGCAGTGACGACGATAAAAGCAGGTTATCTCCCTCCCCTCCGACGTGCAGGTCCTAAACGTCCACTTTACGCCCCGTATCGTAGGGCGTCCGGGCACGCCCCTCCCATCCATCCTGCCATGGAGACCTACCTGCCACGCCACCCAATTAAGGTCGCCTCTACCTAGTGCTGCGTATGTGGTTCGAGTCCTTCAAACAGAGATGAGTTGCCGAGCTGTTGGAGGCGATTTAGGGAGTTTCTGAGAGGTTAGTTGTCGTGAAGAAGAAGATTGTCGAAGATTAGGGACAGTTCTTGGAGTTATATGATGTTCGATGACTAAGATTAGAGCTATTTTGGGGAGATTCTGTGAGGTTGGTTATTGAGGATTGGTACAAGTCGAGGAGGACCAGTGAGGTTAGTTACCGTGCCGTCTGGGGTTGGTCCCGAGAGGTGGGGTTAACGGGTACCTGTTACTGTGAGGTTAAGGGGGCGCTTTTGGGAGCTTCATTAAAGTTAGTTGCCATTAACATTAGGATGTTTTGGGGTTCTGTAGAATGTTTGATGGGGAGTTGACATGGATTATAATTAAGAATAAATTACTAAAGAAATGCAGTAAATAAGCTGTTAAGTTGCCATAGAACGCTAACTAAAAGAGTTACCAAAGGAAGCAAACTGAGAGTTGCCATAGTATGCTGAGAGAGCTGTCATGAAGTGTTTTCTAAGAGTTGCCATAGGGCATTCATTGTGAGAGTCATGGGGGGCTGAGTGATCTGTCATTGGGCACTGAGAGAAGATACTGATAGAAGAGAGTTGCCATCGGGCGCTGACAGGAGAGAGTTGCCATGGGGCGCTGACAGGAGAGAGTTGCCATGGGGCGCTGACAGGAGAGAGTTGCCATGGTCCAGGACAGGTGGAGTATTTCCGTAGCTGACATAGAGCAGAAGGCAGGCAAGGACCCTGAGCTATGTCAAGTAGCCAAGGAGCTCACCTCACGAGTCATGCTGGACAGACTCACACGCTAATTGTAACAAGCTTATTTGAGCAACAGATGCAAGACAGACAGACAGATGGACAAACAGACAGACAGACAGACAGACAAGAAACAGACAGACAGACAGACGTACTTCGTTTTACGGGCTGTGGAGTCAGAGGAACGAGCGTAACTTAATTTTTATGGGAATTTTATTTCGCAATTTAGACAATGATAAAAGGTTTCCTCGTCCACTTGGAGCACGTTTGATGAGGTTACGTCGAGTCTGACTGCCTCTAACATTACTCCCATAAGCTGAGATCATTATAAGCGACATTCTCCTCATGCACACGGACGTTTGGCTGTACACTATGTGAATATCTTACGTCAGGTTGAGCAATAAATAGGAGCTTTTTTTTTTTTTTTTTACGTAACTGGTGCAGGAGAGACACACACATGTTGGTCGGTTTTACGCAATATTCGCTCTTGAGAAAACACGTATGTTGACATTTAAATTATTCATTGTTCTTCATTATGTATTTTTATTATTATATTATCATTGGAGTGGTTCCCATTGGTCTGAGGTCTCGTATGCAGTGAGTATTATTATGCTTTTGGTTAATAAGGTAACACTGTCGTCACTTCCTCAGCTGGGTGGACTAGGGGATGCACTATCCTGTGTTCGTGTTTATTATTCATTGTTTTGTTTACTTCATCTTTATTTTCCATGTCGTTATTGATTTATCGTCGTCTCCCATATTTTTGGTATATAGTCTCTCCTTATTCCCGTTTTCTATATATTAATTCCTTTTGCACTCGCCTTCCATTTTCTATAATTCCTGTTATTTAAGTTGGTGTTGTTGTTGTTGTTGTTGTTGTTGTTGTTGTTGTTGTTGTTGCTGCTGCTGTTAATGTTGCTATTGCTTTTATGAGAGTATTATTAGTGTTGTTTTTTATATTGCCAGAAGTACTTCATTGAAATATATCCCCCTGAGGCGACCTCTACCATAAGTGTCAACAACCAAGTCTCTAGAAGCGATAACACTTCCGCTGGAATCGATCTATCGTTGATTACCTTCAGGAACATCAGGCCTCGCCTCCAGTAAACACCTCCATGAGTAGCGATATCCCCCCAAAAATGTCAACTCCATAAGCGATATCAAATCCCCGTCAGGAGCGATAATCTCTTGTGGTATCTTCATCAACACCGATATCTCCCTCATATATCTCCCTGTAAGAGTTACATCGCTAAGAATACCTCCATCAAGGGCGATTATCTCCGTCGAATATCTCCCGGTAGCACCATCTCCGGCACCATCAGGAGCAGCATCAGAGGCGGGACGTCAGTAGGAGGGGTGTAGAGCAGGTGGTGGGGGTGAGTGTAGGTAGCGGTGTGGTGTCGGGCCGCCTTGTTGCTGTCAGCCCAGCCCGGCACCCCCATGAATACCTGGCGCTCCGCAGGACGCCGACGGGTACACACGCCGTCAGCCACCGTCCAGGGCCGCGGTGCTCTGTCGCAAGGACTCTCCTTCTCCTTCCTGCCTCCTGCTGTGGGGATATCGATGATGGCGTTGGTGAGGCTCCTCCTACTTCCTGTTATGGGACAGTGGTGGTAGGTGTTACTACTGCGCTAAATGGCTGTTGTTATTTCTGTTTCTGTCATCATTTACTTCCTGTTCTTCCGTAAGTTAGTTTTTTGGTACCCAGACTGTTCTCTTTCCCCGTAAGCTAGACGATGTTGCTGCAACCTAACCTAACCTAACCTCGGCTGTGTCTGCTTGGTATGCAGTGGGTTCTCTTACACAAATAAGGCTGTTTGGTTTGCTGTGCTGCTGCCACATCGACTGTTCATACCCAGTGTGCTGTGCCTCTTCTCTGGTTGTTGCTGTCAGGGAGCTGAACTGCCGCTACCTCGGCCTTTCCTTTACGATCTGTTGTGCTTCTCATGGTGTAGCTGTCGCTGTCATGTGTGCTTTGCTACCGCTGCCTCGCGCTCGGCTGTCGCTGTCTAATGTGCTCTGGCGCTGTGCTGCTGTCGGCTGTGCTCTATATCTGTACGCCAAGATGTATGTTGGTGTCATGTTGCAGTGACAGGTGAGTTCTTGCAATGTGTGGTGGATCTCTCTCTCTCTCTCTCTCTCTCTCTCTCTCTCTCTCTCTCTCTCTCTCTCTCTCTCTCTCTCTCTCTCTCTCTCTCTCTCTCTCTCTCTCTCTCTCTCTCTCTCTCTCTCTCGTGTTACTGCAGCTGATTAATTTACCAAAGTTAATTCAGTGCTTAAGTGATGAGGCAGATAACCAGCATGACTCAGACCCCTCGACCCCCCCCCCCCCCCTGCTTACCACTTCACTCCTCCTCGTCTCCTTCCTCCTCCTCCTCCTCCATATCTTCTTCCTTCATTCCTTTCGTCTTCTTCCACCTCTTCCTTCCCTTATTCCTTCATCCCTTCCTCTTCTTAATTTCTTAATTTATTCCTTCATTTCCTATTTCTCCTCTTCGTACCCTTCTTCCTCCATGCACCTCCTCATTTTCCTCCTCTTTCTTCCTGGTTCTTTTCTTCACACTTTTCCTTCAAACTTTCTTTCCGCCGCTTTACTTCTCTCTCTCTCTCTCTCTCTCTCTCTCTCTCTCTCTCTCTCTCTCTCTCTCTCTCTCTCTCTCTCTCTCTCTCTCTCTCTCTCTCCTGATTCCGAGTTCATTTACCGTGTACACACACACTAGACAAAAAATCCTAACACCAAAACGGTCTTAAGCACCCTCCCATAAAAGACATTGCCAGTGCGAGCAATCAACAGCGCTTGGCGTCTCACATCCACTCGTAATGACACTCTTATGGGAACAACGTCAGGCAAACGTTCGCCAGCCTTCTTCCTACTGTGACGCTACTTTATTTGTACAATCACAAGGCTGATCAAAGAGAGAAATAATAAAACAGCCAACAGCGCCTGGCGAACCCCTTCAACTCCCAGTGAGAACACAAATGGAAACATCACCAGACGAATGTTCGCCGGCCTTGTTTCTGTTGCTGTGCTGTTTTATGACTGGTAAAAAAAAAGAAAGATAAAAACATAATCCTTTATGGCACCTCATCAACTCACCTGTTGTACCTGTCCACCGACACTGACCGTCGCTCACCCTACCTGTGATGTTCTCGGCTCCTCGTTTTCAGGTACCTAATTAGCATGCATGAGACCTTGATGACAAATTGGGAAAACACGTCGTGCTGTGAGGACGGCGGAGTGTGTGTGTGTGTGTGTGTGTGTGTGTGTGTGTGTGTGTGTGTGTGTGTGTGTGTGTGTGTGTGTACGATCTCTCTCTCTCTCTCCTAGTTACAGAACACACATGGTGATACCCTAACACTGGTTTAAAGTTGACCATTGACGATTCCTCACACCTCCAGATAAGAAGAAAGATCAAATAACTTACGAATCTTGGGGAAATAATTTTTATCATAGCTTACGTGATGAGTTAAGAGGAAATTATTTGTATACCGGAGTGTTAAATGAACTAGTTAGCATCCCCGTATCTCCTACCCAGAGAAGGAGTAAATAATTAACTTAACAAAAGCTAAATATTCACCCCATGTAGTAGCCAGAATGAGCCAGTTAAATAAAAGCTTACAGAGCCAACTCACAGGGAGATAAAAATTAAACAACTTGCCTCTAAGATGTTATTCTTGTGTCGTACCTGAAGTGAACTAGTTGGGAAAATTTTTACATCAACGAGAGAGAGAGGAAAGAGAGAGAGAGAGAGAGGGGAAAACATTAACTTATAAAATCTCTTGAGACTCTCGACCAGAGGCTGTAAAACAACTGAGTAAAAGGAAGAATTTAATGAAGCAAAGAGGATCGAATGCTACGGGAGATGTAATCAAAGGTCGTTTTACAAGGTTGGGTTAATTTTTTTTTCTTCTTCTTCTTTTTCCCTGACACACGACACATTCTGCGCCATAATAAAGGTTTTTATTGACGTGTTTCTGTAACTCAACTCCCGCTTAGGGTTCCAGAGGGGTGGTGCAACGTGAGAACCCTGCTCTCTCTCTCTCTCTCTCTCTCTCTCTCTCTCTCTCTCTCTCTCTCTCTGTATTTTTTTTCCTTAAGTGATCCATATAATAATAATAATAATAATAATAATAATAATAATAATAATAATAATAATAATAATAATAATTTATGTTCACACTGACACTATACTGGCACTATACTAACACCATATTGACGCTATACAGACACTATACTGACACTATCCTGATACTATACTGACACGATAATGACACTATGTTGACAAATGTTGACACTATACTGACACTATACTGACACTACAGTATACTAACACCATACTGACACTATGCTGAAACTATACTGACACCATATTGACACGATACTGACACTATACCCACTCATATTAACACTGTACTGACACTATGCTGACACCATATTGACACGATACTGACACTATACCCTCACATATTAACACTGTACTGACACTATGCTGACACCATATTGACACTACTAACACCACACTATACTGACACTATACTGGCACTATACTGACATTATACTAACACCATACTGAGATAGAGAGAGAGAGAGAGAGAGAGAGAGAGAGAGAGAGAGAGAGAGAGAGAGAGATAAGCCAGGAAATATGATAGAGACGGAGTCGTAAAACATTAAGAACTGTGAGAGAAAGAGAGACAGAGAGAGAGACAGAGAGAGAGACAGAGACAGATCCACCAACCCAGTGTGTGTGTGTGTGTGTGTGTGTTATCAGGCGGCTTTTCAAGAGAGCTACACACACACACACACACACACACACACACACACACACACACATACCTCACAAGCGGCTCGAACACGTCAGTATTGTTGCCATTGTACGATTTGTGACTGTTTATGTCTGGTTAAGAAAGCTGTTTTAATGTCCGTATCAATATTAGTCGGACAACAGGAAGTGAGAGAGAGAGAGAGAGAGAGAGAGAGAGAGAGAGAGACGTGTAAGGAAATGCTCAGTACCCCTCCACATCCTACCCTCCCCCCTCCCCCCTCCCCCACCACACCTCAAGCGATCCCCTTAGCCCAGGTCAGAGTGTCATTCCTGCCTTTTATTTACACTAAGCGCTTGAGTATCTGTACGTACTTGAGTCAATAAAAAATGTGTGGACGGGTTTAGTGAGAGTGTAAACAGGGTGTCGATGTATCACCGAGGCAGATATCTTCAAGGGCCTCAGTTGGTGGTATCATTGTGTGAGTGTGTTGGCAGAGTCGAGTGCTTGCAGTAAGTCCCCTCCTCCCCCCACCCCCACACACACACACGCACTTCATGACTGACACATACACACACACACCGATGTTCAACCTCTCAAGGCAGTGACCAATGTAAGGGCGAGGAAAGAAATGTAAGAGTCACAATATCTTATAGTACGTAGTTTGTGTCTAGTTGTATGTTATTTTATTTTATACAAGCACAGTTAGAGGTATTACGTGTATATGTCTCTAGATAAACGTTACTCTGGATCACTGCACATTAATGGGTCACACACATCATCTTTTCCACACAAAATATAGCAGAAAATTTTGGATTACAAAGTTGATTATATTAATTTCCTCTAAGGTTGTCTGTTCCAGTGTCCATTAATATATATTTTTTTTAATTAATCCTAATATTATCATAACTGGACTCCCATTATATAAAAGAACGAGCTTTTTATTACACAACAGTATCATGATCGACACACCCCCCTGTCCAGTTCTTTCGTGTATGTCGACGACTGGATCAGCTGACTCAAGTATTTACATTCATTGAGGTTGTGTTGACAAGTGGGGGAGAAGGGAGGGAGGGATGGAGGGAAGGATGGAAGGAAGGGTGGGAGAAAATAGTGACTCTGAAACTTGTATTGCTGCTCTCACACTGTCCAGACACACACACACACACACGATACCTGGGATGTTTTCACAGTGCTCAAGTACACGGAACACAAGTGATGTTTATCCATTGGCAAGGATAAGAGGATATCAAATAGTTACTACGAGGCAGACATGAGAACCTATGTCTTTTCTCCTTACTCTCTGAAGCGTTATAGAACCAAGAGCTTATGTACATACTCGTTCGGACACAGCATGAATAACTGTCCCTTTCTCGTGTACTGTTGCTGTTATATCCACACAGTAACTCAAATCGTTGCTCTAGTATCTGTAGTAACCTGGCAAATGTCTTTACCTGACAATTAAGAGAGTTTTATTTTCACTGTGAACTGCCCTGGATTACGACCATTATTCTGACAGGTAAACGAATACTATCAGAGAGGAAAAGGCTTCGAGTGTATACATGCAACAAAAGCAAGGATTTAGAGATCAAAATGCATATAGTGAAGGCGTGGTTTCTAGTATACATAGCCCACGAGATATACATACATACAGTAGGTGCCAAGAGTAAAATTATACACATGTTCGCAACTCGGCAAGCAAGAGTTCCTGATAATTATTTCCCCCAAAAATGCGTGGGTTCCCTAGCCTGGGGGAGCTGTAGTGCCCCCGTCCACCCAGCTCCTCTCCGTGTGGGGGCTGGAGGCATCACCCGCTGACCTGTCGTGCCTACTACTGGTCCCGATTTGTTAGGGATCATCTAATTAGTTCATTAAAGTTCAAGACGGCGAAGGGGACCGATCGTGGCCCGATACTTATCTGACAGAGAAGAGCGCGAGTGAGAGAGGGAGGGAGTGAGGAAGTGAGAGAGGGAAGGAGGGAGGTAGGGGAAGAGGGAGTTAGTGTGAGAGGGAGAGAGTGTGGGAGGGAGAGAGTGTAGGAGGGAGAGTGTGTGGGAGGGAGAGTGTGTGGGAGGGGGTGAGGGAAGGGAAGAGGGAGGGAGGGAGAGTAACACACACAAACACTGTACATCCTGACTCATTATGATCACAACTGCTACAAAAAACAAACTTAAGCTACTTTACCATCCTCTTAAGGCTAATGTCTCCACTTTTCTACCGACAGCTGCCAATATATGTCAACTTGTGTGACCAAATTTTCTCGACTGCACCAGAGATTTACGAGTCAATCTTGAGGTGTCTCACCGGTTTAAGAAGTGTGGTTGATGTCTCGACTAATCTTCAAATCATGCTGGAAATTCAACCTCCAAGTAAATATTCAACTTCTATTCGACTTGAACTTTCACATCTTCTTACAGTTGCGTAGAAAACCTTCAGTATCCAGAGAGTCCCAGCACCTCTTACACCAATAATACAGTGGCCCTTAAATGTCTTGTCAAGTTGTCTTACCATGTATGTAAAGGTTCATTTATTACATTGTCTGTCTCTGCTACAACCACAACACTGAAATGGCATCGAACATAGACGTATTCTGAAGGGCCTTCATCTCTTACAAGAAAAAATGACAGAGCAGACATGTTTATCTTTCGGGAACTTCAGATGTTGTGTTGGTAGTGTGGAGGGTGACTGAAGGTGATGATGTTCCGTGAGGTCTTGGGTGTTCCGTGAACTCTTGGTGTTCCCTGAGGTAATGGTGTTCCCTGAGGTCTTGGTGTTCCCTGAGGTAATGGTGTTCCCTGAGGTAATGGTGTTCCCTGAGGTAATGGTGTTCCCTGAGGTCTTGGTGTTCCCTGATGTCTTGGTGTTCCTGGTGTTTTGTCGTTCACTGGATCAGGCTAACTTATTATCATCAGCTTGATCTTATAGCATTAATATCCAGAAGCCTTGATATTATGGGAAATCAAAAGAGCCTCTGCTGATGAACTACCAGCCGCCTGAAATAACACTCACCAGTGACCTCATGACTATACATCTGGATGAGGCTGACGAGAGGTTTGCTGGTCCTATTCACGACTGTGGCTTGGAGCAACTCAGCCATCCTCCCTACACCTCAGATGTGACGCCAAAGTGACCATTATCTGTTTCCAAATCATAAGTCACACACCCAAGGCTACCACTGACAGGATGATGAGGAGTTGAAGGAGGCTACTGAGGCGTGGTGTGAGAAGCAACCGGCAGAAGGAGGTTGAAGAACAAGTGGAGGAACGTTATTAAAGTCAGGCGAGACTAAACTGACGAATAAAGTGTAAGAAGATTTGTGTCTGGTATTTCAGTATGTATACACGTGTAGGTATGCATCTACAAGGAACATATCTTGATCCTCCAGTGTTGTAATGTGATATATAACAAAACTCTTTATAATAATATGCCTCCACCACCACCACCTTGTAAGTTATTAACCGTGATAAGACCTAGGATGAGAGACACCCAGTGCAAGCTTGTCTCTCCTGCTCACTCATCTTATCTCACTTCCTCTACCACTTCCTCTGGCAAGGTAGACAGTTTCTTAAAAGCTTTATACCTTAATTTCCTCGTCTATTCAGGGGTTAAAAGAGACATCTAGTTAAGGTGGAATCTCAGTGGGCAATCTTGTCATAAAGGAAGCTCAGCCTCTCCGCTTACATCCACCACTCAGCCACGCTCGGGAAATTTGTTGAAAATATAAATACACGAGAATTCAAACCCAGATAGAAAGTTAGTTTATTCCATTGAGGACTATTGAAGAAAAATAAATCAGAATATATCATTGTATCACGCAGCTCCCGGGGGGGGGGGGGGGGGGGTGGAGGGGGGTGTCAGAGTACAGGTATAAACAACATGCTTCAGGGGATTTCAGGTGAGAATAAATACTTTCAAATTACCTCAGTCGGCGTCTAGAGTTCTGAAGTATTATAGGGCACAGCTTTGAGGAAGAGAGGTTTGTTGACATTGTAACTATGGTGAATTTAGAGAGAGAGAGAGAGAGAGAGAGAGAGAGAGAGAGAGAGAGAGAGAGAATTAGAGACACAAACAGACAGACAGACAGAGAGAAGAACCATTCTGTATCCCAGTGTATTAGACCAGAACAACTATCACTTTAACCCTTGAAGTGAAATCTTTGGTGAAGGCTGACAGCGATCATCAGTTTACCTTGAATAAAAATGGAATTGTTACCCACTGGTGATAAATTGAAGTTAATCTCACCAGCCTTAAAGAAACCCACTTGGAACTGTACTTGTTAGTTGTACGAGTTAAGGTTTATTGAGCAGGGGAATATTGTGACTAGAGAGAAATTATATAACTTTGAAACAGGAAAAAATTATTACTAATAAGCTCAGAAGACAATGGTTGTACTAGGAAGAAAAGACTAGTTAAGACTCGCAGAGGAACACATCTATCGTATTCTTCCTCCACAAAAAAGCCTGACAAGAAGAGGAAAATATATTCAATCCCACGTAGAGAAAAATGCACATCGCTGGTGAGGAAATATTGGCCAATAGAGACCATCACGTAGTGGACTGTGACAGCCTCGTCCTCATGACTCGTCCTTTTCGTCCGGCCTCCCTCCCCCCCCCCCCTCCCTCCCTCCATCCATCCCTCCCCCTCCTTCTCCTTCCCTCCTGCTTGCTTCCCTCTCCTCCCCTCCTCCCCTCCTGCCAGCCACCATGAGCTTATTTGGATAATTCTTGTTAATATTCCTGGAGATTTAGGAACGCTAAAGTTTTCCCAAACACTGGGGTTAGCGCATCAGTATGCTAATTCCTGTCCAGCATTAACATAACACTGTAAAGCATGCGAGCTGAGGTAAACTCCAATGTTATGAAAGTAAATTCTGAAGGAAGGCCATTTGTGTGCAGGCCGAGGCGTCCCACCCGAGGAAAACAGCAAGTTGGGTGAGGAAAACATCAAGAAAACTGGGGAGTCTGGCGGCGGCCTTGTCCTCTCTTGCCTTCCCCTTGTCTTTGCACTCTGTCTTGTCGCGAGTGTCGTGGTCATTTTTCTCTGTCAGTCGTACCCTTCTTGCCACTCAATCTCCGTCCATTAGCGAAAATCCCTTAAGTCATCGCTCGGCCCCGGGAGCTGGCGGCCATCCATCGTAAGGGTAGGGGCGGGTGAAGCGGAGTGAGAAGCGACGGTCCATTGCGACAAGTGAGGCTGAGATACAGTGGGATTCAGAGGACTATCGTTGTCACATCAGCCATGATTTGTTTGGCTTGTCCGCGCTGACTCCCTGCCATCTGTCGCTCATACATCAAACGGAGAATGTTGCCACTCACTTTTGCTTAATGTCCTGTATATATTTTTCTGGTGGCCGGTGTTAGAGTCCGGGTAACGGGGGCGAGGAGCTGCCTGGTGGGTCGCCGTGTCCGCCACACTCGTGTAATGAATAAAGACAGAATGGAAAATGTGGCTGGCAGTAGGAGCTAGATGGGTGATAATGAGAACCCAGCTTCCTCAGGTGGCAGTGGCTTCCTGCTGTTCTTACTGCCGCTGCTGCTTGTATTACTTCTGCTCCTGCTGATATTACTGCTGTTGCTGTTATTGTTGTTGCTGCTGTTGCCTCTGCTTGTTTTGTCTCTACTATTTCTGCTGGTGTTCCTCGCCGACCACTACTGCTGCCGTTCCCTCTGTTTCATCCCTTGTTATCCACACTATCGTTATCCGAAGTAATGGTGCAACTAGGGAGAGAAACTGCTGCCACATAGACAAGGGAACACGGGCCTCAGTCAGACCCCGGGTGGTGGGAGGGAGGACACAGGTGTTGGGACAGTGAAGCGGGTCTCCAGAAGCCGTGGACCCAGGGAGGGACCCAAAAGACGTCTCGCTTTGGCTTGGTCCTGTGGGAAGCGGTAGGGGGGCGGGGGAGGGGGGGCAACACGGTCGCTACTCCCTCACCGACCCTACCGTCCTCCCTCACTGTTCTGGGATGGTGTTTTAGGAGTGACATTGGCTCCCACCTGTGAATGAGAGAGAGAGAGAGAGAGAGAGAGAGAGAGAGAGAGATCCGTCTGACTGTGGTGGCATCCACTAGTACCGCAAAAACTACTAATGTCGGCGAGCAATGAGGAAAAATTAGCATTAATCACCATTTAGATGAATTTTTTCTGGGTGGACCAACTTGGTGTGAACTGTGTATTTTGATGTTAACTCTTCACCGCAGTAGTGTTTAACCAAGCTTTGTGGTGACGTTAATGTTAATATTAACATACAGTGAGCAGGACGTTGGCCAGAAACGCTGTGTACACATACTATGGGTGCCACATGTGGGCCACTTATCTGTTCCCTCCTGCTTACTGATTGTTGCGCCGTGCTGCACTGGTTGTGTCAGCTGATGGAGAGTCGCAGCACTGCGAGTTGACATACCAGATACATCTTTTATGTGCAGTGTCATTCTTTATGACCTGCAGTGAACGGGCGGTAGAGTTCTTCATACTGCGTGGATTATAAACGGATACATTATGTACAATAGACTGTACCAAACCCTTGTATGTCTTCCACTACTGTCTCGGATAACACGCTGTGAACATCAGTGATTAGAATTTTAATAGTAAACATTTGCATTATTGTGTCTTGGCAGAGTCTGGCGGCGTCTGGCAGGGTCTGGACGGCAGAGATCCTCAACAGTTATCTTTCAGGGGAGGAGGATGGCAGATAGGCTCCGAAAACTAGATAAAAATAGAGACAAATAACTACAAAGAAAAAGGTGTTAGTGGTATTGCATTAACATCACTATACAACCTCACAACCCTGACAATCCCTCAACACACTCACACACACACACCTCTCCCCTAGATCGTTGCAAATTTCAGTTATGATTAACCTGTACTAATTAACTCCTGCATCAGCCAGTCACTCCACCCCCCCCCCCCCCCACTGAGAACACCTGTGCTGTTGGGCAAGAAATGCAAACTTCAAGTCCCGCCCGCTTCCGCTCTCTCCTGCCTTGTTAGTGTCAATCCCGTGATGAGGAAGTTTGTCACTGACCATTGTGGTGCTGCTGCTGTACTGTACCTTGTGTCAGGATATTTTCACATTTTGGGTTCGAATATTAACTCAAGGTCTAAAGTTCTTCCCCTACTTGCAGTTACTATTAATATATTGAGTGTTCTGGTTAGTATGTTCATTTAGTTCACTGGGTCATTTGCCTGTGGTTCGAATCCCTCTCTGGATCATAATTAATTCCGTGAATGTAGGCTTTCTTGTGCTTGTGTGAAGATAAGTTCGAATTGCTTCGTTCGTGGGATTATTCGCGACTCAACTCTACATCCGAAGACTATAATAGCTTTTACAAGTGTTCTTAACAACAGAGGGTCGAGCAGTAGAGAGCATTAATTATGTAGATGTTTCCTTTGATAAATTTACACATTTGGAAGAATAATTTGTCATTCAGTCAAGTCTATTAGGAATTATCATAATCGAGAAGCATTATGGAATATTTCGTTCGTCTGATCTATTCGATATGACTCGTTTAATCGACTCATTCAAGTTTGTTTTTTGTCAGACTTCCGGTGGAGCTAGTTGACGATACACTAAATTATTCCTGTTAGGTAAGGTTAGGTTAAATTAGGTTAGGTTAGCTTCATCCTCGGCAAAGTTCATATTTTTTCTTCTTCTTCTGAGTAACAACCATTGAGGCTCCAGGTGTCACAGTCCCTAAACACCTGGGGGTCACACCTGTCATTTAACACCTGTAATTAACCACCTTTAATCATCTGTATTTGAGGAATTTCCATCTGCTTCATAAATACCGCAAAACAGCTGCTATCAAGTGTCTTTATTTCATACTAGAAGTCACACTTGTATGAACCCTGAACAGAAGTATGAGTGTATGAGCGTGTGTATGAGAGGTCAGTATAATAATCATACATAGAACATTACTAAATCATAATATTTTTTGGTATTTTATGGCTAGTAGTTTACAGGCAGAATCCACGTTGATGCGGGCACCTTCAACACATCCTTACATATATTTGGGAACACATCACCGCCTTTGTGTGTGGGAGGTCATTGGTGCCTTTGTGTATGTATGAATAAGCGTTTACACACACACACACACACACACATACACACACACACACACACACAACATATTATGCTAACTGGAACAAGAAAAAAAATGGAACAAAGTTTGAGAAGTTCATGGGTGACGCATCTCAGTGTAGGAGTCTCGGTGTTGGAGTCTCGGTGTTGGAGTCTCGGTGTTGGAGTCTCGGTGTTGGAGTCTGTGTGACCTTCCATTCTAATCATATAATTCTCATAGATCCACAGGTGTACAAATCAGACCACACCTGGCTGACTCACTTAAGCTAATCAACACAACTTCTTAGATCGAAAATCTCATCATAACTTCCCTCAAATAAACCTTAACACAATACGGTTTTTTTTACCGTCAATTAAGGTAAAAAGTAAGTTAATGAGCTTTGCGAATCCATAACTCGGGATGACATTTTCTGCTTTCATAGAGTCGAGGTTCAGTTTGAGAAACACTTAGGTATTCAGGTACACGTGGCAGTTCAAGGGGCGCCACCAAATGTTCTTCTTTATCAACTACAGGTAAATGAAAAACTGACGTAGGTATTTCTTTATCAACTACAGGTAAATGAAAAACTGACGTAGGTGTTTCTTTATCAACGACAGGTAAATGAAAAACTGACGTAGGTGTTTCTTTATCAACTACAGGTAAATGAAAAACTGACGTAGGTGTTTCTTTATCAACTACAGGTAAATGAAAAACCGACGTAGGTGTTTCTTTATCAACTACAGGTAAATGAAAAACTGACGTAGGTGTTTCTTTATCAACTACAGGTAAATGAAAAACTGACGTAGGTGTTTCTTTATCAACTACAGGTAAATAAAAAACTGACGTAGGTATTTCTTTATCAACTACAGGTAAATGAAAAACTGACGTAGGTGTTTCTTTATCAACTACAGGTAAATGAAAAACCGACGTAGGTGTTTCTTTATCAACTACAGGTAAATGAAAAACTGACGTAGGTGTTTCTTGAGAGTCTGGGTCCTGTAAAAGTGTTTGAGGGAGTAGGGGGAGAGTTAGGTGAGGTTAACACTCTTCAGGCAGCTAGGTGATTGTTTGCGTCACTAGTTGCATTGTTTGTAAGGCCCTGAAGGTATAGTTTCAGTTGTTTGTTTGGTTGTACATTTGTTTATGTTGTCACACTGTTGTTTTTGTTGTTGTATTATTGTTTGGTTAGTAAGGTAATTGTTTACTTGGCCAGATAATTGCCTGTGTGTCCATGTGATTAATTTTGTTTCCTTGCTATTGTTTATGATTCTAACCAATTGTTTGCTCTTAAGCCATTATTTATGTTTTAAAGCCCTTGTTTGTTTTTATAATTAATTGTTTGTTTTAAGATGTTGTTTGTTACCAAGTGCTTATTTTTGTAACTATAATTTGTTTTTGTTTTTTATAAGACATGAGTGTTACCATATCAGTGTTTATACCTCTGTACCAACCAGGCTGGCTGACGTATCTCCTCCTGACTCTGGTATAGTCTCTCAATTTTACCCCTGGAGGCCATATATCTCCCCCAAGCAACAATACACAACACCTCTGACGAAATAATGACGTATTATAACTTATAAGCTTCGTAGCGTTCTCTTGAAGGGGAAGACGTATTCTGACGAAGGGCTGACTTACTAACCTGCCGCAGCTAGGTCCTACATTATACAGGGTGTCCATAAATGATTACCCTAAAAAACAGTATGCTCTCATGTTTTAATCAGGGTGATCATTTATGGACACCCTGTATTACCCCGAAGGAACACCTAACCTCACCTTACGTGTTAATGAGAGTAGTGCTAATACGATTAAATGATTGATTCCATAAATACAAACAGAGAGATAGGCGCCTTCTAGTACAGGTAACCTCGTGGTGGAGTCTGTCAGAGCTACCGAGGATGTGGTAGTGGTGTAGACTGTGTGGGTTACTGTGTTTGGTGGGGAAAAGTAAGTGTTTGTCTGTTTCTTCCTCATTATAATAATAAATATCGTATTAATTATAAATCTATTATCAACAAAGGAACTATGAAGAAAGGACTCAAAGCTGTCCCGGCCCAGGGTGTGTTAAGGCGCTAACTTAAGAAAATCTCGCTCTCATTGTAAAATATTCTAGCGTCCCTGGCAGCTCTTGGTCATCGTAAATGCAAGGAGAGACGAGAGGTAAACTTACATATCAACGTGGGTGGTGTTTACAGCCCGGGTGTTGTGATGTGGTAAGAAAAGTAATAATAGAATTTATAGTTAATAATTCTTTTCTATCAAACAGCTTTAAGTTATAGAAAATTCAATTGTTTTTAGTATTTCTCAGTTCATGTCACAAGAATAGTGTATTTTTACAGCCGGTATTAGTGTTTGTATTAATGTGAACTATCCATGTAGGCTACAGTATTTATCTGCTATACTGTTGGTTGTTGTATCTCACTGTTGATATTTAATATACAATATGTTTAATACAACTGTATCACTGTATCCCGAGCATCACTTAAATTCAGTTGCCTTACTAGAGTTTCTCCGTCCTCAGCCACACCACCGTCACTGTCGTCGTCCACAGCCACACCACCGTCACCGTCGTCGTCTTCAGCCACACCACCGTCACCGTCGTCGTCTTCAGCCACACCACCATCACTGTCGTCGTCCACAACCACACCACCGTCACCGTCGTCGTCTTCAGCCACACCACCGTCACCGTCGTCGTCCACAGCCACACCACCGTCACCGTCGTCGTCCACAGCCACACCACCGTCACCGTCGTCGTCCACAGCCACACCACCGTCACCGTCGTCGTCCACAGCCACACCACCGCCACCACCGTCCACATCTGTTAGGTGTAGATCATCTGCCTTAACAAGTCTCCAACAATCACCCACCAGCGGCGATAACTCTGGCTCACCTTCATCCGCTGCAAGACTTCACTCCTACACAAAAGCTGCCTTCATCACCTCCCTCCCTCCCGGGGCCCGAAGCCTCAAAGGTTCGTATGTTAAATGTTTTCTCGTAACTTATGAATGAGAGGACGGGGCTAATTGCTGTGGTTTAAAGTGTAAGTACAAGTTATTTTCAGAATCTATTATTATCTCGTGTCTTAATTCACCCATTATTGTGTGTTCTTAATTCCCAAGTTGCCTGAACAAATTACCAATGTACAAATCTTTTTTATAGTGACCCCAGGAAAATACCCCCTACCCCTACCCCCAGACCGAGTCCTCTCCCGCGACAAGCTAACGGGGTATTTACACATTACCATTCAGGTGCGGTATCAATATCATCTACCTTAATGTCCTGCGCGGCTGTAAGGGAAGGCATATATCGCCATAAAGTCGCCATAAAGCGCCGGGATCTGCATTATAGCCAGGGGAACGCGCCACCACGCCACCGCCCGCTCTATGCTCACCTCTTACTTGCTCAAACTTATTCTGGAATTACACTTAAGGGGACAGTAATGTATATGTGGGATATTTACCACCCTCATTCTTACACTCGCCTGTTTGCTACGCTGTTTGCATGTGGGAATTTTCCTGAAATGTCTCGGGAGTAAGAGAAGAGGACGAGTAAATTAGTACGGACATACACACGGGCTGACTTTGAGAAGTTTTTATTGTTTTCGGCTACGAGGTATCAGTTTCTGGATGAATATTCCGCGTTGTATTAGAGAGGCAGGAGGGGGGGGGGCAGCTCCAGTTACTTGGCAGATATATCGTCAGTTCCTGGGGGTGGTGCAGTGTTGTGGCTCCTGAAGGTGGTGCAGTGTTGTGGCTCCTGAGGGTGGTGCAGTGTTGTGGCTCCTGAGTGTGGTGCAGTGTTGTGGCTCCTGAGTGTGGTGCAGTGTTGTGGCTCCTGAGTGTGGTGCAGTGTTGTGGCTCCTGAGGGTGGTGCAGTGTTGTGGCTCCTGAGTGTGGTGCAGTGTTGTGGCTCCTGAGTGTGGTGCAGTGTTGTGGCTCCTGAGTGTGGTGCAGTGTTGTGGCTCCTGAGGGCGGTGCAGTGTTGTGGCTCCTGAGGGTGGTGCAGTGTTGTGGCTCCTGAGTGTGGTGCAGTGTTGTGGCTCCTCAGGGCGGTGCAGTGTTGTGGCTGGCTGGATCACCTCACGCCTGCAAGAGCTACTTGAAACTCGTAATGTTGTCTAGTGGTCTCCCTCCTCCGCCCACCTGTCAAGTGATATGTGAGACAGACATCGACTAACACGCAGACGTATAGATGTATTCAGTATGTGCATGTATATACAGAGAGAGAGAGAGAGAGAGAGAGAGAGAGAGAGAGAGAGAGAGAGAGAGAGAGAGAGCACAAATATTTACGAGCAGTGTGCGGGGAGGAACACACACACACACACACTCACCCATGACGTCGTCGCCCCAAATCCGATTGCCATAAACTCTGGTCACATTTCATTGCAGTGTTTTGTTGAGCGAGATGTTTGCACTACATCTGGCCGTGAAGGTAATAGGTCGGGGCGGACCTAACCTGAATACACCATCACCCTATTGAGGGCTGATGATCCATTGGACGGGCCAGGAAAAATGCACATTGATCCTTAGCCCTGAATAAAGTGTATGCATATGGCTATTGACATTTAGGGTTGTGTATTCAAGGTTGGAAAAACAGCTAAAGGAGGAAGGAAGGTATGGAAGCCGTGTCATGCGCTAGCGGCCGGGTTTGTGAGTTACGATCAGGGGTTGTGAATACGGTTTGTGGAGCATCATTCGTGTCGGAGGTTTTTGTCGGCCGTGTAAATCTGCTTCAGTATTGGTTTGGGAGAGTCAATGACATCTGATTAAGCCATGATTTAAGGCGGAGGGGGAAGACGAGGAGGTATATTTGACTTCACTCTCCATACTGAAGGAGAAACTTGTAACACCCCAAGTTGTGTAAAGTCTTGTCACAACCAAACTCTCCTGTTAGACGGTGAGCGTATTGAGAAGTAAGATTTATGGAGCTTTGAGGAGAACTACACAACCAAACGACTGGCTGCCTGGTAAAGGAAATCTTGATTTATATCATTTGGGCTTCGTGAATAAGTCTCTTTTATGTGTGTGTGTGTGTGTGTGTGTGTGTGTGTGTGTGTGTGTGTGTGTGTGTGTGTGTGTGTGTGTGTGTGTGTGTGTGTGTGTGTGTCTTTAATACGAGCACAAGTGACCATTTCTATAACTTTTCTATAACCAAACAACTACTTATATGTTTTTCTTCACAATACGTTATCAAGGGAACACCAACTCACTTCACAGTCATATATCAATAACATCATAATAACTGCTGGAGAAAAACCCGGCTGTAACACCAATAACACCACCAGTAACACCACCAATAACACCAATAACACCACCAGTAACACCGCCACCTCACAGCCCACGAACAATGACAGCAGAATCAACAACAGTAAAATAATATAACTTTACTACCATCACCAAGAGTTGTGTTATAACATCAGTGTCATTCCTTCAGCAACACTATCCCAAGTATTTATCTTATCAGTAACAGACAAGTGAGACCAGTAGCTAAGAAATTGTAAAGCTGTCATCATCAAAAAATTAGCACAAGCATCATAAACAACAACAGCAGTAGCAGTAGTAGCAGCAGTGTGAGAAAGTACCAGTACTCGACAGTAACACCAAAAGTAGCAGTATAAGCACAGTGTAGCTCGTCAAGAGAGGTAGACATACTGAAGGGTGATGACAAGGAACACGTGGGTAATATTCACCATAACATGAAACTTACACACACGCGTAGTTTAAAAATACATAACCAATTCTATTTTATTTTCACTTTATACTCGAAGCTGAATACTGTATGAGAATGAGAATATGTGATACAAATTTATCCAACTGCCTGTGTGGTATTTCGCAGAATATCCCCCCCCCCCCCCCCCCCCCGTCAAAACAAAACAAAATAAATAGAATATAATAAAATAAATAAAGTAAATAATAATCGCATGAAACTTGTCAGTACACAATCATACGTCTTCATATAGTATCAATATCCTTAAGTTGTGGCAAAACTAGTTATAAGTGTGTGGCCAGACATATGGCCACACACTTCAACACTACGTCCTCCAGACTGTGTGAAAATAAAAACTTTTAGGGACAGATCCAAACTCACTGTGTATACAATGGCACAACACTTTATCTCTGATGGTAAAATAGCTGATATATTATGACTATATCCACAATTTACACCTAGTAGCTGAGTTACTTCCAATATACAGCACTAAACACTCAGTCTCCGTGAAGGCCTCTCGTGTAGATGTGAAAAACATTAAATGTAAATTGTGCGTCCAAACGTTGCCTCACACACACACTCTCTGGCAATACGACCCTCACGCAGGTGTGAACAAGTCAACTCTATGTACAGAACTAAACAAACAATGTACCGGAAATACTCTAACATCCAATGCCACAATACCCTGACTACAGGGGTCTGTTATATATACCCTTTGTGACCTCTGCTGAGTAAACCTTTTTGCGCTGCCGCTCACAGGATGAATATGGGGTGCACAATAAACTAACCGTTGTCTTCGTCAAAATTAAATTCAAACTAAATTTCTTCTCCTCCATCACCTCCCACCCACGCCCACAATTACTGCACTCACCACCTTCCACAGTCCCTCCCTCATCTTCCTCCCACAGTCCCTCATCACCTTCCCCCCCCCACCTCTCACAATCTCCCCCACCTCTACAATCTCCCCCACCTCTCACAATCTCCCCCACCTCTCTCACAATCTCCCCCACCTCTCACAATCTCCCCCCCCACTCTAGAACCTGTAAGAGAGAGAGGGAGACAGGGCAAGACAGTACACGGTCATGTTCACTAACAGTCAAGAGATCTTAAAGCTACTCTTACCGACGATCGTAAATCAGAGAGCCGTCAACATGAGCCAGGAGGGACCTTGTAATGTTCCTCTTTGGGTCAACTTCCTCTGTCTGTGTGTTTGTTTCTCTCTCTCGTAGATTTACAATGTAGATTAACACTCCAGAGAGCCAAGGAGGAAGAGATGAAGTCCTTATTTATCTTTCTGTCAATCAATCAGTCTTGTGTTTACCCTTTTTTGTTTTGTATATCCAGCCGCGTTCTTCAACCTAAGGAAAAATAAGAATTGGTATTGACAATGTTTATTTCCTACTAAGAACAATTTTTTTTAATCGACCAAGAACAATGTTTATTTCACTACCAAGAACAATGTTTATTTCACTACCAAGAACAATGTTTATTTATCTTAATGACTAAATGAATTGTGTTAAATCGTTGTCCCGTTTCTTGTCACTTACTGGGCATAATGTATTTTTCAGGGCATAGTATATTTTTCAGGGCATAATGTATTTTTATCAGGGCATAATATATTTTTCAGGGCATAGTATATTTTTCAGGGCATAGTATATTTTTCAGGGCATAGTATATTTTTCAGGGCATAATGTATTTTTCGAGGTATAAAAGAGTGAGCGAATAAGTGACAGTCTCCTCTTATCTCTCTGTCAGTCAGATAGCCTTCACCTCGACTCTTCATTATAGCTCATAAGAAACTACACAATATAATCTTCAGTCATCTTGATTTTTTCCTCTACATTACAAGGAAGGGATTATGTGGTAGTCGACATCGTCAGCATTAAAGCCGGGTAGTGAGGTGTCTTGCGTTCATCGGACAGCAGTTGTTAGTTGAATATTCTGTCTCGTGTTGAGGAAAAGGCCAAGACGGTGAAAAATACCAAGAAAATATCAAGAAGTTCTCAGTAAAAACCCAGAAAATACCAAGATGGGGATAGAAGCAGCAGCAGCAACAGCAGGGGGAGCTGGAGGAGAATGTGCAACAGCAGAAAGAAAAGCAGAAACAGTAACATCAGCAGTAGTAGGAGCAGAAACAATAGTAATAACAGCAGTAGTAATTGCAGCAGCATCTGTAGCAATAGCAGCAGTAGCAATAACAACAGCAATAGTAACAGCAGTAGCAATAAAAACAGCAGCAGCAACTGGATAATATGCCAACACTGACCGCCTGTTCAGCGTGAGGAAACCGCCACCCGAGAACCTAATGCCTGGTGGGTGATAATGCTGTAACCTTAGCAGCATCACACTAGACAGATGGGCTGTTAAGCTGTTAATTATGAGTCATTGTGATTAACTTGCTTGAAAGATGAGCCTGTCAAGGATGAGAGAGAGATGCTTGTCGCAGTTACCAGCAGCAGCAGCTTCTTAGTTATCTCTGGAATGTGGGCAAGAGAAGGTGGAAAAAATTGCTTAAATAATAATAGTAATAATAATAATAATAATAATAATAATAATAATAATAATAATAACCAAAACAAAACTAAAACAGATTAATTATACATATCAAGTTAGTCTAAACACACTCGTCAATTCCTGGGCACTAGAGCTCTGAAACCAACCATTATGAGTTTCCAAAGTACAAGTATTACACATAACATACTTACCTGTGATTAAGAAACACTGATGAAAGGTCAGAATATTAGCAAGAGGTACGAGACCAGATCAGTTTCGACATTTAATTACGTGTTGGAGAGATAACCTTTGAAGAACAGGTCCAGATGAAAAATCAAATCCATGTTCTTGAGAGTTGGTTAATGTATTGTGAATAAAGAATATTTAATGTATTACAGGAAGTGATAATTTCTGTACTGGATATGTTAATCTTTTGAGAAAACTTATAATAGTAGAGTTGATAATTGTTTGAGAGTTATTTATCTGAGGTTTGATACTTAATTGCTGGTTCAGGATTCGTCAGGTGAGGCTTTTGACAAATAACATTACTGGGCTGGACTAACTCACACACAGGTTGTCCAGAAGTAATGACACACGTTTAAACAGTCATCATTTTAAAATTAGTAAACATTTTAAATTATAATATCTTAGAAAAATACATAGTCATTCTGTTCACGTTTCTTGTAACCCCTCACTATGGTTATATAAATTCACGTCTCTTGTGTAATTGTGACATGAGAATTCTCCAAGACAAAAAAAAAATGTGTTTTAACTTTCATGTGGCTTAATCTCTCCAAATAAAGTTGTAAGGTAAAGATGGATTTTGACGAAACATTAAAAATTTGTGGGAAACTGAGGTGTTTTATCATACAGTTTAGGCGAGTTCTGGATAGATTTACCTCCAAAGAACCTCTGCCGTGAGAACCTCTGCCGTGAGAACCTCTGCCTTGAGAACCTCTGCCGTGAGAACCTTGCCAACAGCATATGACTATAGACCTTTGTTGTTGTTATTTATTAGCATGATATTGAAAGTCTTCCGGCTGGTGGTAAATCTGAAACACCTCCGGTTATAACTTCTTTAAAATCCTCACAGTGTTACTCCTTGTTGTCGAGTTGTTGTTGTTATGATATGATTTACAACCTGTCTGGGAGGTATTCGGATATTTGACATTATATAATCTGGTTTATTTCTCAAGACAGACGTTAGGGAATATCTGTAACGCATTAAAGAAGGAAATTATAGGTTATTATCGATTATTGGCAGTTTAGATATATAGTAATTATGAGCATTCAAAGATAATTTTCTTAATTCTGTACAAATGTGTATTTTACATTTATCCATCCCTCTCTCCCCCTCCCCCCCCCTTCCCCTCCCTTCCTCACTCCCCCTCCCCTCCTCCCCCCCTCCCCTCCTCCCCCCCCTTCAATCCATCGACTCCCGCCTCATAATCCACACCTGTATCCCATCACCCACTTCCTCCCCCCTCACCACCACTACCACCACAACACCCCCCTAGACCATGGCCACCACTACCCCTCCCTCTGTCAATGGCCACCACCTCCCCTAGACCATGGCCACCACTACCCCACCCTCTGTTAATGGCCACCACCTCCCCTAGACCATGGCCACCACCACCACCACCACCCCTGATCATGGCCACCACCACCCCCCAGATCATGGCCAACACCAACATCACCACTACCGTCACAACACCTCCTAGACCATGGCCACCACTACCACCACCTCCCCCCCCCCCCCCCCGACAATGGCCACCACCACCAAACCATCGCACGTAAAACTAGAAATTGAGGCCACAAGCTCCCAAGATTATTATTAAGTAACCTAAGCCACAAAATTAAAGTGAATATACACACGGAGTCGAGATAAACGCGCCATTATGAGAGGTTAATGGTCGCTGTAAAAGAGACGGGTCGCAATTCGAACACCATTAACTCAACGAGAAATTTCATCTACACATACTGGTGGTGTTCACTATAATGGCGCGTGGTTTATAGGCCCCAGAGAGACGGGTTTCGTTTTTTTGTTCAGGTGTTTTGTAAAGGTGTGTGTGTGTATACCTGTGTAGTGTTCAGGTGTAAGTGTATTGTGTCCTGTATTTGAGTTTAGTATGAATGTGTATTTGAAGGTGTGTGTGTGTGTGTATTGTATATATTCAGGAAAAAATACTTATTATGCATTTATATATAAATTAACTTGAAAAATACATGTATACGTATATAAAAGTACTTGTATATATGTATATGTATATACCTGAAACTCATATGTATACTTGTACATATATAAGAAACTTCCTAACTATATATACCCAGAAATTTTTTTTTATAGTTATTTATACATATCGCTGTATATAAATGAATCGAAAAAGATATGAAATTTTTTGAGTCCAAGGTCTACCAAGTTCTTTCACGCCTACAAGCTTACAGTCAGGCTTTATAACAGCTTGTAAACGGAGAAGAAGAAGCTTGATTGTATCTCAGTAAGAAAATGTGTTCTGTTTAGGCGGTGATTTTGAGCCAACGTTCAGGTGAATTTGGTAACGAGAGTCTTGTCTGCTGCTCACCTGCTGAACTAACCACAGAAACGTGAGGATCAAAACACCTGAGCCTATTTTACCTGACGGTTAAACACCCTAACATTACCTGGAGGGGGGTTAGGTTAGGTTAGGTTAGGTTAGGTTAGGTTAGGTTAGGTTAATCTTCAGTGATAGTAATAATAGTAATAGTAAATAATAATAGTATCAAGAATTAACATTATTATTACTAATCATAATACTAAATAATAATGATATCCTTTCACCTGAAGTCAAACACACGATACTTTCCCAAACGCTTCAATTATACTTCATACTTCATTATACTTTAGCCAAATTGCCACATTTTATTCACCTCATGTCCATTACTGAGTTCCTGTGAGGTCTTGGGGGGAGATAAGTGTCCCTGACGAGCTGGAAGAAACATCTGTCTGTCTGTCTGCCGCTTCAAGAGCTATTACGTCTCAAGTCATAACAGGCACATGGCGACGATGGCTCTCCTGACCCTATAGTGTACTACAACCTCGCTCATATTATTATTACTATTATTATTACTATTATTACTATTATTACTACTACTATTATTATCACATTTTGAGGCATAATTAGGAAAGTTAAGAGTTAGAACACCAGGAGTGAGAACTGTTAGCACCAGTGATCTGAAACCACCAGAGGAATAAATTGGGATGTGACGCGTTAACTAAAATTTTATGAATGCCGATATTAATCTTGTTAGCTCGGCCATGAAACTTTTACGATGGTATAAGTGATGCTAAAAAGGATACAACATAGAGGTATTTAATGCTGGAAGGCCTGTATAACTCACAGCCAGACAGACAGACGTGCACACCCACCCCTTAACCCCCCACCACTACCCCTTAACACCCACCACTTCCACCTTAGTCCCCCCCACACCCAAAAAACGAGTCAAAACTAACACTCGCAGACAATGGGTTTGGCACATAGATGATCGGACACCTGGAAGATACAATCACCTTAATTGGAGTTTTACGACAGGTGGAATGATCAATAAAATGTTGGCAGTTTAGACTTAATGATAATACTGCCTATGATTTATGGCTCGTAAAGTGGACACGGAGAGAGGTAGGAGGGAGGGAGGGAGAGAACGAAGGAAGGAGAAAAGAAAGGAAGAAGGGAAAGAGGGAGGGAGAGATTGGTGGAAGGAGGGGGGAGGGGAGGGACGGATGAACGGATATAGGGAGAGACTAGGAAGAGAAGCAGGGAGAGAAGGAGGCAGGGAAAGAAAACCTGTTATGAGACGAGACGAGGAAGGAGAGGGAGGGAGAGGTAGTAGGGAGAGAGGGAGAGGTCGTAGGGAGAGGGAGGGAGAGGTAGTAGGGAGAGAGGGAGGGATAGGTCGTAGGGAGAGAGGGAGGGATAGGTCGTAGGGAGAGAGGGAGGGCGGACGTAACAAAGACCTCATCATCTTTGTTCTTTATTCAATTTGAGATAAGAAATGTTTCGAAGGGTGTGTGTGTGTGTGTGTGTGTGTGTGTGTGTGTGTGTGTGTGTGTGTGTGTGTGTGTGTGTGTGTGTGTGTGTGTACCAAACGTTTATAAACACAGTACATGTTTATCAGTACAACACACGTGTATAAACCAGCTTCGTTAACAACCACGTCACGTGATGTTCAAATTAAACTACGGTCGTTACGTAAACTACAACACATCAGACACTCACTCACTAACAACTCACTCTAATTCTCTACTTCTGCCCTTGGCCAATAAGACCCACTTCATCATATAACTACCCCACACCCTCGTTACCATGGGACAATTAAGTGGGCGTAATTACAGCGCTAACGACTTGTAACAACAGCCAGAATCGTGTCGAATAACAAGCGTAATAAGTGTGTTTATTAGGATAACTACCTCGTAAGGCAACACTGAGTTTGACGTAAATCATCAGGAGTCATTAGTACGAGTTTCTAATTAACTAACTACTGTACCGAACAACCATCAAGAGAACAGTTTATTATCTCTAAAGGCCGAGTCTCAAGAAATATTGCAATTATTTTATCTTTAACTATTAGTAGCTAACCTAACCTAACTTAACCTAACCTAACCTAACCTAACCTAACCTAACTAAACTAAACTATCGGTTATAAACGATTACAATTCTTATTAAGCGAGAGTCATTGATGGGAGACGATGGCAAGACACAACGACTACCACCACACACGACCACCGTAACACAAAGAGCCACCACGACACATTAACCTCCAACAATCCGACCATCACCGTAACACAAAGAGCCACCACGACACATTAACCTCCAACAATCCGACCATCACCGTAACACAAAGAGCCACCACGACACATTAACCTCCAACAATCCGACCATCACCGTAACACAAAGAGCCACCACTACACATTAACCTCCAACAATCCGACCATCACCGTAACACAAAGAGCCACCACGACACATTAACCTCGACGACAGACACACAATCAAGTCAGTCGTCGCCCTCCACAGACCAGAAGTTGTCGGAAACTGTGTAATATATATATTTAAGGTTGTTTATGTCGTCATTAAATACAGGATGTGAGAGAGAGAGAGAGAGAGAGAGAGAGAGAGAGAGAGAGAGAGCGTATGTGTGTACAGGTGTGAATGTTGGACACTGCCTCACCTGTGTTACACATTCCGTTAATGAGTCACAAACATCTTCCTTTTCACCCTCTCTTTCTTTCGCTTTTCTTGCTATCTTTCTTGTCTCCCTCTCTCTCTATTTCTCCATCACTCTCTATTTCTCATTTTCTCTCCCGCCCCCTTCCATTTTGCCTTAATTAACTCCTTATGTCACCTCTCTTCTTATCCCTCTCCTCTTCCTCCTTCTTCCTCCTTCTTCTTCCTCAACACACCAGCACCATCTCTCAGGGGAGGAATTCCTAGCACGCACTCAAGCAGACGTTAGCCAATCAGATTATTACTAGCATCACTCAAGCACAAGTCTCTCTCTCTCTCAACAAGACAATTTTCTTCCTCACCTCTGACCCACAACAACTTATCCGAATTAAAGACAATCAATTATACTTAAAAACTCATAATATTTACCCCCCCCCCCCCCCCCCCCCCCCAAAAAAAAAAAAAAAAAAAAAAAAAAATTAAGAAACGAGAAAATAAAGAAAAAAAAAGAGACTAAATTAAAAAAAGAAACAAAACTCCGCTAATAAAAGGTGATGGTTGTTTTATTAAGAGAGAGAACTAATTTACTCAATACTGTACTGGAGTAATTAAAGGTGTGTTAATGAGGGTGAATGAACCTGTACCAGCGAAAGGTGTGTTGTCACTGATGATCTTCTGATGTAATATGAGTCTTTATAGCTCTTTAAATTAGCAGATGGGAAGATGTGTGTGTGTGTGTGTGTGTGGTGGGGTGAGGTGTGTGTGTGTGTGTGTAGTTGAATGAGGTAGGGTTGTCTGTGCGTTTGGGAGGGCTGTGTAGGGTGTGTGTGTGTGTGTGTGTGTTTAGGAGGGAGCAGTGTGTACAGGGGGGGGGGGGGGAGGAGGCTAATTGCATCTATAAGTCGAAAATAATACTGAAATAAAAATTGCCTATAATAAACAGCTCGAAATAATGTGCAGAGGCTTTATAAAATGTTCGTTATATCGAGGTGGTGGGGGTGGTGGTGGTGGTAATAGTGGTGGTATAGCGGTGGTAGTGGTAATTGTGGTGGTGGTAATAGTGGTCGTATAGCGGTGGTAGTGGTAATTGTGGTGGTGGTGGTGGTAATAGTGGTGGTATAGCGGTGGTAGTGGTAATTGTGGTGGTGGTGGTAATTGTGGTGGTGGTGGTGGTAATAGTGGTCGTATAGCGGTGGTAGTGGTAATTGTGGTGGTGGTGGTGGTGGTAATAGTGGTCGTATAGCGGTGGTAGTGGTAATTGTGGTGGTGGTAATTGTGGTGGTGGTGGTGGTAATTGTGGTGGTGGTGGTGGTGGTGGTGGTGGTAATAGTGGTCGTATAGCGGTGGTAGTGGTAATGGTGGTGGTGGTGGTGGTGGTAATAGTGGTGGTATAGCGGTGGTAGTGGTAATTGTGGTGGTGGTGGTGGTGGTAAGTGTAACTCGTCAGGTGTATCGGGCACTGTAGGGGATAATCCTGAGTGATCGCTTTAACAGGCTGTGAAATTGTCCCCTTGATGTTCTTATGAGAGGTCAGAGATGAGTGTCTGCTGTCACCACCACCACTACCCTGACCTGACCTTGTACACAACCAAAAAAATATCATGTTTTTATTTTATTTACTTATTTTTGATTCGTATCATTGGTTAGAGTAAATGTTCAAGAGCTTCACATGGTCATTTGTTCATCACGCTTATTGAACCATCGACATTACATTGACTTGTGCATCATCATTACACACACACACACACACACACACACACACACACACACACACACAAACACACACACCTGTTATTGTCTAAATATACAAGTCTCTATGTAGTGTTACTCTTGGCGTGTTAGCGCAGCACCTTCACACCAATGTAATATTAATGGCGCATGAATCACACCGATAACGCCACGATCTCTCATAATAGCGACACTGTAATCACCCCTTGGCTTCCCTTATCGCTAAACTCGCCCTTGGGAGATATTACCATAAGTCTCAATCTTGCCCGACGATAGATAAAAAAAAAATTATTCCGACTGGGGGCAGTACTATGCTGTGCCCCGGTTCTTGTTTATTGTCTTCCTGGAAAAAATAAATAAAGATGATGAGGTTAAATGGTCCCTGGAAAGTGGTGGTAAGTTGAACAGGTAAGATGAAGCAATCACTATGCAACTCACTCTGTTCTGAAAAAGGTGTGCAACTGCAAGTGGGGTGGCTGGATGGTTGAATGGCTGGATGGTTGAATGACTGGATGGTATAGGGTTAGGTGGCTGGCTGGGTAGCTAGTTGTCTGGGTGGCTTGTTGGGTGGCTAGTTGTCTGAATAGATGGCTAGTTGGGCGGCTGGGTGGCTATAAAAGGTGGCCGAACACTTAACAAACCATGATGAGGCAAAGTTTGTGCTGGAGGAGATGTGTGTGTGTGTGTGTGTGTGTGTGTGTGTGTGTGTGTGTGTGTGTATTTAGACAGAAGGAGAAGCAGAGAGAAGGAACTGAAGAAAGGAAGGAAGGGAGGGATAGAGAGTGAGAGAGAGAGAGAGATTAAACAGGTAATGACTAAGAGAACAAGGGAGACAGGTGATGAACGAGGTGACGACCATCAACCCAGACATCAGTGTAAGTCAATTAGCATAAACAATAATTTATCCTTCCGGTGATAAGACGGGCAGGTGTGGCAGGCAGGCAGGTGAGCAGGTGAGCAGGCGATTATGTTGCTTAAGACACCACCGGGAGAGAGGCTCATCCTTTGACTGTATAATTCGTCTCAAGATCATCCATATTTATGTTGCTTCAAGCTTAATTAGAGTGAGCAACGAGAGCATGTATCTTTAGGGTAGTAGGTGAGAATGGGTGAGGGTGGATGAGGGTGGGTGAGGGTGGGTGGGGGAGGGTGAGGGGGTGGGAGGGTGGCGGTGAGAGAAGGGAAACGGAGAGGGTAGAGGAGGGGGAGAAGGGGGGGATGGGGAGAGAGGAGGGAGGGGGGAGTATATGTGGTCTGGCCAGGTGAGAGTAAGAGGTCTGGCCAGGTGAGTGAGAATTCTGGCCGATTGAGAGAAGTTTAGCCGGATGTGCCAACTTTTGCAGGATAAGAGAACAACTTTAGCCGGATGAGAGAACAACTTTATTCAGATGAGAGAACAACGATGACAGAACAACTTTAGCCGGATAAGAGAACAACTTTAGCCAGATAAAATAACAACTTTAGCCAGATGACAAAACAATTTAAGCCGGATAAGAGAACAACTTTAGCCGGATGATAGAGAAAGGTCTGGCAGTTTGAGCGAGCGAGGTCTAGCCGGGTAGTAAAACGCGTTAACCCTATAATACGAGGTTGTACTGTCGTTTACGTCCTGTCATTAACGGCGATGAACCCGCTCTACACGGACGGTAATTACACAGTCGGTCGTACCTTACGATTTGGCCCGAGATGGGAAATGGATTGAGATAGCTGCTGCCAGACTGCTTTCAGGGTGACCCAAAATGCCTCTGCCTCCTTCTCCTCATTCCTCTCCTCCCTCTCATCCCTCTCATCCCTCTCATCCCTCTTCTTCTGTTCCTCCTCCTCTTCCCCTACCCCATCCCATCAGAATTATCCTCTCCTTAAATGGATCCTTATTAATGCTGTTTGGGAGGTGTGATACCTTGTAGTGTGTGTGTGTGTGTGTGTGTGTGTGAACTTGATTTTTGTGGTGGTGGGGGTGTTACAGATGGTGGTACAGGTGGTTGTGGTGGTACAGGTGGTTGTGGTGGTACAGGTGGTTGTGGTGGTAGAGATGGTTGTGGTGGTACAGGTGGTGGTGGTGGCAGAGATGAATCGACGCTGGCCCACCCCGCCAGGTCTTACTGAGGCTCAACAAATATTTGGTTATCATGTAGGAGTGAGAGGACCATGAACGACCTCAGACGAGTCATAACGAGCTGGTTTGAGATTCTTTGAGGTCGAGGGGTTTGGGATCTTAATGGTGTAACAGACGTGATGGACCGGGTGTAGTCTGGCGTGGCTGTGTGCTCATAGTCTTACACACACACAGACACGCACACACACAGACACGCACACACACAGACACACACACACACACACACACACACAGTTTCCTCTGGGAGCTTCATGAATCATTCTTCTATCTTCCTGGAACTAATCTATACCTCCATCTTGAGTTCCAGCACTTCTCTTTCCAGTATTCCTCCTCCATTGTACGCCACAACACGTTCCTCTTCCTCAATGCCACAGGAACACGCGCCCATTCTGCCTCACATACCCTCAGAAAACAGATACCTTCTTCCATTTATTAGAACACCTCAATCTCCCCTCAATTTCCCCTTCAAAGACCAGCCTCTCACCCTTTCACTCCCTAGAACAATGTACATCCTGCCTTCTCATACTCACAATAAAACCCTCTGTCCCTTGTCCCCTCCCGAGGTCTTCATTAGCCCCTCCAATAGGGTTTTTCTTATTCCTATCTACCCAGAACTGAGGTCTCATTTTCCCTCCTCTTCTTTGTCTCATCTTTGCCTCATCTTCCCATCACACAACATGACAAGGCCCTCCTACCCACCTCCCACCAACCCCATCATAACTCTCCATCACCATCATCACCACCTGATAACACCCCTCCCTCCCTCCCTCTTTGCCCTTCCATAAAACACGACATCAACCCCCTCCCACTCTCCGTACAGCACGGTTCCTTCCCACTTCTTTCTTCTTATTATTATTTCCATTCTCTTCCTTCAATAGTCTCTTTCTTCCACTCTGTTTCTCTTTTAGCACATCTTCCTCTCTGTTACCTCTCCCTCTTAATCTTCCTCCAAACTCCCCAGCACGTCTCTTCCTCCTCCATTTCTTTCTCTCACTTCGTTACTCGACTCTCAAGAATCCTACCCTAAAGCCTCCACTCTACCCGCTTCTACCGCCCCCCCCCCCCTCCTCCTCCAACTCCATACCACCTCCTCCTCCACAGAACACAAACACTCCATCAGTCTCACAACGTATGCAGTCCTGTGAACCTTATCATCAAAATAAAATTGGACAGGCTATAATCTGGAGGTAAAGATATGTTTGCATGTTCACCCGCAGATAAATCCTCGACTGAAGTTCTCTGAGTTTTCAATTAAATTACTATTTCATGTGAGGCAAGGGAGTGAGGCAAGGGGTGAGGCAAGGGGCAGAGGCAAGGGGGTGAGGCAAGCCGTTATCGTAAAGTAAAAATGTATTAATGTGATGACAATGTAAAGGAAATACATTAATCTTACAGTGTGGCGAATGAGGGAGACACAATACGATAATTTATAGTCGTAATTCATAATAAGAATAAGAATAATTTATGGTTTACTTCGGAGAAAAATGATTCTAAACTCTACTGGATCTCGACTCACTATAAGTAAAGTTTTTATCAATAGTCTGGCTGCTGGTGAAGAAAACAGAATGATCTTTTCCTTTTTGTAGATTTTCACGATTAATTGTTTTTACTTGATTCCTTTTCTTTGTGAAATATTGATTTTTAATTCAATAAGATTACAATTTCTTCACTGGGATTTCTATTTACTGTTACTAATACAATATTATTTTTGTAATATATTTATATCGTAAAAAAATACTCTTTAGTTAAGGGCTTCTTATTGACACTTGTTGTGCCTAATCATGATTTTTTTTTAACCCAAGAACATCATTTGTGTTCAATGAAGCAATTTTTTTTTATACCCAGTCAGAAACCTTGTTATTTTATAAACCAATTTTTAATATTTCTGAACGAGACAAAAGTTTCTTATATATTTTTTCTCTCACCAAGATATATTTCCCTTGATATATATTCTTTTTTACTCGGCCAGATCATTTTCCTCTATCTATCTGTTAATATTTCACTCACTACGACATTTTTTGCCTTAACAAGAGACTTTTATTTTGGGGGGCTCAGCGTGAGGGCCATTGTGTGTCATAATCCTGGCGGAGCAACACACGGTAACAGCGCCATCTGTGTGATTATTGAGGAGTAACGGGGGCGGTGCGGCACTAAATCCTGGTCAAAACACCATTACTCTGACCACCTATCATACATGTACGTCTCTTTATGTACGTTTGTTTGTGACCCACCTACCTTATGTGTACGTCTCTTACGTTTGTTGTTTGTGACCCACCTACCTTATGTGTACGTCTTTTATGTACGTTTGTTTGTGACCCACCTACCTCATGTGTACGTCTCCCCCTATGCATTTGTTGTGTGTGTGTTGTGTTTTAGGGGCTGTATGTGTGTTCCTGTGTTGTGATAGTGTTGATTAAAGTTTATTTGTTTTGACATTAATGTAGTTTTATGTCTTAGTGTTGTGTGTGTTGCTAGTGTTGTGTTTGTGTTGCTGGTGTTGTGTTTGTGTTGCTGGTGTTGTTGTAGGTGTTACTGGTGTTGTGTTTGTGTTGCTGGTGTTGTGTTTGTGTTGCTGGTGTTGTTGTTTGTGCTACTGGTGTTGTGTTTGTGTTGCTGGTGTTGTAGGTGTTTGTGATTCGCTTGTATATGTATTTATATCCTCTTGGCTCTCAATATATACAGCATAATGACCTGCTCAATACCTGTCCCATTGTCTCTAGAATTTCAGTGTGTTTGGTAGGCTGCTCCAGTGCCCCATACCGAGAGAGAGAGAGAGAGAGAGAGAGAGAGATAGAGAGAGAGAACGTGGTGTGTGTGTGTGTGTGTGTGTGTGTGTGAAGGTTAGCACTGTCATAGTGGTGTTGTTGACAGATGAATATAATTTACTGAGGCGAATGTATGATTATATGATAAGAGTATCTTGGTTATAAGCATTGCCTGCACGAGTGAAGCAGTGCCAGTACGAGCGAAGATGTGTGCTAATTACGAGCGGAGCAACGTAAACACGAACTGGTCATTCTATTTTAGATTAACATTCATAGAACTGCCCGACTCGTCTCAAATCATCAAGAAACAGAACTCCTCAGTATATATTCCGGTGTCGTAATACAACACAATTACTTTTTTATACCATCTCAGTTATCACCTGTGTATTATTACGGTGTACAGTATATTGAAGTAAAGATGAATAATGTATACCCCAGGTAGGAGCGCGGGGGGGGGGGGGGTATACCCTGCCTGTAGCTCGCGTCATTCATTAACAGCTGACACAGAGGCTGGTTAGTGCGGCAACTTGGCCGTCTGTCTTGTCCTGTGTCTTATTGATTTCGTGGTGACTGTGGGCTAATTACTGTTGTGTTTATATACAAAACTTTGGTCTTTCAGTGGAATTCAAACCTTCAGTACATCGTCAAACCACTTGAGGAAATAAAAACAAATGACATGCGAAACGGTGAGACTCAGAACTTAGGACCAAAGAGAAGTCTCTCTCTCTTTCTCTCTCTCTCTCTCTCTCTCACCGTGAGGGCCGCGGGAGCCATCAGTCAGGTGGCTGCGGACAGGGCATGATTTACCGCCAGGCGGCCCGGCCCCCTGGTGGCCAGACTGACAATTACCGCGCCACAACATGTCATTACACCTCCCACTCTCCGCCATTATTGCTCTCACCCCCGCCGCCCAGCCGCCAACACCACTCCCACTACGACGCCCGCCGCCTCAGCCGCCACCACCAGCTCCACTACCACAACGATACCCACTACCCTAGCCTCCTCCACCACCATACGTCCTAAAGCCGCCGCCGCCGCCACCACAACCAAGTCCCTGGCCACCTCTGCCACACCACACCGCTATCCTTACAAAAATCCTTATTCCTGCCTCTACCACCACCACCACCACCACCACCACCATCATCACTACCACCACCACCACCACCATCATCCACCACCACCACCACCACCACTAGAAGTTTTCTGTGAGTTGCGGGAGGGTGTGTGATGGAGGAAGCCTGGGAGGGTGGAGAGGAAGGGTTTGGAGGGAGAGAAGGGGGGGGAGGGAGTTGGAGGAAACAATGGATGGACGGAGAGAGGGAATGGGAAAAGAAGGGGGAGAGAGTGTGAGTGAGAGAGTGAGGGAGGACAAGGGTGCATCTCCTATACCTACTGTTTAGCCTCGGTAATGTTATGCTCGTCTCTCAACCCCAGACATTGATGGATGCTCTCTCTCTCTCTCTCTCTCTCTCTCTCTCTCTCTCTCTCTCTCTCTCTCTCTCTCTCTCTCTCTCTCTCTCTCTGTCTGCTCATAGAAGAAGTGGGTCAGAAGTCTACGGCATTTGTGGGTCATTTTTTATTTTTTGGGGATGATGATGATGATGATGATGATGGTGAAGTTGATGATGATGATGATGGTGAAGTTGATGATGATGATGATGATGATGATGATGATGAGGTGAAGTTGATGATGATGATGATGGTGAAGTTGATGATGATGATGATGGTGAAGTTGATGATGATGATGATGGTGAAGTTGATGGTGATGTTGATGATGGCTTACTGTTTATTTCTGAGAATCAAGTCAATATATATATACCATTAGTTTCCACAGGTTCGTTACAGTACTAACATGTGTAGTGAATCAATTATGACATAGATTATATTTTCTAAGAGTTTGTGGACCCAATGATCAGAGACAATATATGTGGTGAGATGTTTTAGGTGTTATCGTCTCTTCCTTCTTATCTCATATCTCTCTCTTCCTTTCTCCCACCCTCTCTCTCCATACCCCTCCCCTCTCCACCCGACACCCTTCCTTCCTACCCCTCCCCTCTCCACCCGACCCCTTCCTTCCTACCCCTCCCCTCTCCACCCGACCCCTTCCTTCCTACCCCTCCCCTCTCCACCCGACCCCTTCCTTCCTACCCCTTCCCTCCCCATCCAATCCCTTCCTACCTATCCCTCCTTCCCATCTCTAATTTGGCCACGGGCGTATCCACCAAGTGTGTGTGTGTGTGTGTGTGTGTGTGTGTGTGTGTGTGTGTGTGTGTGTGTGTGTGTGTGTGTGTGTGTGTGTGTGTGCACGAGGTGTGAGTCACAGGTGTAAATTATCACTACCCACACCTGACGGATCAACGGACAATCATCAACATCACATTATTTACCAACAATAAATGCCTCAGTCCCTTGATAAACGACCGACACATACACGGACATATTTCCTTGAATTAAATAGCTTGACATCATGATTATCATACACACGTCAAGGGTTAGATCTTAGTGTGTTCATGGTTGTGTATACCTGGTGTGTGACTCGGTTATATTAGCATATTTTCGACATATCTGTCTGTACCAGTGTGCCATATACGGGGAGGTGGGAGGTGATGTGCTTTCTCTACGAAGCTTCGGTGGATGCACACACACACACACACACACACACACACACACACACACACACACACACACACACGCGCGCGTGCGCGCGCACGCAGACACGTACTTAAAAGCAAGTACACCTGAACATATATGTGCACTTATGCAAGCATGTAAACACAGACGCATTTTTCTACGTAAGGAGAGACAGACAGACCATGGAGTGCAATGAGAGGCATCTGACTCACCTAGTGCAGACAGCTGCCTTACCATGTAGAGACAGCTGGTTTACTTTATATAGTGACCTGGCTTTAAGGTATAGACTGTATATAGATAACAGACTTATCACTTAGAGACAGATAAGAGACAGTAGACTAAGTGTGTGTGGAGACAGTTGGAGAGACACACGGAGCCACCTCAGTGGTCCCCTCCGTCAGTACCAGCCCTGGCCCTCCCTGGCACCACCAACACACTTGGCCCCTTCTCTCTCCTCACACCTCGCGTAGCATCACTAAAATGGTCTATTTCAAGGCGGTTTACGAGGATCCTTTGAAATATAGTTCCAACTGTCTGATAACTGGCCGGTAGTTAACATAGCCGAGGAGTAAGAGAGATTTATGTGACGGAGGGCTCGCGTTAGATACCAATCTTTACAAGCCTTAACTCCAGGTCCTGCCAAACACCTCCTCTCCCCCAACGACCGACCAACACCACAACATCCCTCTTCGTGTCCAACCATCTGCGTTGCTTTTTCGCCCTGTGACATCGCCAGAGGACATTGCGATAACACATACTTGGTGGAGAATCATTCGCGTGTGTTAAATCACCAGGAGAGACGACATGTGAAGACACAGGGAGGCAGGAACGAGCCCTGAAGAACGACGACCTCACAGTAACGGGAGGAAGCGGGGGAGCTCCAAGCCGACATCGTTATCTACAATCTGGGCTGATATATTTCCTCTCATAGTCATCGTAAACAAGCGGGATCTATGTTTTGCGACAGTTTGTTTGGTCTGCAGAACTTGTATTAATGGGCAGGTGAGTGGTGTTGGCACCTTGTTTGCCTCCCACCTTGGCGCGCCTCACTAGCTTAGCATAGTCGTTAACTCAGCGCCGCACCTCGGGGCACCTGCACACGAGAAAACCCTCCACTACAGCCCTGAATTTATGGCTTTACTCAGATACAGGTTTTCCGGCTTTGTAAATACGTTGATTGGTAATAGTTGTAAATCTTCAGGAAGGATCGGAACTGGTGGGCTGTGCTGTGTACTTAACCCATCACGGCCAAGACGGCCAACAGGTACACAGTTATCAGCTCTCAGGCTCACACGATGATCACCTTTTCTCACCAAGCTGCTGTGCTTACGAGCATCATCAGTATTATTCATCAGCTTTCCTCTTTTTTCCGTAAAGTGAACAATGTAAAGATCTTGAACAGTAATTCTGATTTTACTCTCATGTCTACATATTTATAAAAGAAAATATGTAGTCACGCCAGACCTCGCAACCCGAGCATAAGAACCACAGCTCTTAATCGCTTGGAAATGCAACATTGACATATCCCGGATTTTTGCCCAGCCCGAGCTGTGAGAGTTTTGTCTTGGTGAAATGATTTCGTCGTGTGTTGTACTACTGATTGTTAATGTTTAACCAGTAATTACAGTCCTTCTTTATATATATATATATATATATATACACACATACACACACACACCTCGGCATATGTGTATGAGTTGTTGTTATACGGATACATGTGAAATCGTGTAAACTAAATGCTGTTGCATGTTGATACTAATCTATGTGAACGTGAATTTTTTTTATCAATTTTAATAAAATAATCACTAATGGTACTTGTTTTAGGGATTGACATATGTAACTAAATGAAACTGACGTATTTACTAGTAATATACTCAGTCAAACACATATAAACAAACAGCATTCGAAAATGAAATCCAATGAAAACATTGTTCATTAATGTTTATTTCTCCACGCTGTCTGTCTGTGTTATCGCTGATTGATTGCCTTGTTATATTCCTACACACAGTACAGTACAGTACACGCGCCTCGATAGCGATATTTTCCTGGAGATAACGAGACCAGTGATATTTTGATGACTGTCTTAAGTTTACCGTCACACTATACCAGCTGAGTTGGTGACTGTCTTAAGTTAAGCGTCACACTATACCAGCTGAGTTGGTGACTGTCTTAAGTTTAGCGTCACACTATACCAGCTGAGTTGGTGACTGTCTTAAGTTTAGCGTCACACTATACCAGCTGAGTTGGTGACTGTCTTAAGTTTAGCGTCACACTATACCAGCTGAGTTGGTGACTGTCTTAAGTTAAGCGTCACACTATACCAGCTGAGTTGGTGACTGTCTTAAGTTTAGCGTCACACTATACCAGCTGAGTTGGTGACTGTCTTAAGTTTACCGTCACACTATACCAGCTGAGTTGGTGACTGTCTTAAGTTTAGCGTCACACTATACCAGCTGAGTTGGTGACTGTCTTAAGTTAAGCGTCACACTATACCAGCTGAGTTGGTGACTGTCTTAAGTTTAGCGTCACACTATACCAGCTGAGTTGGTGACTGTCTTAAGTTTAGCGTCACACTATACCAGCTGAGTTGGTGACTGTCTTAAGTTTACCGTCACACTATACCAGCTGAGTTGGTGACTGTCTTAAGTTTAGCGTCACACTATACCAGCTGAGTTGGTAACTGTCTTAAGTTAAACGTCACACTATACCAGCTGAGTTGGTGACTGTCTTAAGTTAAGCGTCACACTACACCAGCTGAGTTGGTGACTGTCTAAGTTTAGCGTCACACTATACCATCTGAGTTGGTGACTGTCTTAAGTTTAGCGTCACACTATACCAGCTGAGTTGGTGACTGTCTTAAGTTAAGCGTCACACTATACCAGCTGAGTTGGTGACTGTCTTAAGTTTAGCGTCACACTATACCAGCTGAGTTGGTGACTCTTAAGTTTTGCGTCACACTATACCAGCTGAGTTGGTGACTGTCTTAAGTTTACCGTCACACTATACCAGCTGAGTTGGTGACTGTCTTAAGTTTAGCGTCACACTATACCAGCTGAGTTGGTGACTGTCTTAAGTTAAGCGTCACACTATACCAGCTGAGTTGGTGACTGTCTTAAGTTAAGCGTCACACTATACCAGCTGAGTTGGTGACTGTCTTAAGTTAAGCGTCACACTATACCAGCTGAGTTGGTGACTGTCTTAAGTTTAGCGTCACACTATACCAGCTGAGTTGGTGACTGTCTTAAGTTTAGCGTCACACTATACCAGCTGAGTTGGTGACTGTCTTAAGTTAAGCGTCACACTATACCAGCTGAGTTGGTGACTGTCTTAAGTTTACCGTCACACTATACCAGCTGAGTTGGTGACTGTCTTAAGTTTAGCGTCACACTATACCAGCTGAGTTGGTAACTGTCTTAAGTTAAACGTCACACTATACCAGCTGAGTTGGTGACTGTCTTAAGTTAAGCGTCACACTATACCAGCTGAGTTGGTGACTGTCTAAGTTTAGCGTCACACTATACCATCTGAGTTGGTGACTGTCTTAAGTTTAGCGTCACACTATACCAGCTGAGTTGGTGACTGTCTTAAGTTAAGCGTCACACTATACCAGCTGAGTTGGTGACTGTCTTAAGTTTAGCGTCACACTATACCAGCTGAGTTGGTGACTGTCTTAAGTTTTGCGTCACACTATACCAGCTGAGTTGGTGACTGTCTTAAGTTTACCGTCACACTATACCAGCTGAGTTGGTGACTGTCTTAAGTTTAGCGTCACACTATACCAGCTGAGTTGGTGACTGTCTTAAGTTAAGCGTCACACTATACCAGCTGAGTTGGTGACTGTCTTAAGTTAAGCGTCACACTATACCAGCTGAGTTGGTGACTGTCTTAAGTTAAGCGTCACACTATACCAGCTGAGTTGGTGACTGTCTTAAGTTTAGCGTCACACTATACCAGCTGAGTTGGTGACTGTCTTAAGTTTAGCGTCACACTATACCAGCTGAGTTGGTGACTGTCTTAAGTTAAGCGTCACACTATACCAGCTGAGTTGGTGACTGTCTTAAGTTAAGCGTCACACTATACCAGCTGAGTTGGTGACTGTCTTAAGTTAAGCGTCACACTATACCAGCTGAGTTGGTGACTGTCTTAAGTTAAGCGTCACACTATACCAGCTGAGTTGGTGACTGTCTTAAGTTAAGCGTCACACTATACCAGCTGAGTTGGTGACTGTCTTAAGTTAAGCGTCACACTATACCAGCTGAGTTGGTGACTGTCTTAAGTTAAGCGTCACACTATACCAGCTGAGTTGGTGACTGTCTTAAGTTTAGCGTCACACTATACCAGCTGAGTTGGAACACCCAAAATAAATTACCCTACGGAGGTGACCAGCCCTTACCCATGCCAGGAGTGTGTGTGTGTGTGTGTGTGTGTGTGTGTGTGCTACCTGTGTGCGTGTGTGTGTGTGTGTGAATGTTACTGCGTGTGTGAATGTTACCTGTATGTGTGTTACTTGTTTGTGTGTGTGTGTGTGTGTGTGAATGTTACCTATGTGTGTGTGTTTCTGTGTGTGTGTGTGTGTGTGTGTGTGTGTGTGTGTGTGTGTGTGTGTGTGAATATTACCTGTGTATGTGTTTGAATGTTACCTGTGTGTATGTGTGTGTGTTACCTGTGTTACCTTGATGTTAATCGATTTGAGGATCGTGTTCCGGGGTAATGGATAGCCAGTGCAGTTGGCGAGTTATCCGGTCTTCTCGGACTATCCCTTGACACTGGGTCATGCAGCTCGTTAACCTATGGTGTGGTTGTTGTGTTGGCAACAGCTTCTACACCTTAAACAAATTCACGCCTAGGTGGCCCCTGGGCCGTCCATCCTCATTACACGAGGAGCAACCATTATAGTGAGTACTAGTGAGCACCCTTAAGCTCTTCGTACATTATATCAACACTGAAGAATATCTCGTAAGAATATTTAATACTAGGAGGTGTAAATTGTGACCAAGGTGTAAAGTTAATGGTAAAGTAATATCAGATATTTTGTATGTAAATAGTGTTGCCTTTATTGCAGAGTTGAGGAGGCATAACAAAAACTGGTTATCAGAAAGAGGAGAAGAATTTGTACATAAGTTAATGCTCAAATGCTGTACTTTAGGCTTACAAGTTATAAATAAACCCAAATATAGACATTATGATAGACACCAGGACACTGAGACACGTTGAATATTTTGTGTGATTAGCAACATAAGTTGTGATGCTAAATGTTATTAAGGAATTCATGTCAAAATAATTCCAGCAAAAACACCAATTGTCGATCATTGGATATATTTGTCCCATGCAGCTGTGGTACCTCCCTCTGGTGGTGTGGAAGGTCCTGTGTGTGGTAAGCGTCGTAAACACAGCCAACTGACCGTGGTAATAGGCAATATGTTCCCACCGGCCATTTCACTGTTTCAACGCCACGTTCATTTCTCTTCGAATTGAAATTGTCACTTTCATATCAATCATGAATTGATCGTCAACCCTTGCACTGTTTCCTTGGTGGAAGTTTGTTGTTAAGACCCGGGGGAAATAGTTGAGGGAGAGGGCCGACAAGATGCTCATTCAGAGGGAGCGTTCAATTGGTATGTGCTCACAGCTTAGTGGTCAGATTCCAAGTGTGTGTGTGTGTGTGTTTTATGATCATCATTATCGTGGCTGGGGTGGGTGTGTGGTGGGTGTTGTGGCTGGGGTGGGTGTGTGGTGGGTGTTGTGGCTGGGGTGGGTGTGTGGTGGGTGTTGTGAATTTAATTTTGCAGCAAACAGCAGCTAGTTTATTGTGCACCCCATACTAATCCTGTGAGCTGTAGCACAAAAAGGATTACAGAGTAGAGATCACAACGGGTGTTTATTGGACCCCAGTGGACTTGATATTGTGTTACAGATTATTTCCAATACATTGTTTGCTTAGTTCTGCACATATGAGTTGACTGACTGACTGCCTGAGAGGCATTCAAATACATTGTGTGTTTGAATCTATACATGGGAACTGATATAGTTACTCAGTGCAAAAAAGTGGATACCATCTTAATATGTCAGCTACCTTGCCATTAGAGATAACGTGTTGTGCCAATTTATACAGTGTGCTTGGACCTGCCCCTAAAAGGTTCTAGTTTCTCACAGCTTATGACGAAGTGTTTGAGTGTAGGCAGTGGATTGACTGCTGCCTGATTGCAATCGTCTGCTTGCTTCAAATTCAACATCAAGCTCTTTCCTAATTATATATTTTTTTTCGACAGACATAGATGGTATTCAACAGCGGCTGATAGACGCGATTTTAGTTAAGGCATCAACTCTGTCATGTTCTCTGAGGCCAAGGTGAGAGAAAATCCACAACAGTTTGGTCATGACACCTCGACAACAAGGTACGCATATTTGTGTCTGGCTTCAGAGACAAGCGATCATGAGACTGTGGCAGTGACTTCGGTAAGTTTATTGGATGTGAGTATAACTAATTAATTTTAATAAGTAGATGCCCAGTTATTAATTCTAACTCCTTTCTCTATTACATTACCGTTAGGCTGAGTCACGATGATAACACCTCCAGCCCTCCCGCAGACAGTGTTAAGAGAGCCGTCAGTGTAGATGGCCTGTGTGATGTAAATATCAATCTGTAGGTTTGTGTACATGAGCTCTGACTATGACGATGTGTTGGAATACATCTTTTGGGTGGGTACGTGGGTGCTGTGATGTCGAAGGGAACTGTGCACTAGGGTGGCCATGTTTGCTGTTACCAGCTTGTTGAGCACCTTAGTTTTCTCAGTAGAGATATAAGACCGAGGTGGTCACAGGCTGCGTAAACATTGCTCGTTGTTGAGGACAGTTTGCATTTCACGATGAGGTTTATTATGTACGAGAATATTACCTACATAACTGATAACTGATAGTGATATTGTTAGTGCTGTCTAGGATTGACTTTATTAGACCATTCGTGAGTACATTAAAGAGTGGCACTAATTACTCCACCTTGGGGGGGGAGGGCGGTGTGCCAAGTAGCATATCTTTGACTTCCTTTTTTTGTAAACCTGAATGGCTGTGGTGTGGTGGCGTCGTGGGTATGGTGGCGTGGTGGGTGTGGTGGCATCGTGGGTGTGGTGGCGTCGTGGGTGTGGTGGCATCGTGGGTGTGGTGGCGTCGTGGGTGTGGTGGCGTCGTGGGTGTGGTGGCGTCGTGGGTGTGGTGGCATCGTGGGTGTGGTGGCATCGTGGGTATGGTGGCATCGTGGGTGTGGTGGCGTCGTGGGTGTGGTGGCGTCGTGGGTGTGGTGGCGTCGTGGGTGTGGTGGCGTCGTGGGTGTGGTGGCGTCGTGGGTGTGGTGGCGTCGTGGGTGTGGTGGCGTCGTGGGTGTGGTGGCATCGTGGGTGTGGTGGCATCGTGGGTGTGGTGGCATCGTGGGTGTGGTGGCATCATGGGTGTGGTGGCGTCGTGGGTGTGGTGGCATCATGGGTGTGGTGGCGTCGTGGGTGTGGTGGCATCATGGGTGTGGTGGCATCGTGGGTGTGGTGGCGTCGTGGGTATGGTGGCATCATGGGTGTGGTGGCATCGTGCATAACTTGAGTTGTCTCTGTACATGTTGCCAGGTTTATATATATACACAAAGAGAGACACAGATAAAGAGAGAGAAAAAAGAGACTGGCGTAAAAGAGGAAGAGAAACGACGGGAAGTGAGGCTATAAAAATTTCGCCTTTAAACGCTGTAATTTGTAGCGATAACACAAATAATAATGATCCGCCCCGCCTTCCCCCCCGCCCCCCCCCCCCCCCCGCCCCCCCCCCCACACACAACAAAGAGCATTTTCCTCAACCTGCGGAAGGAAGGCTTGATAACATCACCACTCGCAACAAGAACAATATTCATATTTTAGGAAAACAAAGATGACAGGAGATTACTATAAGCTTCTCATATAACGTAATGCAACACTACATTAACTTGACACGATATACTTATACCTAAAATTTATGACGAAATAATAGAGTGGTAAGAGATAAGGCGGAAGAGAATTAAGGAAGTTATGCAAATAGAGAAAATTAATAGATATGAAAAGGGAGGGAAGGTGATGTGAGTGATAAACGGTGATGTGAGTGACAAGAGGGTGATGTGAGTGACAAGAGGGTGATGTGAGTGATAAACGGTGTTGTGAGTGACAAGAGGGTGATGTGAGTGACAAGAGGGTGATGTGAGTGATAAACGGTGATGTGAGTGACAAGAGGGTGATGTGAGTGACAAGAGGGTGATGTGAGTGACAAGAGGGTGATGTGGGTGACAAGAGGGTGATGTGAGTGATAAACGGTGATGTGAGTGACAAGAGGGTGATGTGAGTGAAGGGTGGTGTGAGTGACAAGAGGGTGATGTGAGTGATAAGAGGGTGATGTGAGTGATAAACGGTGATGTGAGTGACAAGAGGGTGATGTGAGTGACAAGAGGGTGATGTGAGTGACAAGAGGGTGATGTGGGTGACAAGAGGGTGATGTGAGTGATAAACGGTGATGTGAGTGACAAGAGGGTGATGTGAGTGACAAGAGGGTGATGTGAGTGATAAACGGTGATGTGAGTGACAAGAGGGTGATGTGAGTGACAAGAGGGTGATGTGAGTGATAAACGGTGAGGTGAGTGACAAGAGGGTGATGTGAGTGATAAACGGTAATGTGAGTGACAAGAGGGTGATGTGAGTGACAAGAGGGTGATGTGAGTGATAAACGGTGATGTGAGTGACAAGAGGGTGATGTGAGTGACAAGAGGGTGATGTGAGTGATAAACGGTGTTGTGAGTGACAAGAGGGTGATGTGAGTGATAAACGGTGATGTGAGTGACAAGAGGGTGATGTGAGTGACAAGAGGGTGATGTGAGTGACAAGAGGGTGATGTGAGTGATAAACGGTGATGTGAGTGACAAGAGGGTGATGTGAGTGACAAGAGGGTGATGTGAGTGAGAAACGGTGATGTGAGTGACAAGAGGGTGATGTGAGTGATAAACGGTGATGTGAGTGACAAGAGGGTGATGTGAGTGACAAGAGGGTGATGTGAGTGATAAACGGTGATGTGAGTGACAAGAGGGTGATGTTAGTGACAAGAGGGTGATGTGAGTGACAAGAGGCTGATGTGAGTGACAAGAGGGTGATGTGTGATGGTGTACGTCAGACGACTCACTAACACATCACAACGGTCATAATGGGTCCTCGTCCTGATAGGCCCCATATAACCATTAGAACAGGGACCCATTACTACGTGAATCCTTGAGAATTTGGTTCCATTAGTACTGAAATCTATTAGGACTGGGTCTATTAGGACTGATCATTAAGACTAGGGACTATGTAGTGGGTCCTAGCCTCCCAGTACAGTGCTTTCATTACTTTTAACAAACTTTTTAAATTACGTAAAAGTTCACCGTCTTACACTAATGGGGTACAAGACAAACAATCGTTCGTATTTATTTTTATTACCTATTTTTATTTACCAATTTTCATTTATTTTTTTGTAATAGTTTTCCTGTCTCATTTTTTTTTTATTTCTCTTTTTTTATCGACTTAGGTAGAAGTTTGTACAGAGAGAACCAAATGAAACTGTTATTTATTTTAACTGTATTTGGACAGGAAATTGGCATAACAAAGAACATGGTAATTATCAAGTCTATTTACTGAGTCATCATTACACTACAAATATCGAAAAAGAAAACGATAAAATTTCCAATAGATTTACCAATATATTATTACAATCCACATATTTATATAATGGTATGTTATTCTAATCCATACTGACAACAGGAATAAGGTGCCATTGTATCCTGACTGTTGTAATTTCTGTGCTTGAACACTTGTCTTAGTGAGGGTTAATAAAATCACCTAACCATCTTCCACTTGTGAACTTATTTCTAGGTTTGGTTTTGATAACAAGTGGAAAAAAGTCACGAAGGACCACTTTATTGACTGTTGGGTAACTTTCAATCACTGGGACTCCTGAAGGGGTAACTGATCAAAGATATTTTTTCCCAGAGTTGTAAATTACTTCAGTAAACTGTTCTTTTGAGTCATCGGGTACGCCACTCACTGAGGCCCCTTCGGTGTGTGTACCAGCAATAGGTCTTTTGTAGATATCTGGAAAATTACTTCATGAATTGTTGCTCTCTCAGTTTTTAACAAGTTCTCTTAGATAACTGTTCCTCTTGATTCATAAACTGTTCCTCTTGATTCATAAACTGTTCCTCTTGATTCATGAACTGTTGCTTTTGATTCATAAACTGTTCCTCTTGATTCATAAACGGTTTCTCTTGATTCCTAAACTGTTCCTCTTGATTCATAAACTGTTCCTCTTGATTCATGAACTGTTGCTTTTGATTCATAAACTGTTCCTCTTGATTCATAAACGGTTTCTCTTGATTCCTAAACTGTTCCTCTTGATTCATAAACTGTTCCTCTTGATTCATAAACTGTTCCTCTTGATTCATAAACTGTTCCTCTTGATTCATAAACGGTTCCTCTTGATTCATAAACTGTTCCTCTTGATTCATAAACTGTTCCTCTTGATTCATAAACTGTTCCTCTTGATTCATAAACTGTTCCTCTTGATTCATAAACGGTTCCTCTTGATTCCTAAACAATTCCTCTTGATTCATAAACTGTTCCTCTTGATTCATAAACTGTTCCTCTTGATTCATAAACTGTTCCTCTTGATTCATAAACTGTTCCTCTTGATTCATAAACTGTTCCTCTTGATTCCTAAACTATTCCTCTTGATTCATAAACTGTTGCTTTTGATTCATAAATTCCTCTGGATTCATCGATGTCATTCTTTTCATAAACAATGGAGAGTGTTTTATACATAATATTTTTGTTAATGCCATTTTCTTTCTCTAAAGTTGAAGTTTGACGAAAGCAATAAATGTATCTCTTGACTGGCAACATTACATTCTACACCCAGGATCCAATAAGTCAACTCATCAAACAAGACTATATTTACGAACTTATGCTAAATTAAATGAAACTTTGAGTCATTATAAGGCGTTTCAAGATGGCTTTAAAGTGTGTCAGGGAAATAACTCCTTGATGACTAGTGTTCCTGAAGATTCATTATTTGAGTTATTGTTATTGTGGGAAGGAAATTTAGCTTTACTTCCCTGAAAGCTTGGACCCTCGAGGACTTGAATCTAAGGTTCCTGTCCTGATAACACTTATTATTTTGTATCTTAATACCAATATCAACAAGTATTTTTTTCTCATAGAACAATTATTAACCTTTGGAAACTCGATAAGCTTTTTTCTTCTATAAATAACAAATATCAGGACACTCATACGGACATAATCTTCTGTTTGGCGTCAAGTTTCGATAAATTTCTTCTCATAGTATAACTTAACAGGATGATAAAGAAGAAATTTCAAACTATATAGAAACTTTCCCGTCTCTGTTTTGTGTATCAATCAAACCACTGGTCTCAAAACGTCTCCCCCCTGAAGTTTGTTTAGCCAGGACTCTGCACTGGCTCTCTCTCCTGTGTCTTTTGGCTCTTGAGTGAGGAAGTTCATGTGAATGTCAGTTTTCATCGGTGTTGGTCTGTGTGTGGGGCGATGACCTGGAGTGGACTGACCTTAAGAGAGAAAGAGATGATTTTCGTCTACCTGTTGTAGATTTAACCTTTATTAAATAGTTTAAATCAAAACTTTTGCCACATACCTACCTACAACACACACCTGCCTACACCACACAACTACCTGCACCACACACCTACCTACACCACACACCTACTTGTACCACACACCTGCCTACACCACACACCTGTCCACACCACAAACCCGGGGCAGTGTTCCCAGGTGATGAACAAGGTGCGGTGTTATCAGGTGGGTGGCGACCTTATCAACACGCCTAATGTGATGTGATGTTGCGTGATTGTTGGGGCTGGTCTCAACCTCTCATCCCTAGTCTCTCACTTATCTCACTTATCTCACCGTAGCCTCATACTCTATCTCCTCACACTCAACGTCTTCGGTCAACCAGGTCGACACGTGACCTCTCGTCCCTTGTCACTGAGTCGACTTGTTCGTCTGGAGGAGTGTGGTTTGAAGTCGTCCCTCTTGAACCGATCATAAACGTCCCCTTGCTGGCTCTAAGGGGGACTCCTGGCGTGCTTTTAGCGTCGAGGGAAATTAGAAGGTAGAGAGCCGTGAGGGGCATGCAAGTCTTCACCAACGATCACTCCGGTGGGTAAATGATCACTGGTATCGTCCATAATTGATACCTGCAGGTGTTGCAACGAGACAGGTCCGCACCTTCGCCTCGCCTTATCTCTCACGCGGCATCTGGGGAGACGTAGGTAGTGGTTTGGGTCAAGTTTATAGCCGATTGATTGGGTAGTTGGTGTGAAGTGGGCGGGGCGGCGGAGCACTGGTGTGAAGACGGAGCCTGGGGGGGAAGGGAGGTGGACGATAAAGGGTGGGAGTGACAACGGGGAGAAGAGGTGGAGGAGGAGGAAGAAGAGAAGGGGGAGGATGGAGAAGGAATAAGACAACACGACAAGGAAATAGATGCAGGAAGTTTGGAGAAGAGATGTGGAAAGCGAAGAAAAATGAAGAATAAAGACAAAAGAAAAAGAATCTGAAAATAAAAGATAACGAAATATAGACGAGTGAATAGGAAAGAAATAACAAACCAAAGGAAGTATGAGAGAAGACAAATAAATAGAGCAGTAATTGTAAGAAGAAAGAAGAAAGAAAATGGGGAGTAGGAGGTTAGAAGAGGAGAGACAACATCAGAGGAGGGAGACAAATGTTGGCGTTCAGGAGAGAGGAGCGATAGGGCGGTGAGGAGGCGGTTCAAGAACACATTCACACAAAATTATCATGACAAGTTCTGGAATATTTTCAAACTCTCCGTGTGTTACAAGGTCACACCAAATGATATAGCGAACAGGAGAGAAGGAAAAAAAAAAGATTGTAGTTCCGAGAAGAAATACACTGCGGTGAGATGAGGAGAAGGAAGAGGCTAAAATAGATAGTGTCAGGTGTGATGAAGAATGTTTATGATCGGGAAGTTGTCTGTAAACGCGACATGAAGGCGATGAAAGATTGAGAGCCGGAATAATAATTGTTGGGAACGCTGAGGCGAAAATGGCGTGAAGGGCACCGAGTCGAAGATGGATGAGGAGGAACAAGTTGTAAATTATCGATCATCCTGATGGCCGTCGCGGGGGTAAAATATGAACATCTTCAGCACATACATAATTACGAGGCGTGATATGTGGTGGAACACGGTGGAAGATAAGAGAAATGTGGAGAGGTGGATTTTTTGGGGGGCGGCGGACGGAACGATTGCCAAAGAGGGGCTGGCGTGCCGCGAACTAGTGGGCGTGCGGATGAAAAGTAGAGGCTTGGCGTGGTAAGGAGATGTTAAGTGGTGGTGCGTGGCGCTGAGAAGTGCGTGAGGGTGGAAATGATGATGAGAAATGAGGGAAAGGCCCCGGGTAACTGACGTGAAGGAGAAGGAGCATTTCGACAATGTAGTGAAGGAACGAGAGAGAACGAAAGAAAAAATAGAGGTAAATTTTTGGGGGTATTTTTGTGTAGACTCATGTAAGAGGCGTCAGGTAAAGGTGTTGATACGCAGTGATTACTTCATCAGCCGTCGCCACCAGTCACTTGGCTTCATCAGCAGCAAGAACCATTACCGTCAGGAGGCGTAGCTGGAGCTCCTGTAGTAAGAAAATACTCGGGAGAGACTGGCGAGGCAGGTTGTCCCATAAACCATTAAAGCGAGTGAGGAAACGTTCAAGTTAACTCACCTGAGAGAGCGTTAACACCTCTGAGGGAAGACGAACGAAAACTTTATATGACTGGACGTTAGAGAATGATACAGCAAGTGTAAGAGAACAAGGTGGAGGAGAGAACGTTTGTATGAGAATGCGTGACCGTTCTCATCAGCGTGGGAACAAGAACATGAAACGATCGTGAGAGGAACTTCAACCATGTATATGGATATTATTGTGAAGAATATGAACACTAGAGGACGATTGAATGTTCTTAACTTTTCTCCTCTCGTGTTTAGCAAAATGTAACACGTGCAGTACATACAGGTTGATCTAATTAAACACAAAGATGATCTACGACGGAAAGAGAGAGAGGAGAGGGTAAATATCGTCATAACTGAAGGACTGAAGGGAAAAAAATGGAAAACGACAACAAACAATTTCCCCCCAAACACAGAACCCAACAGCTCTCCCCTATACCTCACATAATTTCCATACAATCCTCCCCAATTCATCTCCTCATCCCTAAACATTCATCTCCACATTATGCAACATCCAGGATTTTCTCCCTCCTGCATCAGCCACAAATCACCCCCAGTACAACCCCACAGCCAACGGGAGGTATGACAGGAACCTCGGGAACACACATCAATTAATCCACGACACACCTGATCAACCTCCAACAATTCCTTCGAGAGTGGAGAACGTGTGTAGGTAATCACGACAGGTACCGCCAACACCCTCCCCACCCCCCCTGTCACCGCTCGTCTTGTCGTGACCCTGAAGGAATCTCTGGTGTATCTTGGCTGAATCACCCCGAGTGTACTCATTGAATCACAAGTCTTAGGCAGCGTGGACTCTTTACATGAAACAAGGACTCTCTTCACTCTACGACTCTTGCTGAAATACTGTTACTGTAGTACCATCTCTTGATAATGTAGAGTACTAACGTTATTAAATTAGCTCACTAAAACAATCGCTTTACTGAAGTACTGTTGTCTGTTAATATAATAAATAATAGTTTTTCACTGAGGGAAACAGACTGATACACTGGACTCGTATTGAAGTAAACAAACTGTGTCAACTTCTCTCAGTTTAATAATAATACGAAGGTCTGTGGCAAAATTAATAATGGGATTTGTTTGCAATATAACAAAGAGAATAGAGTTCCACAAGTGTTTTAAAAATTAACAACAAGCCATTGAGTTATTAATTGTTAACTTTGACTCTAATTTAACAATACATAGCAAAAAAAAAAAAAAACCACTCAAATTAACAAAAGCTTAGATCCTTTACGTCTACCGCTCATAGGATACTCAGGGGGTGCACAATAAACTAGCCACTGTTGCGAGAATTTCCAAAAATATAAAATATCCATAACCCGTCAACCCTTACCCACAAAAGCCACAACACACCCAACCCTCTCCACCACCACTAACCCCTCCACCACCACTAGCCCCTCCACCACCACTACTCCACCTCACCTGTACCACACCTGTCTTTATCAACAATTCCGACACCACATTCAACCCCGCCCACAGCCCACACACCTTCCCACCACAAACACAGAACCCACACCACGTCTATCCTTGTCTACAACGCCCATGCCATCCACATATGCCCACCTCATGCCCAATTCCATCCATAATTACCCACACCACGCCCATCTAACACCCTCAAAGGTATTTATGGTGAATATCTTATGATGGTATACACTTGGTGCCTCTAGGAGATAAGGAGATATGTTATCGTAGGAAAATAAAGTTGTTATCGCTAAAATATTTCCTGTTTTGTAGAACTAGATGGCGTTTTTTCATATGTTTATCTTGTTATGGGTGAATATTCTTGGTATGTTTTTAATGTTAGTTTATTGAAGAGTAATATACCTGTTATGTATATACAGATATCTAGATATATACTCCCTGTATCTTACCACGGAGGTATAATGTGTAACAAGTCGTGGGCAGAGCAAGAGGCGGCACACGACACAGCACCCGCTCGGGATGACACCTACTCGCTTCTTCCATTTCCACAACTTAAATAATGACGTGGTTTCCGTGGAGGTCCAGACAGTCATTAGCGAGAGTACGCTCCTCTCTCCTCCTCGTCATATTTCAAGGATCATCTCCCGTTCGCAAAGAAATGAGAAAAATAAGGGGAAGAAAAGTAGGAAAGGCAAGAAAAATCTCCCTTTCAGATCCAATAGCCAAATCCTGGGAGCCTGGGAAAACAAGTGACAAATCCGGGGCATGATATAGCCGCCGTGACTGTCAACATGGGGGCGCGGACGAGGCAGAGGACTCGTCTGAAGGAGGAGATGGGAAGTGTCGGATTTACGCTAAGTCTTCCTTGATGTTACGGATAGGGAGTGAGGTTCTCTAAAGGAGGATGAGAATTCTCTGTGAGCGAGGATTGATCCGTGGGAGGTGGAGGGCGACGCCTCCCCGGGGACCTGAGAAGCTCCTGGGCCATTGTTGGGGGAATTGAGTCGCCGAGGCTGGCGAAGGGGTTCTTATGGAGACATAACCGTAAAGTAAGTCGAGGTGTGAGCTCACTCGTCGAGGTGGTGTGGAGGATCCTCGAGGGAGTGGTAGGATAACGCTGAGTGACGCCAGCCACAAGATTCAGGGTATTGCCAGAGTGCAGGTGAGCTAGTTGTAAACATGTCACCGTCAGGAGGCTGGGTGAGTTTAGGTGAATGCCGAGACGGGTCGTGGCTGACACTCGCCAATAACGTGAGTAAGGCAGCAGCTCTCCAGGCCACACCGAGGGCTGTTAGAGGAATAATTCAGCTCAGATGTACAGCAATGTTGCATGTGGAGGAGAGGAAAGGTCTGTGAAGAGATTTGTTGTGGTAAGATTGTCTTGAGTAAGACAACAGTGTGACGGACACACGCGCCAACGGTGGCTGTTGATGGGAGTTTTTATTTATTTATTTTAATTGATCATTTGTTTCATTATTTGCCTATTTCTTTCCTCACATCTTGTCTACACGCTGAATGTTTAAACAAGAGAACAAAAACCAAGAAGATGAATTAGTTAACAGAAGCAAGGAAGTGTTTACACTCGGTATATCTGTGATGTCTTAGCGAGTCAACACAAACCCCCAGAAAAAGATTCTCCTTTACATTATGTCATGAATGATGAAATTGGTCAAGAGTGTGACAGGGACAAACAGGTCCTCACCACCTAGTGAGACGCTGTTTATCAGATCAAAGAATAAGTTGTTAGGTGTATTCACTTGAGCCAAGAGCTGCCTCACACCCCCTCCAAGACCTGTACGCCCATAAAACAAGGCACCAAGCTGGGTCGGCCACTACACCGTCAGGAGGGAGACTTTCACCTGACCTGTTATACATAATTAATGTTCTTACCTGGGCTAGAGATACAGGTTGGTTGGGCGGGCCGTCAGCTGCAACTTACGCATCGCTTAACATGTACACCAAATTTATGTGTTAATTGGCGCTACCTTGGCACCAGGATGGATGGCTTATACCGCCTGCAGATGTCGCGGTTTTGTTCACATGACAGTGATGGGAAGAGTAGGGGAGGGAGAGGAGGTGGCGAGGCTACTCCCAGTGTTGTCTTAAAGGGGATGTTTTTGTGGAGGGTCAGTTGTGTTATTTGGTACATTAAGGTAAAGCGATGTTTTTAACAGGTAGGAGATGTTAAGGGAAGGGAAGGTAATGTATTTAACAGCTGTTTTGTTTAATGGAATGACACGGGGGTGTTCTCATAACTGCTTTTCTCTGGTGAAGGAAAAATGGTGTTCATGTATATATGTACTGTATATAAGGCATTATGAACCGTTATCTTTATGCCTTAGTTAAAGGATGTGTGGCTGTACATCTCCCTTGTCTCATAAGATAAACAGATGTTCCGAATTTATTTACTTTAAACATAATAAAGTAAGAGAGCAGGTGGGTGAGAGGCAGTATATCAGTGGCAGTGATAAGTCTGCCAGGTGTCATATGCCAGACTGTCACTGAGAACTATGCTATCTTGACAGGATAAACGCAACAGATGTCTGAATACTTAATGCTCTTTTTTTTTTAGCTTTAATATACAGAAAAACCTTTATTTAACGGACTATAAGGAGGTGAAAGTCTGTTATATCGATGGTTCGTTAAATCTGAAACCTCCCTCGTAACAAACTATATAGAGATGAAAGTCCGTTATATCGGGGTCCAGTAGATGTGAAACCTCCTTTTAACGGATTATATGAAGAGAGAAGTCCGTTATATGGAGGTTTCACTGTAGATGGTGTAATGGTGGGCTGCCTCGTACACACAACATTACTGTAGCTCAGGTAGAGTCTTGACCTACAGTACCTGACACATATTACAGACCTTACATACATATCCAGGTGTGATAATTAACAGATATTACCCAGGTATAGTATTTAAGAGACTAGTATTACATTCATTAACTCGTAAAAAAGAAACTAATTTATTTTCACCAATGGTTGAGTGAGAGAGAATTTGAGAAATATATTAAATGATTTCTTGAGGTGGTCGCTGCCCTCCTCGCTGAGAAACTAATGAGAAACAAACAATATAAACTGAATTTGTTCTTCATTTGTGAGTCATGCATAGTTCATGAGGTCAAACAAGAACCTCATGCATGGGGTAGTGGATGACTGGATGAAGACAGTGGTGGATGACTGGATGAAGACAGTTGGCTGCTTCAAAACTTACTGGAGTGAAGATAGATAATGACTAAGGTATATAGTTTATATCTCAGTCCTGTTCCTACGGCTCTGTTACTGACGTGTGTGTGTGTGTGTGTGTGTGTGTGTGTGTGTGTAAGTATCAGTGTATGCGTGTGTGTGTGTTCGTATTAGAGAAAGAGGGACATACAGGCACAAATCTACACAAAAAGACGTAAAAAATTCAAATAATAACAATGAACACATCAGCAGAAGCATGTCAACACACCTCCTCCCTCCACCCCCTTCCCCCTCTCTCCATCCCCTTCCCCCTCCCTTCTCCCCTCCCTTCTCCCCTCCCTCCATCCCCTTCCCCCTCCCTTCTCCCCTCCCTCCACCCCCTTCCCCCTCCCTTCTCCCCTCCCTCCACCCCCTCCCCCCTCCCCTCCCCCCTCCCTTCTCCCCTCCCTCCACCCCTTCCCCCTCCCTTCTCCCCTCCCTCCATCCCCTTCCCCCTCCCTTCTCCCCTCCCTCCACCCCCTTCCCCCTCCCTTCTCCCCTCCCTCCATCCCCTCAGCTCAGTTTAATGACGCAATGTGTTGTGAACTGACGCAACGCACTTGGCAGGTGTTGTGGGTGGGTGATGGTGAGGAAGACATGAAGATGGTGAGTGCTAGGTGAGGGAGATGTAGAAGGGAGGAGAAGATGAGGGAGTTGGTTAAGGGAGAGAAGGGAAAAGAGAGGTATGAAGGGGGAGAGAAGGGTCAGGGGGAGGGGAAGGTGAGGGAGGTGTGAAGGTGAGAGAAGGTTAAAAGAAGTGGAGTGGGAAGGAGGAATACATGGGTGAGTTGAGCCTATATTGAGGGTAAAGGGGGTAGAGGTTAAGGCCGGGGGGGAGGGGTTAAGGCCCATGGGGGGTTAAGGCTGGGGGGGGGCTGAGGCCCATGGGGGGTTAAGGCCGGGGGGCTAAGGCCCATGGGGGGTTAAGGCCGGGGGGGCTAAGGCCCATGAGGGGTTAAGGCCGGGGGTTTAAGGCCCATGGGGGGTTAAGGCCCATGGGGGGTTAAGGCCGGGGGGTTAAGGCCCATGGGGGGTTAAGGCCGGGGGGTTAAGGCCCATGGGGGGTTAAGGCCGGGGAGTTAAGGCCCATGGGGGGTTAAGGCCGGGGGGTTAAGGCCGGGGGGTTAAGGCCCATGGGGGGGTTTACGGCCCAGGTGATGTCGGGAGATTCAGCTTTCTAGGGCGGGTAAGAGGAGACGGATGAGCCTTTGGTCGGGTTGAGGGTTAAGAGGGAAGGATGACTCTACAGCAGGGAGGGAGAGGGAGTCAAGACCTTCTAAATTTAGTTGGGGGGGGGGAGATGACCCTTAGAGAGTATAAGGGAGGGAGGGTGAGCCCATAGAGGGGATGGAGGGGGGTGAGTGAACCCTTACTTGGGGAGGAGCTTGGGAGGGAGGTCCCCACTGTCCATCGGGGCTGTGAGAGAGGCGGGCCCCCCGACAGTAACGGCCCTCTGTTAATAGATATTAATAAGGGGCTTGAAGGCCGTTTACGAGTCCTCGCCGCTTAATGGCTGTGTGCTTTGAACAAATATGACTTTTATTGGCACGTAAATTATTCCATTAGACGATTTACAGCCATTTACTTCATGCACGATGGCCACATTTTATTGTGTAAAAGACCGGGGTAAAGCTCGTCTAATGAGACCGATTCCAGAACGGGTTTGGCCACACTTGGCTGAGTTTCTGCCCAAATCTTGCGCGCTGCGATCACCGAGACTGATAAACATATACATGATTATATGCAAGCTAACGTATCTGCCATAAACTTACAGCTACGGCCTGGCATTAGAGAAAGGCCAGATTTTCACCAGGGCTTTATATCATGTGAAGCTCACTGGTGCTGCAGGCCAGGAGGGAGAGAGCTGGTGGTGGTGGTGATGATGGCGCAGCGGTGGTAGTGATAAAACTTTTATTTGTGGGTATCCAACGGTTGGCTGGGAGCATGTGTATAGTTGGTTAGTGGCTGTTGTGGGGGAGACGGAGAGAGTTGGTTGGTGATTGTAGGAGAGGAAGAGAGGTGGTTTGGTGGTGGTGTTGATGATGTTGTCAGTGTTGGTGATGTAACGATAAGGAGGGAGAAATGGGGGTGATTATAGTTGTAATGTTGGAGAAGAGAAATTGGTGATGGCGTTGTGATGATGGAGGTTGTAGTACTGGGAAGTGGTGGTGGTTGTGTTGTGGTGAGGATAATGGCTACAGTAATGACGAAGGGTGATGCAGTGGTAGTAATGTTTATAGTGGCACTGGGGGAGAATGGTGTCACTGGTAGTTTTGTGATGATAATAATAATGATGACGACGATGATGATGATGATGATGATGATGATGATAATGTAGCACTAAGAAGAGGCGGTAGAAGTGATGTCTTAATGGTGACTGCGCTCTATATATTTAGTGTTAAAAGCGTGGCTGCTCCTACAGATATTCCAACTACATCTGTTAATGATACCTCCTCTGCTCTTACAATCATTGCTTTTGACGTTAATACCGCTGTTACCACTGGGTGTAGTAACTTCTTATACTACTGTTGGTGTTCCTAACGAAGCTGTCTCTGTCGTGTTTGCCTGAGTCACTGGTTGTTATCGTCGTCACCACATAGCTCTTACTGCTTATGTTACGGTTAGTGTTGTTGTCGCTGTCGTGTGTTGGGTGCCTGGATAAATGTGCCGACCTCTTTACTTCATCCCTGGACTCCAACATAAAGCCTCACTCCTACCTCTATCTCTACCTCCTTTAACCCTCTCCACCCTCTCTTACCCCCAACCCTCCTCTATCCTCCCCTACCTTACCCCCTCACCCTCCTCCTTGACTTCCCCTTCTCTCTTACCCCCTCACCCTCCTCCTTGACTTCCCCTTCTCTCTTACTCCCTCACTCCCTCCTCCTTTACTTCCCCTTCTACCTTACCTCCTCTTCTCCCTTTCCTCCCTCTTCTTTTACTCTATCTCCACTTCTTTACCCACTTTCCAACCCTTACCCTCTCCCCATCCACCCTGCCCACCACCCCCCTCTTTCCTCTACCCCTCCCCAACAATCTGTCCATCAAGAGCCATAACTACCTCGAGTGACGTTTCCTCAACATAAGAAGGTGAAACTCTTATCTTATATTCCTGTGTCGTGATGAAGAATAACACTGGCCAGAGAGAACCGTGAGAGAAAGACATAGCGATAATAGAGACAGCAGACGTCGATTAAAACAGCATTAACAGCTATAGAGATGAACCAGTATAGAAATTTACAGCAGCGGAGGGAACAGCAGTAGCAGAAGTTGACAGCATTAGTTATAGCAGCAGGAGCAGTAACAGAAGATGGTTACAACAGTGGTATAGCAGGAGAAGTCGATAAGAGCAGCAGAAGCAGTAGCATGAGGAGAAATCGACGCTAACTACAGTATCAGAGTAATCTACAGTAGCCAGACTGGGTTATTTAGAAAGCTAACAGTCAGTAGGAAACGCCCACTTCCCACTCACCGCCACCACTACCACCATCATCACGGCCACCACCGCTATCACAACCACTACCACAACCACCACTACCACAACCACTACTACCACAACCAACACTACCACAACCACCACTACCACAACCAACACTACCACAACCACCACTACCACAACCACCACTACCACAACCACCACTACCACAACCACCACTACCACTACCACCACTACCACCACTACCACTACCACCACTACTACCTCCACCCACTACCACCACTATTACCACCACCACCACCACTACCACCACCACCACCACCACCACCAACACTACTACCACCACCACCACCACCACCACTACCACCACCACCACCAACACTACCACCACCACCACCACTACCACCACCACCACTACCACCACCACCACCAACACTACCACCACCACTAGTTCTCGTGTGGTAGTCGCAGTTGGCGTGGAATCTGTGCCCTGGTCATTAGCATTGAATCTATAATTGCCAACCCTTAGCGTGGAATCATTAGATAGAATCTCCCTAAACTTTCACCAGACAGCCACCACAACCCTCACCTGACAGCCACCTCAACCCTCACCTCACAACTTTCACGATTCTCACCTGACAGCTACCATCTGACAGCTTTATCAATCAACTCATACTTACAACCTCCTGCCCCCTCCTCCACCGTAACCTTACCTCCTCACCTGACAGCAACAGTAATACCAGATGACAGCAACAAGAACTGACAGCTGCAAGGAAAAACAAATCAAAGTGTGGTATAATTTCGACGTGTTGGTGCGGTAATGGCAGGATGGATAAGCTCTAACCGCTCTAATAATGAAGGCGATATCAGTAGACACGGAGTTGTGTTTTGAAGACTTGTTAGGGAAGTAGAGTGTCAGGGAGATGCAACGCCGCGATACGAATTGAGGTGAGGCAAGAAGTGATGAAGAGAGGAAGAAGAAGAGAGAGAGAGAGAGAGAGGGGGAGGAGAGGGAAAAAAAGAGAGAGAAGGGGAGACATTGGAAGGAGTGAGGAGACGAAGGACGATAATTAAGATGGGAGGAGAGTCAAGGTGCAGTTCTCACAACACAACAGGAAATGCTCAAGATGGGAGACGAATCATAGTCAACTAGTCCCCCTTTTTCTATATCAGCTCCCATATGAGGTGAGAGAGACACTTAAACCCGTTGAGTGAGAGAGATTCTGAGACACATTGAGACTCAACCAATAGCATTCTGGTTTCCCACATTGAGTGAGACAAACTTTGGAATCCGAAAAAAAAAGTTGAAGAGATCCGAGTTAGTGAGAGATGTTCAGTGATGTTGAGAAATTTGGTTTGAGTTTTCATAAAGAGACTTAAAGAGACTTATAGGAAGCTTTAATATACCAACGAGAGAGAGAGGTAGTCTACCTATGTCTGTCAGTGTAGAGGTATCCTGTCAACACGTTACTCACTAATGAAACTAATAATGACGTGTGGGAAAGGTTCCTACACAAGCTCTCCTTCAGGCACACAGAGACAAGCGCGACCCAAGACGGATAATTATCGGGAACGTAAACAGGAAAGTACGGACGACATTACGTAACAAAAGTACTGCTGGATGTGTCGACCGGATGAGGACAGGGAAGTTGTTAATGTTTAGTGTTTACCTTACAAGAAGCTTTAGTTATGTGGATCATATTTTATTATTAAGATTTAATTTCATATTCAGAAGTTCTTGGTCTACCACATTAGATTCTTCCCTCCTGACAAGCGCCACAAAAGGCGAACGAGACTATCCGATGTAGCTAGGTATGTCTGAGGGGGCTTGCAGGGAGGAGGGAGTGGAGGAGGTCGTGGTTGTGGGGCGTCGGGGGTGAGAGGTGGGAGACAGGATATGTTCGGTGGCTTGTCTTTGTCTTCAACAACTCATCAAGTTCAGAACCTGAGACACTAATTAACAGCAATTTCCACCCACACCTGGCTGTTAGATACAGGTTTTATTGTTGATTACATCTCGTAAAAATCATTCACCTGTGAATTAGATAACCCATTGCGGTGGTCGCAACTCACCACCTTGAGGAACCCCCATGTCGGATATTGGCCTAATGAGCAGGGAATTTGTTCATTATATAGAGGACAATATCGCCACGAAATGTTGGTTTTGCTGCCACTGTCCCTGTAATTTACTTGGCGGTAACTTCAGGTATCTTGCCAGGTAATGGTTTCGTTCTTATTGTCACTACTGAAGGGCGAGTCTTAACCCAGTCACGTAAGCACTGCCACACATCCCTCCCAGCGTCCCTCCCTCGGTGTTTTCCTCAATGAAGCAATTTCATGCTTTAGCAGGAAACACTGTGCATGTCGCCAATTATTTCTGTTGCCGACGTTTTTAATGACTTTGTGCGAGGAAAATGAAGTGGTTAGTAGTGATGTTTGGTTGATTATTGGCGTTCTCCGTGACCCGAAGCTCCCTTGATGATCACTGTTGTCACCTTCCTGCCGCCATCATTGTGTTTTTCTTAGTTTCATCATACACGTTTAAGAGCTGCTCTTTTGTTTATACGTGAGACACTGCTGTTGTCGCCTCAACTCTGGTTCAGATACGTCCTTTGTGTTCCTCGTTTATCTGAATCAACAAAATTACAGGAATAAAAGATGTTTGAATAGACTAACAACTACCTACGATAATCAACAGGTTTATCTGCACGTTAACATTTACTTGTCTAAATCATTAATATTTACGACTACCACCAGGTGTGTTCGTCAAGCAATATATTACAATGTTTTACATCATCAGATATATCTCCAAATCATCTTTTATTGGAGAAAATCTGCACGTATTTGCGCAAGTCAACAAGTGTTTGCGTAAATCGGTCAAAGCCAGATTTCTTCCCAGGTAAAATGGGAACTAGTTTTTGCGACATTTGGCACCTATTAACACACCAGCCATTATGTTGAGTTGTAAGAAGGTGTTGATTTAATGCGCCTTTGAGGTTTTTTCTTTTTTTACCGACGGCCATCCTGTCCATGTTAGCTGTCAGGAGAGACTTGATATATTATGAAACAAAAAGATGCTTAATGTTGGTGTTGTTGTTGTACCTGAGTTATGGAGGAGTAGCCTTTAGTAAATTAAAAGAGTGACAGTCTTGATAGTGGCAATATTAAAAAGGATACTAATTTGCTGTGTGACTAGAGATATGTAATATATAGTTTCATAACAACAATAACAATAATAATAATAATAAATTCTCTCGTCACCTCTTAACCCACTTGACACTTAACCAAATGTTCCTCAGAAAATATACACGATCTGGTAAGCATCATCTCGACCTGTCTAGAATTATTAAACTTGTTATGTTGACGTTTTCTGCTTAATATAAACACAGGAGACAGGCAGACCTACTTGTTGGCGTGAATGATAACTGTTCCTCTTCTGTCATAATAATAATAATAATAATAATATGATTGATGATGATTTTTTTTTATTCTCCTGATAATTATTTTGTTTTGTTGTTTTTCTTTTACAACTCGGTACTGTGATTCGTATCTGGTATAACCCTTTTGTCGTATTATACAGCCCAGACATCACTAAACACCACCACCATATCATCAAGCAAATCACTAATCATAAACGTACACAGATCTCTCTCTCTCTCTCTCTCTCTCTCTCTCTCTCTCTCTCTCTCTCTCTCTCAGATTGGTTCTTTATCTCTTCTTCCACTATTACGTCTCCTCTTATTTCTCTTCACATATTCCTCACAAGCTCATAATATCTCTTAATTTTAATGTTTCTCTTTCTACTTTCCCTTTTTTTTCACTTCTGGTGTATATTCACTCACAAGAATCCATCTCCCATATGATAAAATTCAACCTCACTCATCATTACCTTACATCATTACTCCTTCAGATATATAACACAGAGTCGCATCAACAATGACAATCTGCTGGGGGAGTACCACTGACGCTGCTGGGGGAGTACCACTGACGCTGCTGGGGGAGTACCACTGACGCTGCTGGGGGAGTACCACTGACGCTGCTGGGGGAGTATCACTGACGCTGCTGGGGGAGTACCACTGACGTTGCTGGGGGAGTACCACTGACGTTGCTGGGGGAGTACCACTGACGCTGCTGGGGGAGTACCACTGACGCTGCTGGGGGAGTACCACTGACGCTGCTGGGGGAGTACCACTGACGCTGCTAGGGATAAAACCACACAAAACGAAGCAGTACTCTTAGATGTGTTAATGCAAGCGTGTGATTTCTCTCGACACGTGAATGAAATCAGACATCAGTAGTTGACTGTTGTACAAGACAGACCCCATGAGGACGCAGTCAAGAGGATCCCCCCACGCAGATCGGACGAAAAGATTGGCCAATCATCGCCCAGTAAACCTGTCGGAGTTTCAGTCGTTGTCGTATGTTGTATCAGTAAAGATTTTGAGGATCAGTTCTTGAGAGACGTTGGAAAGATGAGATGGTGATGGTGGAGGGTGTTGGAGGGTAATGGAGGGTGTTAGAGGGTGATGGAGGGTGTTCCGTAGAGGATGGTTGAGGAGGGAGGTGAAGTGAAGGGTTCGCGCAGATATGAGTGTACAATGTGTGGGTCTTTGACATGAATGATGATTAAATCTTAACGTAGCAAAGCAAAAATCCACATTAGTTCCGGTGTGTGTGTGTGTGTGTGTGTGTGTGTGTGTATTAGAGATAGATTTAGAGATTTAGAGAAATATTTAGAGATAGAGAGATAGAGAGACTGTAGATGTGTTTATGTCAATGTGTATACGCTTAAATACATACACACATCACACACACAGCAGTACATAATTGTCCGTGTTTGGGATCACCTCAAAATGTGTTCGCGCACTATCTGGGCTACCGCGTGTATAGCGGGTGGTATAGTACGGTACAGTCAGAGTAATTTACCTGGTCCAGAAGTAACACAGAGCTTATTCCTCCTGAAGCTAAAGCCGTGTTATTATAGCTTTACATGAGCAGGTATGAGTGTGATCGTGGCTGTGAATGTAGTTGAGGATATGGTATTATACGTGGTTGGTTTGAGCTGATTATAGCCGTGGTTATTAGTTTACTGTGAAATCTATGTGATTATATGTTTTAGAGGGGCGCGGGAGTGGCTACTTTTTTTGTAGCCATTTGGGCGTGATTGGAGGCATGGAGGTAGTTATGAGCGTAATATTAAGGGTGGTTATATACGTGGTCGTTGTGAATTCGTTATAGTCGTAGTTATAACGGCATACACGCCTGAGTAGATAAAGGTTCGCTTCCTTCCCTAAGGGTCACTGGTTCGCGCTCAGGGCATCCCCAGTCCACTCATTGTGAATGGACACCTAACTTTACATTTGGCGAAGTAAAGTTATCTAAATACTCTACCTCCTTCTGTAGCTAAGGCTCAAACCTACGGGGGACATTTTTTTTTTATAATTTATTGTGTGGGTAAAAGTGGCCGTAACTCAGATTGTCTTTACGATCAGTGAGTCAGAAGTTGTTATAACGAATGGCGTCTTGAGTTGCTTAGGCTTGTTAGTTTATTGTTATAATAGTAGTCATCAGTTTATTGCCAAACCTGTATTTACCCGTCAGCTACACTCAGACCACGTCCCCGTCCTCCCAGCAGCAGGCGCTCCTGTGGACCTGTACTGGAGATGATGTTCCCAGACAACAGCGGTGGTCCTGCGGGCATAATTAGCCGTCTGCATTATACTTCATGGGCGAAAATCATATGCGACCCCCATAATATTAAACGCTAATGAGGCAATTACATTCCACTTATGACGGCCTCTGGGACACCAACCAATTAATTTTTGCTATTAGATTGCCATTATAATGAGTGTCCACGGTACTTGTTGTTTTAATGGCGGCTTCTTGTAGTGGTTAAGGTGTATCTATGCAGTTTTTACCCCCCCGTGTGTGGTGCTCCCAACACCTTTTTCTTATAAGGAACTTTGTTAAACTTGCTTCTTCCTCGTCAACCTTTTTAGTTAGTAGACAAAAAAATACTTAATTACTTGTTGATGACGAACTTTGTTTTTCATTTTAAAAATTTCTTTGTATTAGTAAATAAACTTTCTCCTTAAAACATTAATGTAGATTTTCTGATACATTAATGAACCCCAGAAAGCTCTCGCCGTGATAGAATGGCCGCCACGTCCGCGACCTATAACCTGCTGGGGAAGTGGACGGATTATCTTGAAACCTGGGAGAGACATTTGTCCCTCCAATAGCCGGGGTGTCTGAGTCTCATCACAGGGACGATACAATAATTTCAAACAGGGAATGACGAGCGGTCGAGGTTATATCGCGTGTTCGAGTTTAAGGAACGTAGGTATACGCGTATATGCGGCGTTTGGTTAGATTTCCAAACATCATTCAAAGACTGATTGTAAAACTTAGTATTCATTAGTTTCTCAATTATTGTTTCATGTCTTTGGTTGTTCTGTGTTTATTATATATTATTTTGTCTATTAATGTTTATCTTTCTTTATCTTCTCACACACGGTTATATATTTTTATTATATTTAATCTATCTATTCATTTACTTGTTTTTCGGTCTGTCTTTCTGTTTGTCTCAGTGTAAGAGAAACGCGAACAGAGCGGAAAGTAGGAAAGTCAGAGGCAGCTTGTAGTGTGTGTTAGGTCTTGTAGTATACCCATATCCTCAGCGGCTTGTCGTAAAAACCACAACTGCCTCACACGTACCCAGACACGAGGGGAAGATATACCTATACCAAGACAGCCTGTGTGTGTGTGTGTGATAAGTAAGGAGGAAGAGCAGATGGAGAGCATAAAGGAGGAGGAGGAGGAGGAGGAAAAACTGCGATGAAAGAAGGAGAAGGAGGAAAAACTGCGATGAAAGAAGGAGAAGGAAGAAAGAAAGACGAGAAGGAGGAATAAGGGGGAGAAGAGAGAGACCAAAAGGAAAGGAGAAGACGTCAAGTAAAAGGGAGGAGAGGAGAGGAAGAGAAGGATGAGGAGAAGAAGATAGGGAATAAAGGAGAAGAGAAAGAGGTGTAGGAGGAGATGGGTGTCAAATGAGAAAGAAGGGAAGAGGACGAAGTAGGAGGCACATTAGCCGCGACCCAAGCGGTGTGGCCAGAGGCGACAGTGACAGAGGGCGCGTCCATTGCAGGGGTCCTGTCTCCCCCACATTATCGTAATTGAAACAAATTATTGTGTACCCTCACTTGCCTAAATTAGATTGTGTGCAATAACCATATATCAGTTGCAGGAATGATGGTCGTTAATTTGTTTAAGTGGTGCGTCTCACAAGGCATTCCGTCACCTTGATTAGTCGGTCGGTCGGTGGCTCGAGCTGACCTCCGCCATGGTCATGAGCCCACCGTCTCCTCTGCCTACTACTACTCCTCTTCCCCCTCCTCCTCCTTCTCCCCCTCCCCCTCCCCCTCCCCCTCCTACCTCCTCCCCTCCTCCCCCTCCCCCTTCCTCCTCCCCCGCCTCCTCCCCCTCCTCCTCCCCCACTTCATCCCCCCTCCCCACCACTTACAACACACCCACCAACACACCCACCAACACACCCACTTTGAGTAACTTTCTCTATCCTCTTCTCACTCGTTCGTCAGTCGTGTTCAAGCATTAACCCTCAACCATTACCCCTGTGGACGACCCCTGTGGACGACCCCTGTGGATGACCCCTGTGGACGACCCCTGTGGATGACCCCTGTGGATGACCCCTGTGGACGACCCCTGTGGACGACCCCTCAAGCTGCCTTCCTCCCCAAGTCAAACCAAATGTCTCATTTGCTTTTGAGGCTCCACCCTTCCTGTGAGGCTCCACCCTTCCCTGTGAGGCTCCACCCTTCCCTGTGAGGCTCCACCCTTCCCTGTGAGGCTCCACCCTTCCCTGTGAGGCTCCACCCTTCCCTGTGAGGCTCCTCCCTTCCCTGTGAGGCCCCACCCTTCCCTATGAGGCTCCACCCTTCCCTGTGAGGCTCCACCCTTCCCTGTGAGGCTCCACCCTTCCCTGTGAGGCTCCACCCTTCCCTGTGAGGCTCCACCCTTCTCTGTGAGGCTCCACCCTTCCTGTGAGGCTCCACCCTTCCCTTTAAGGCTCCACCCTTCCCTGTGAGGCTCCACCGTTCCCTGTGAGGCTCCATCCTTCCCTGTGAGGCTCCATCCTTCCCTGTGAGGCTCCATCCTTCCCTGTGAGGCTCCACCCTTCCCTGTGAGGCTCCACCCTTCTCTGTGAGGCTCCACCCTTCCTGTGAGGCTCCACCCTTCCCTGTGAGGCTCCACCCTTCTCTGTGAGGCTCCACCCTTCCCTGTGAGGCTCCACCCTTCCCTGTGAGGCTCCACCCTTCTCTGTGAGGCTCCAACGTTCCCTGTGAGGCTCCACCCTTCCCTGTGAGGCTCCACCCTTCCCTGTGAGGCTCCACCCTTCTCTGTGAGGCTCCACCCTTCCTTTGAGGCTCCACCCTTCCCTGTGAGGCTCCATCCTTCCCTGTGAGGCTCCACCCTTCTCTGTGAGGCTCCACCCTTCTCTGTGAGGCTCCACCCTTCCTGTGAGGCTCCACCCTTCCCTGTGAGGCTCCACCCTTCTCTGTGAGGCTCCACCCTTCCTGTGAGGTTCCACCCTTCCCTGTGAGGCTCCACCCTTCTCTGTGAGGCTCCAACGTTCCCTGTGAGGCTCCACCCTTCCCTGTGAGGCTCCACCCTTCCCTGTGAGGCTCCACCCTTCTCTGTGAGGCTCCACCCTTCCTGTGAGGCTCCACCCTTCCCTGTGAGGCTCCACCCTTCTCTGTGAGGCTCCAATCTTCCCTGTGAGGCTCCACCCTTCCCTGTGAGGCTCCACCCTTTCTGTGAGGCTCCACCCTTCCCTGTGAGGCTCCACCCTTCCCTGTGAGGCTCCACCCTTCCCTGTGAGGCTCCACCCTTCTCTGTGAGGCTCCACCCTTCCTTTGAGGCTCCACCCTTCCCTTTAAGGCTCCACCCTTCCCTGTGAGGCTCCACCGTTCCATGTCAGGCTCCATCCTTCCCTGTGAGGCTCCATCCTTCCCTGTGAGGCTCCACCCTTCTCTGTGAGGCTCCACCCTTCTCTGTGAGGCTCCACCCTTCCCTGTGAGGCTCCACCCTTCCTGTGAGGCTCCACCCTTCCCTGTGAGGCTCCACCCTTCCCTGTGAGGCTCCATCCTTCCCTGTGAGGCTCCATCCTTCCTGTGAGGCTTCACCCTTCCCTGTGAGGCTCCACCCTTCCCTGTGAGGCTCCAACGTTCCCTGTGAGGCTCTATCCTTCCCTGTGAGGCTCCACCCTTCCCTGTGAGGCTGTACCTTCCCTGTGAGGCTCCACCTTCCTTTTGAAGTTGCCCCTTTTTCTTTGAGAATTTTGAGAATCCCTTTCCAATCTAGACTCCTCTTTCCATCGTAGGCTCCCACCTCCCTTTCTCGGCTCTCCCCACCATTGACAACCCCCTCAATATTTCCCTTAGGGCCCCCTTAGATCCCCTTTGACTGGGGGAACAACTGAGGGCATCGGTGTGATTGGGCTAAATGTGATTGGGGAGGGTGAGGTTCACTTTGTTTATGGCCTCACATTACTTCACCCTGGCTCTTGTTTATGGGTCCGCCCCGCCGTTTACATCTATTAAAATGCTTTTCTGAATATAAAGAAAACAATAGGGGGTGAACGAAGGTGACGGGTCCCACACGCCTCTGTGGATGTACTCTGGTCATTGATGTTTTCTGGCTGGAGTGAGTCATGGGAAGGTTCCAATCCCAAAAAGCCAAAGTTTATGATGTTTTCGGTAATCAATACACAGAGAAAAGAGAGAGAGAGAGAGAGAGAGAGAGAGAGAGAGAGAGAGAGAGAGAGAGAGAAACTGTAGATAATATGCCATATCTTCAGACGAATTTCATTTTCATTTTCGCTGGCATAACTTCTGTGTACCTGAGAAGCTGCTAAATCGTACTCGTGTTTCTGAACGAAAAATCTGGCCAGAGGTAAGCAGAAAACGAGTCAGTAGCGAGCACCTCCTCCTCCTCCACTCCTCCTCCTCCTCCTCCTCCCGCATGCCAGCCTCACGAAGAAACAAGTACAACCACAACTCACAATGCTGGGAGGGATCATTTAAGAAAAAATACGAGTCAATAAATACAAAAAATACTAAAAGAATCATAATTACATTAGTCATACATTTTACGTGTGTTTTTATCTCGCACGGAAATGCTTTAATGGTCAATAAATACAAGTAATGTATCTGAAATGAACATAAATGTATTTTTAATATGAGAGCGAAATATACGAGTGAGCCAACCTAATAATTCAGACTATAAATAAACTCACTCTGGCGGGGTGGGCGGTGAGTGTTCCCAGCCTTCACCCTCTATAGTTTACCTGCCAAGTGTTGCGAGTGTTGCGTTGGATACTGTTGCATCAGCCAAGTATTACGCCATGAAAGTATTGCAAGTGTTACACCATAAAAGTAGTAAAGTATTCGTAGTGTTACACCATAAAAGGTGTAAAGTATTAGTAGTGTTACACCATACAAGTAACAGTGTGTTAGTAGTGTTACATGTATTCTACCAACTAAAATGTTTCTCATGGTGGGTGTGTTACATGAGCCACGGATCGACCAACACACACACAGGAGCCACAGTGATGGCCTCAGTGGGGTGTTGTAACTGGTAAATAAATTTGCATACATTAAAATTAGTTAGTTTTACAAAATTAAAAGACCTTAATGTGTGGTATTAAGCGTTGGCACTGGGACTAAGAAGAGAGAGAGAGAGAGAGTCTTACCAGAGCTCTGAGCTTTGAGGGTTGAGTAAGAGACTCCTGAACGGTACACAAGACTAAGGAGAAACAAAAAACAAGGCGTCTGGAAGGTCAAGCTCGCGGAAGACTAGACACTGAACCAAACATATTATCCTCTTTTATTTTCCTTACGCCTCAACGCTCACCGAGTCACCTGTTAAACACCTGCTTTTAAATCCTAATTACGCTTGAGTACCTGATTTTTTTTTTTTTTGGGGGGGGGGGAGGGGGTTTCTGAGGACACTTAAGAGTTCAAAAGACGCCCGTGAATATATGTTTAAAAGAAGAACAAGGAAAGCATTATAGAGAGACAAGCAACACAGGTAAAATGCATGGCGCCCGGGAGCCACAACAACGCTGGGGAATAGAAGCGCTTCACTACCTTTTTGTCAAGCAATTATCTGAGCCATCTTGACACTCGGGTGTGGAGCATTCTTTACTTTGTGTCAGGGGAGCTATTCTTTAGCTTGTGCCTCACCGACCATTATTTAGCTGGTGCCGTGCGAGCTATTAGTCAAGGCAACAGTGCTCTTGCTTCTGCACTGCCACCCTCTCTCACAACACACTTTGTATCTATCGCTCTTTCCATCTTTGTCTCGTTTTTAACAAGTCCTCTCTTCGTTGCTATATTTGTTGGCCCCTGTCGTGTGTTCGATTCTCTGCTCCGTTTTCTACATTTTGTTTCTCCTAAGATTTTATTAACGATAACATTTCTCTCCTCACTTGAGCCGCTCTACTCATTGCCGTGACGAAAGATACAAGGGGCCATTTACCCCAAAGTATCGGAAATGATCTGGGAATAGCTCGCATCATTTAAGGCTAGATGATGGCCCTTTGGCTGTTGATTTGTGGACCAGGCGAGCCCAGGGTATTATTTACTCCCACAATAACGTTGAGAAATGGCCGGGAGAGAGAGCAGTTGTGCCTCTTCATCAGAGCCCCCATGGTAGACGCCCCTCGAGCCCACTGGTCCGTGATGTCTCCAGGGAGCCGTGTAGTGTGGTCAACAGAGTTTCTTTTGTGTTGTTTACGTAGTGACTGCATAGCTGGAGCCCAAGTCTGGTGTATGAGTCTTCTGTTTTGTATTTGTTCTACACGGTAAAATGAATAAAGTTATAACACACACCGAGTCATACACCTCCATGACCAACAACTGGACACGTTCATCTTTAAACCATTAAACGTTTCTTAGCATAGCCGTCATTTATGGCGGCTGGCAAACGAACAAAATTAGTATTCCATTCAAAGGCATTTACATATCAATAAGCCAAATTATGGCAATTTTAGTTATTTAAGGGTAATTATAGTTGCATATCATATGAGTGTACGTTACGAGGGGACGGTCAGAGAGGCATGATGACCACACACACCTGAGTTGCTAGGAGTGGTGGGCATCTGTGGCTGCTTCACTGATTCGCTTGACAGTGATAAAGCGACAACACGTCTTACCAGTTAGATATCAACTTTCAAGAACATGCAGTGAGCAGAACTTTCCGAGAGAAACTTTAGTTTTCTCAGAGAGATTTATCGACCGACCATCATCTCCCCAGAATGATCCCGCGTCCATTTCTTCCCCCAACACTACCTCTCACCAGAACGACCCAACATCCTCCTCCTCTTCCCAAAGACTCTTTCTTCCCCCCAGACTAGACTGCCTCTCCCAGTAATGCTCCACCCACACAAATCAACACAACGTAAATTACCCCTTGAGAGACAGTCTGGAGATCATTTCTCCCCAAGAGGAAATCATCTCTTGAAGGAGACCAACCCAACCCAGGCATCAGTACCTATCAGAGACTCGCTGGACTTTACAACCCGAGAACACATCCAAGACGTCATCTTCCAGATAGGACGGAGGCCTCTAACAATGGTCTGATTGTATCTGTGAGGGAGAGCGAGGTTCTCCTTGTATCTCTGACATACACAGGGAATGACAGGGTAAATTGGGTGTCACCACAACCTGCCCGAGTGTACTTTTCTGTTACCCCGTGTTCCCTCCCTCCTGCACCACTCTGTACTTGTCACCTTAAATGATGTACAAATTGGTGGAAAAAACTTAATCACTGTGTAACTTCTCCAACAAATTTAGTTTATAAAAATTATTGATGGTGTGAAGGATCTTATAATATATGCCTAACCTAACCCTACCATGACTCATACACCATAACTCCTCACTACATGACTCATACACCCTAACTCCTCACTACCATGACTCATACACCATAACTCCTCACTACCATGATTCATACACCCTAACTCCTCACTACCATGACTCATACACCATAACTCCTCACTACCATGACTCATACACCATAACTCCTCACTACCATGACTCATACACCATAACTCCTCACTACCATGACTCATACATAATACCCTAAAACGACAACATTCAACACCCCAGAACGACACCACATTCAACATTACCTGCAGCTGGTATGGAGGGGACGAGAGGAGTGACTGGGGATGCCGAGACGATCCTTAGCCATATCTCAAAGTCCTGACGAAGACACTGACGGAGTAGAGGCGATCAGGAGGGCGGTGGCGTCGACCATGTCCACGTCACTGTCGGCATACCGTCGTCGGGTCGGCCTCTCTGTGGTGGTACTGGGGGAAGTAAGGCCATTGTTCCTTTGAGAGTGCTGATGGCCTTACACACACACACACACATACACACACACTCACGCGCGCGCGCGCGCACACACACACACACACACACACACACACACACACACACACACACACACACACTCTCTCACACTCTCACACGCGCGCGAGGTCATTCAACAGGGTATTTCAACATAGTTACAGTGCAAAAGTAAGATTGGCTGGGGGGGGGGGGGGGAAATACTTAATTGACTACGAGTTGTTGATTAATTTTCTTACAATGGTTGGGACTGGGCTGGTCTTATAGCCACCGGCGTACTTTGAGAACAGCACCAACCAAGTCAACAGAGGAACAGAAGTGAGTGATATAAACAAAGGGCAGAAATCAAACTAAAATGTTAATGTAGAGAAGAAGGAAGAGAGATGGAAGAGAGATAAAAAGAAGGCCTGCAGACAAAATCGAGTTAAACACCTAGGTCTTCAATAACTTCTTTAAATCAAAATCAAAGAGATGTGGAGATGAACTAGACTTAAGACCTGAAGAAAACAAGGTGAAGACACAAGCATACTTTCTTCCTCGGTGTTTTTCAAGAGACGATAAACCATTAAGTACAGCGCTAAGGTTAATATGGTTCTCGTAAGAGTGTATTAGACCAAGCTACCTGAGATTAAGACTCATAAAAGCTCTGACCCCGATGGTATACTGAGCACTGTATATAATGAACACTCTGAGCCCTTTATTATCATGTAGGACTCTGGAGAATTAAGCTACAGGGTGACTATAAACTAGCAATATGTTTCTCCTATATCCAAAAGGTACAATCGCCATTTGTCATACACGTCCGTAAACTTTGTACCTACAATGTTCTTGAAAGTTATATATAATTATACATGATGCCGCATTGAATAACTTACTACTGATTAATCTTGTCAATTAATGCCATCATGGGTTTACTGAACAGATTAAAAATAGAGGGATGTTTGCCGCTGTTGATCTGTGACTTCCTTCATGATGATAAAACGCCTGGGAGACAGTGGCACGAAGTCATCAAGCGTGTCTGCGGTGCGGGGTGCTGCAAGGCGTTACACCATGACCAATGTTATTTGTCAGTTTCATAAGTGACATGACAGAGGCTATTTATTTGTTCATAGGAAAATTTTGAAGATAGTATTAAGTTAATCAGATAATTAGATAAATTAATTGACTGTGAAGATTTAAAGAATTATCTCAAGGTAACTTCAAGTATCCACCGTAATATGCTAGCTGGAACACTTTGGCCTGAACAATAGTAAAGAGACGTTCAATGTGTAACGCCATAAGAAAGAAATTATCCCAGTGAAAATTAGATGTGAGGAAGATCTGCTTATTTAAATTGATAATCTAATCAAGTTTTATATCACTGTAATGAGGCGACTCTCCCAAATAAAGTTGTTGGATTATTACGATGATCTTATTAGGTAGTTAGATAATCATTTACTTGCAAGAGTTGTCAAACGTGTTGTGCTTCCAGTCTCGGTGTAATGAACTATAACTGGACTTAGTCTCTGAGGCGACCAAAACTCTGCCAACTGATACAGATTTTTCAAAGAAGATCTGACAGACTGGCACACACACACACACACACACACACACACACACACACACACACACACACACACACACACACACACACACACACACACACACACACACCCACCTCATTTACTAAGACAGACAAACGTTTACAGATGACTAATTTATACTGCAGAAGAGAACTAGATGAAGTGTAGAGTATACGTGTTTAATGTTTTTGATGGGCATAAACCAATCATATACGACTACCTGAATTTAGCTCACTAGAAGACCCAGCCTCAAGCTATATACGCCACCAACACAGGAAACCGCCACGTCTTAACCTGCCAAGTGAATGTTGTTTTAGAACCAACTACTGTGAGCCTCCTGACTAACACTGACACACACTCAGGTACCTTCATGAGCCCATATATGCTCAGTAAGTAGTAACATTAGCCCAACAGAGAAATGACCAACCACCTGACATTAGCAACACCGAAATTAAGATTTTTCTCATGACAAATTACAATGACAAGTGATTTATTCTTGACAAATTACAATGACAGTCGAATTGTATATTACCAGTTACAGTGACAAGGAATCTAGCCGTAACAAGTTATTGCGACAAAATGCTTACGATCATCCATTGTGATGTTTTTATAGTATAAGTTAATGACGTGTGAGGAGATACTGCGCCACAAGTTACTCAGCTGTTAAAATTTATTGCGGGAACTTTTGTGTTGGTGAAGGACGTCAGTGGATAGGCCATGTTTTACACAGTGATCCGGGAATCTCTTTACTATACGGTGAGGAGCTGCTTAGGTGATGAAGGCCAACACTTAATTTGTTAAGAGAGAAACGATAGGAAGCCGTATGTGTACCTGGTCAAGGGTCTAACACACATACACCACACCCACACACCCACACACACACCCACCAACCCACCCACCCACACACCCACAGGTTGATATACAAAATAACAAGAAATGAGTCAGCCATCTTAAGTTCATTATCACAGGAGAAAAACACAGAATGCGTCTCACCAAACATGGACGTCGACTCGTTGATAGTTTCTGGCTAACCCTCGCCCATAACCACCTGTGCTTCTCATTAACCTTGTACCTGAAATACCTACACACCTTGGTTAATGTTCTTGGTGGATACTAAAGAAAATTAATATGACTTATTTCTTATCCTCTTGAGTACGATGATTTAACCCCTTGAATACGATGACTTAACCCATAGAGTACGATAACTTTAACCCTCTTGTGTACAATATCGTGGTACTCAAGGCGCTGGTTATATCAAAGGACTAAAAATTCCTCGTACTCACGGGGTTATAAATCATCGTATTCAATTATTTCAAATGTTCATACTCAAGGGGTTAAGTCATCGTACTCAAGTGATTAAAACCATACAAGAAGTAGTAACGTACTTATAAACAAACCAAGAAAATCCCCCCCTCCCCCCAATATATCGACTATCATAAGTTTTAAAATATACATAAAAATATTTACCTTTTCAATAATAATAATAATAAAAGAAGAAAAAAAAATCGACATATTAATTGATTTGGTAAAAGAGTGAATCAGAACGCTGGAAAATATCATCGCCTTTATGTTATTTAAATCCTCCCAAAACTCGTGTTGTGGCGTTTGTGTCAGGCGGGAAAAATAGGACCTTACAAATGGTTCTCTTTTGTTTTGGTTTGTGTGTAAGGATCTGTCCGTTTTATGATCTTTATGTGAGGTATTTTATCCTCTCTTTGGAGTTAAAACGCTTTAGTAACAATCGTATGTTAAAAAAAGAATTTAAAAACGTCAAATTCCACAGGATTCAGTTTGGGTGATCGAGTGATTTGGTGTGTGTGTGTGTGTGTGTGTGTGTGTGTGTGTGTGTGTGTGTGTGTGTGTGTGTGTGTGTGTGTGTGTGTGTGTGTGTGTGTGTGTGTGTGGACGGGTTAACATATAACAGTGAGCATAAACAAATTAATCACGTTGCCTATCAAAGAGGTGTTTTGCTGTCTAAAAATAATTTCCTCAAAAGTATTAACGAAAATAAATTAAAAACAAATACACCTGGACAAAAGTACATACAGGTGTACATAACTAGTAGGAAGACGAACCTTTAATACACCTGCGTCATCCTGGAACAAGTGGGACCTGTGATTAATGTTAGGAAGGTATATAGTATCAGTGTATTGTTTATGAGTTAATAAATAATGAATTGTGTCAGTAAGAGATAACAATAGCATTATCATCCCCCCCCGGCCAGGAAAGATAAACAAACCCTTATATTTTATCGAGAAGGTTGACTAATCACTTATATATCACCTGATTATGAAAAAAATCACTATAGACAGTCAGTCCTTTTCAGTCATTCCCTTTCAGTCAGCCAAATAATCCACCACATTCCACCTGGTAGGACATATAAACCGCCTTACTCTACCTGTTACAAGAGAACACCAGTAACAGCAGTCTTCCTCGCCCCCTAGAGCTCTTAACCGTACCATAAAAGTGGCGGCGGTCATTACGCCTCGCCGCGTGGGGTGTCCACCATCTTGTCCACGTCACCACTAATGCTGACGCTACATTTGGGGAAATAAATATATGTCCCCGCGTCTCTCTAGTAACCACAGCTCCATCACCTCGTTTACAGGTCTCCGCGGAGAGGTAGAGCTTCTCAGCATCACTTAGAGCCGTAGGGGTGAGGGCTGCAGTGTTTTATTCTCGTGGTTGTTTATCCTGGTATACGTCAGCCATGTTGGGAAAAAAGTAACGCTTGCCCCCGATCTTTGGCGGCCATATTGGAAAATAAAGAACGTGTCGAGAGAGAAAGACTGAGAGAGAGAGAGAGAGAGAGAGGGAGAGAGAGAGAGAGAGAGAGAGAGAGAGAGAGTGAGGAGAAAAAGAATTATGATAGTGACTTTCTTACAGTGAAATAAGGACAGATAAACAAACAACCTGATCATCTAAAATTAATTCTTCGTCGCTTTCAGATAATATCGACCTTTTTTAGATATTCTAGAATTCTTTGTCATTTTCACGCCACTTTCAGACGTTGCATTTGCTGAGCTAAATCACTTCCATACCGATTTTTATATTTCCCAAGCTAACGTGGGTTCGCTTCTTGTTCACATCTTGACAATTGTCTTTATTTTCAGCCATTCTAAACCATGTCTACAATCGCCCAGAGTACTCTCAAGTCTTCTATAGTCTTCAACTTACTTTCAGATTACTTTTAGGAACAATTTACCTTTTTTACATCTCCTAATATACGTCCACACAACTTCAAAACAATCCCTAGACTTCCTGGATACTTCAAACTACCTCCAGATATTATAGGATTTCTCAGACCCTCCAAATAACATCCAAAATACTATAAGACTTTTGTTTCCGGTATTTCAGACACGACAGATTACTTAATGATGACTTCCAGTAGTTTTTTTTTTTGGGGGGGCTAAGACTCATACCATTTTTAGGTCACTTCCAGACAAGTTTCGGGTCTTTTTTTTTTATTACTTTTAAACTCCTTCAAAGACTACAGCCATTTCACTTCCAAACAACTTTTTTACTAACCAGAATTTAATCGTCGTTTCTCTTGTCACTTCAAAAAGGATTGTTCAAATACTCGAATGATTCAGACCGTCTCCGAGTAACTGTCAAACAACTTTTACACTTCCCAATTATTATCAACCTGGTGGCTTCATAGTAATGCCCAGTAGTAGTGAATTTCGTTATTTTGATGAAGACATTACGAACCATTATTACACACGCAACACAACGCAACACAACGCAGTTATTGTTAGGTGAGATAGATGGCGCCCTCACGTGATGTATCTGAAGCTGTCAGTCGACCACACGTCCAAAGACTCAAGATGCGATCCTAACTCACCCAGTCGACCAGTTCGGGGCCGTCGGGGCTAACTGACTTGTTTATACGGTCAATTATAGGGTGAGGCATCCTGAGGGAGGGTTGGTGGATGGTCTACGGTTGGGGGTGGGGGTGGGGATAGGGAGGGTTAGACATATGGTGGTATGGATGGTAGGATGGTAGATTGTCTAAGGAGGAGAGAGGGGAAGGGTTAGACGTCTGGACAATGGATGAGGAGGGATAGATGGGGAGGTGGGTGTTCCCTGGTTAGCGCTAACCATCAGTCAATCATCTGTCAGTGGGGTTGTCCAGCACGGGGAGCCAAACTGTCAGTCACGATGTCAGAGGGGGATCAACTGGCCCTCGTGACCCTGCACAGTCAGTCAGTTAGTGTCAAAGGTTAACTGGCGTGTGTACACAACCAGTCAATCACGGTGGTCGTCTGACTGTTGGGATCAAGACCCAGTTAGTGTGGTGCTCAGAGAGTCGGGAAGACTGATGGGGTCCTGTTTACCGCAAGACACCCAACAGAGGGGTCACCGAGCTGTAGCGTCACACCTCCAGAGTACAGCGAGTGAAAAACAGTGAAATATTTAGGATGGGTGAACAAAGAAACTGAATCGGGCAGGAAACTTTATCAGCGTGGATTATATGGATACTCTCTCTCTCTCTCTCTCTCTCTCTCTCTCTCTCTCTCTCTCTCTCTCTCTCTCTCTCTCTCTCTCAACTCGACCGTAACTTTTCAAACCAACATAATAATCGGACGCTTGAATATATTCCAATTTAGCAGGCTGTGATCAGAGGTTGCGGGCCGTACCCTGGCTGGTTCCTGCCACCTGTAATATACGTAAGATACTCACCTATTACCACCCTAATAGCACACTGCCTCAGAAAACACGTCTGGGAAGCCCTGAGATATATATCCTTGTATTTAAAAGTTACTACGCAATATTATACACATAACTGTCCCGAGTATAGTAATTAAGCAAATTATAACCATTAGGCGCGTTCTTATTGTTTGCGATGAATGACATTAGCCATGATTAGGGAAATAAGGGTTAGTATTGTAGGCGGTAATGGTAGAGTGTCGGTCATCGTGCGTCTTGGGGAGTCTCGAGTATTGCATCTTTATCTCCACAGCAACAATTACGCCTACTGCTGCGTGTTCTGCCAGGCCGTGTTTTTTTTTTTGTGTCTAGTATGACTCTATAATACGTAGAGTTTAAGGGCATTCTCTCTCTCTCTCTCTCTCTCTCTCTCTCTCTCTCTCTCTCTCTCTCTCTCTCTCTCTCTAATTTGTGTCATTCGTTAACAGTGTTTGTGTCCTGTACAGTCCACACCTCTGTTACTTAGGTGTTTTCATTAAGGTGTGTGTGTGTGTGTGTGTGTTAGAATATATACATTCCTTTTAACCGCACTGTAAACATCTTCCCGTTAACCATCACATCTTGGATACTGTAAGACGCTCGCCCTCCACCTCTCCATAATACTACAGTAATATCATAATCGTCCTCTCTTGGTGACGCCCACAGTTTTAGATGACTTAACTCTAGCTGGCGATAATTCAGACGCGTTCCAACAATTCATTTCCGCCCGGGGGAGGTCAGGGGAGGTCAGGGGAGGGGAGGGGGGTGACGTCAACAATGATGGGTGGCTCTTCACGATGGTCCAAAATTGTCTTAATTTGCATCAAACTGCTTGACTCTAGTGTTAAACTTTTTTTCTCGCTTTACACAAATTATCTCATATTTTTGCTGGAAATTGCTTAATACGTTGTGATATTTTGTCTTATTATGGAAGGGGAATTGTTTTATATAAAGAAAGTGTTGTTTTTAGGTTATTATTGGGAGTTGTAAAGGTTGTGTTGTCTTACTGATTATTTATTCCGTATTTATAACCAGGACAAAATTTATTCCTCGCCAGATGAAAAAAAAATATATTCTTGTTGCCACATTATCCTGTCTCCCGCACCATTATTTTTTACAGTGAAGTTAAAATTACCGACAGTTTTGGCTTATTAGTTTTATATTATAACTCAAAATTATTGTGGGTTTTCCTCTTGGTTTTGTATTTATAAAACTAACAATGAGAAATTTGTTCATACAGCCATGGCGAAATTTCTAAGATATTTTTTTGTTTCAATTCGATTAATAGTACAAAAAAAAAGGTCAAAATTTGTGTCTTTCGTTTCCCGGCTTAAATAACTTACTCCAATGTTATTAATCTTCATATTAGACAAAAATAACAATTGGCAACCTGTACATTAATCCTCAATGGGTATAAATAACAATTGGCAACACTGTATTAATCCTCAATGGGTAAAAATAACAAATGGCAACACTGTTTTCTTCCGCATAGTATTATCAAAAAATAAAAAAATAAATCACGTATCGTTATTAATCGCATCGTCTTCAATAACACTAAATTACTTTCCCGGGACGTAAGAGAAACACAAAAGACAATTTTATTACATTTCTCACCTAAGAACTAAAAAAAATAAACACGGGATATTTATTTATCTCTCAAATCGTAACAAAATACAATATATATATATATATTTGTTTCCCACATCGAACAGAATAACTCACATTGAAATTGTTATCCGTCACACCTTACTAAAATTACAAGCAAAAAAAAATACCTTTTTCCTGTCAGTTGCTGTCTCCCTTCCCTTTTCTTCCCTTCCTTCCCTTCCCTTCACCCTTCCCCTCTCTCTTCACCCTCCCTCCCCTCTCCCTTTTCCCTCCCTCCCTCTCTCCCTCCCCTATATCCCTTCTCCTTCCCCTCTCCCTCCTTTCCTTCTCCTTCCCCTCTCCCTCCTTCCCCTCTCCCTTCTCCCCTCGGGTTAACATGGGCTAATATTTTTTCCGTTCCACATCGTTAAATTCTACACTTTTAACGCCCGTGTTAGATTTGTTAAACTGCTGACTCTCTCTCTCTCTCTCTCTCTCTGATACACAGTGGCTCAGAACACACGGAGTTACAGATGATCAATAATTACTAAGATATTATTTAACTTTTATTGACACTCTATAACTATTATTTACTTAATAAAACCTGTAACCCTTTTTAGAGAGTATCAACAAGACCAATTAAAAGTATTCAAAGATTAAGTTCCCCTGAGAATAAAACTTCAAGTTCAAATAAAGTTCAAAAGGTTAATTTCCAAAAAGGTTTTACAGTTCAAACTTTCCACAGAACTGAATACTTAAGATCTCAGTGTCTTAACGAGGCATTAGAACGTGGTGGGTTAAGAGTTCAAAAGTTCCAGTTATCAGTTTTAAAGTTGTTTTTTTTGGGGGGGGGGGGGGAGATAAGAAAGTTTTAGGAGTTCCAAGTAATAGTGAGCTTTAAAAGTTTCATCTCCTTAAACTTCAAGATGTTCCACTTGTTCCACTGTACAGTATATGCACTCACACACAAAGTTCCATTGTAAATACACGCACATTTAAAGTTCCATTGTAAATATATATATAGTTACATTGTAAAAACACTTAAATACTCGATTGATATGAATATACACATAAAAAATCCATATACATACACATATACAAAATACACCCAAAGTTACACTACAGTTAACATTACAGAAAAGAACAGAATTCCATTATAATGACGCGTAATAAACATAGAGTTCCATTGTAAAAAACTATGATGAATAGTTCCATTATAAATAACTATGATGAATAGTTCCATTGTAAATACATAGAACAGCAACAGAATTTTATTGTAATATCAATTCAATTTTTAATAAACTACGGTGCCTCCAGAACTTGACTTCATTATCAACTAAGTCACTCCCACAACCTGACTTACTCCACAAATATAAACAACAACTCCACTATTAGTACACTAAGTCAACTCCAGAAGTTGATTTTGTACTAAACACCTTATGGAGAGGAGGTAGACGCGGCTCCTACAGTAGATAAACAACTGCAGCAGAAGTAGCAGTTGTAGATTCAGACTTACTCCGCGAGGGGGCTAGTTTATTGGGCACCCGTTTGCATCCTGTATACGGTGAAGCGCCAAAGCGTTTAAAGCACCCGACAGGGAAGCATGCGGAGTTTATGCTTGCCTTCTAGTAGTAGTAGTAGTAACAGCAGAAAGGGCGAGACAGGGAGCTCAGTGTGGCAAGACGTAATTTACTGCCGCATTACAATAGCAGGCATGAAGTTCTCCTCCTCCTCCTCCTCCACCTCGCTCCCTCCGCCTAGCCATTAGACACCACCAGGCCAAAGACGAGGAAGCTCTCTCTCTCTCTCTCTCTCTCTCTCTCTCTCTCTCTCTCTCTCTCTCTCTCACATCAAAAGGGTCTTACTTCCTCCTCCTCTTTCCCCCCACACTTTGAGCACTAACCCAGCACAGTGTAGCAGGTGTGATGAGGTGTAATATACTGGCTGCTGTGTAAAGCCGTCAAGACACCTACCTACCTCTCTCTCTCTCTCTCTCTCTCTCTCTCTCTCTCTCTCTCTCTCTCTCTCTCTCCACACCACAGACAGAATCTTACCTCCTACTTGTCAGTCCCTCTCTTTATGTTTTCCAGCCCTGTACAGTGTAGTTAGTGAGGTGTAATATACTACTTCAGTGTTAAGTCAAGATATCTCTCCCTCCTGCCCTCCTCTTACATAAACAAGCTCTTACTTACCCCCTTCCCCTTCCTCTCCCTCTTTTCTCTCCCTCTGAACACTAACCCAGCATAGTGTAGTGAGGTGTAATATACTGTTACAGGGTAAGTCATATCTCTCTCTCTCTCTCTCTCTCTCTCTCTCTCTCTCCTCCTCTGACTCATCTCCCTCTAAACACTGACCCTAACTCCCTGAGCACTGTGTAGCGGGTGTAGAGAGGGTGTAATATACTCTCTCTCCCCCTTACTTTCCCCTCTTCTCTCTCCCTCCGTCTCCCCCCTCTCTCTCTCTCTCTCTCTCTCTCTCTCTCTCTCTCTCTCTCTCTCTCTCTCTCTCTCTCTCTCTCCCTGTCCCTCCCCTTCCCTCTCACACCCTCCCACTCGCCTAGCACGGTCCCCACTTGCTTTTTATCCTGCCCCGACTCCTCGCCGCGGCCAGTGATATACGGAGGCAATTTTCCTAGGTTAAACTCCCATCATAAATCCCTGGTAAACTGCATGGATGGCTGAAATATGTAGACATTAACTTTATCTCAGAATTTCACCATGAATCATTTGATAAAGTGAGGGGGTAGCCGGGAGATGGTGGAAAGAAATCATTGGTGAAGACTTTGGCTACATTTAAATGGATGAAGAGAGTGGGGGACAGAAAAACACAAACTCTAGCATTGTTTATAGTCCGGGTGAGACTTCCGCGTGTGATATGTTAGACTTCGGCGTTTTCATTTCGTAGGATTTATGTCGTATGTAAATCAAAATGATGAAAGCGGAGGGTAAATAAGTGTTTGGCGAGGATAATAGTTGCATTTTAACCCTCTCTTCTTCTTCTTCCTCCTTCCCTCCCTCTACACCTCACTAGACGCCGAAGCCAGAGTCACAACACGTTAACCGAGGGTTGGGAGAGGCCGGCCTCCTCCCTCCTCCCCATACCGACGCAAAACGCACGCACAAAATGAGTTTTAAAGCAATAAACCGGGCGATAAATCTCCCGGGGAGCTCGCAATATTTCCCCCACCTCGCTGCTTTGTCTCACAACCAGAAAATATGGCAGGCTGGGGACGGGCCGACGCAGACATCTCTTTCCTGCTTGATTTGTTAATGTCGGGGTGGCCACTGAGGCTCCCCCGACCTGATGCTTCTTCCTTTACTAGTGTGTGTGAGTGTGTGTGTGTGTGGAGACTTACAGCGTGACTGATTATTGTGTTACAGATATGTGTGTTGTGGGTGGCGGTTGTGGCTGCAGTGTTGTTATTCCGGTGTAACTTGTTATTGTTGTGGTGTGATAAGAGTTACTGATGACGATATTTAACATTTAACCTCTTTAATGTTATGAACTCTTGGCAATACTGATGTTGTGAATACGTGTTTTGGGTTCATGACGTCGACACACACACACTGGTACATGACAGGCACTACGGGAGGCAGATGGTTTCCCTGTGTGTAACCTGGACGTTGGAACGAGTGTGGCTGAGACAATAACGAGTGGCGCTCCATCCGTCTTGGCCACCAAATGAAACTCGTGAAGCCTGAGTGGCAGAAATGAGCTGCAGGAACATAAATTTCTCCCAAATGGCAGAAGCGGCAGCAGCAGCGAGTTGGTTGAGGGAGGGAGAAGAGAGAAGGACAGATGAATAAATTTGTTTATGTGGGAGGGAGGGAAGGAAGGAGGGAGGGAGGGAAGGAGGGAGGGAGGGATGGCGTTTAGGAAGAGGTAGCGAGATGGATGAGGTGGAAATTTGAGTAATGTTCTTCGATTTCTTGTCGGAGGAAACCACTCAGAAATATTGTTGGTTTATTTGTCTTCTCTCACGAGTAAATAAAGGTTGTTTATATTATGGCGTCATAGAGATGCTGTAAGATGACTGGGGAGGTAACTTAATAGTTTTCTTAATTATGTTTATTTAGCGAGGATGCATTCTTGTCTTCTGTCTGGTGTCGCCATCTAGCGGTGGTCGTCCCTGATGTGTTTCCCATAAACTCACAGCAGCGTGGACACAAGAGTTGTAAAGGGAGTGATTACGACTGACAGATTAGCTAGTGTGCATCCTGGGCTCCTCTCCAGTCCTGTTTACTCGTGGCCTCGCCCAGTCTTCTAACTCTGTCTTATTCCTTGTTGTTGTTGGTGGTGTCTCTCTGGTACAGTCTCGTTCAAGATTCTTCGAACACTGCTAGAGACAGCTGGCAACTCAAGGCCGTTTGTGTACTGTAGTACGTAGTAAAAATTATGAATTAATATAACATTTTATCGGTGATTGGTTACTTAGTTCCCCGTTGCTTAATTAATGGTTGAGCTTTGCTGTTTCGTAATATAATATACTACGTACTATAGTAAACAAACGGCCTTGAGTTGCCAGCCTTCTCCAGCAGTGTTCGAAGAATCTTGAACGAGACTGTACGTGTAGCGAGATCCATCACATGAAGAGCTAAGCTGCCTTACCTCCTGAAACACGGTGCACCAAGAGCAGTAAATACGCAGTTAAAGTCCATTTAGAGCCAGTGACTGCGGGTGTCTCCGTGTTGGTAAGAAAATACATACAAACTTAAGCTGAAATTTACGACGCTGTTTCTCACTGGGTGGGACGACAACCTGGCGAGCATGAGAAAGTGTTAGCTGGTGCCTGCCTGGCCTTGACGTGACGCTGACCAAAACTAAGCATATTATAGCCGCTAAAATCCTCACAGACTCTGTTTACCTGCATGAGCGAGTATGTAGCCTCGAGTTAAGAGAATAAAGGATCCCTCCCTAACTACGTGTTCCTTGATATTTACTTTTGTAAAATACACGACGTAGTTTGGAATCTTGTAAATATTTAGAGGATATTCACGAGAGATTAGTATTATTTCTTCCCACTAAATATGCAAAACTATACACGAGTCAATTCTTCTTTACAAGTCGAGCTGTCCGCAACATTCCTCGTAACATTGACCAGGCTGTCATTCTTTACACCTTTTAACTCTAAATATATACAGCAAGCAAGTTCATCAGGCTTGACTCGTAAGAGGTAATTATTCTACACTTTGATTTACTTTTACCTGATGACACGAACTATTTTTTTTTCTTCAAATTTATTGCAAGTTAAACACGAGACACCTTTCACGTCTCATTAATAATACCAACTGTTTACGTAAGAGACATGACACAGAAAAACACACAACGCTGAGGTGATTAGAGAGTTACTGCAGTCTCTGAGCACAAGGAGGACAGGGACTATGACAAACGTTTAGAGGAAAATCATTGAGTGAAAATGCTCGGTGTTTTTTTTGTTTTTTTTTACAAAGGATGAAATAAACCACAGAAAGTTACTTTAAGTCCTCATGATATGTATAAGGTTTCGTTGACAGAGAGACAGAGAGAGACAGGTAAATAGAGGGAGATAGATGGGTGTAGAAATGTAGAGAGATAGGGAGAGAGAAAAGAGACAAAGAGATGGAGAACGTCCCCCTTCATACACAGATACTCCTACTACTACTACTATTACTACTACTACTACTACTACTACTACTACTATAACAACTACTAAAACTACTACTTATACTACTACCACCTCCAGACAATGCTACTTTTACTCTGTCTTCACCCAAAATACCATAATACAAAATTATAAACCAGGTCGTAACAGCTGAAACTGCATAGAAAGTACATTTTGTTCCCGGCTCAGGCTATAATCTGCTAGGAATTACGATATTGCTCTGCACACAGCTAAATGCGAACCCGAGGAGCTTATATTGGGTTAGGCAAATTTTAAGCTGCCATTGGGATAAATTTAATCTCCTTGTAGTTACCGGGAGATAGTAAGAGAACTTGTGGGTGACAGAGATATTGTCTCAACCAGTTTAGGTGTGTTATAGATATGACCCGACGACCAGCAGACGCCATGACGAAGAATGTGTGTGTGTGTGTGTGTGTGTGTGTGTGTGTGTGTGTGTGTGTGTGTGTGTGTGTGTTAAACATCGATCCGTAAAACCTGAGAATATTCGACTGTCGATAAAGTGTACAATAACCACTTGTTTAGATCCCCTCTCATCATTACCACCCAATATCCCTCTCATTATTATCATTGATCAATATCCCTCTCGTAATTACCACTCATCACATACCTCTTATCACCTACCCTCGTTTCCCCTCTCGCCAACCCACTCAATACTCTCCTTAACACCATCTCCTAATGTCCCACACTTTCTCTCCCCCTCTCACTCACCCTGTCTTTATCACCCTCCCCCTTACCATCACTTTTACCTCTCTGTCACCTCTCATCCTCCTTACCTGTCCACTCTCACTGCCACCACCTTCATCTTTATCAATCTCAATTTTCCCTATTCCTCTATCACCCCCCCCCCTCTCTCCCTCTCATCCACCATCCCTCTCGTCCCTCTCACTGTTGCTGCCCTCTCTATCAGTGGGCGGGCGGGCGTGATAAATTACATATTACCACCACCGCCGCATAAATCACACAACTTGGCCAAATATAGATGGTGATGAATGGTACACCTCGCTGGGCCGGGGCGCACCATCACTTACCCGCCCGTCACTACCTTGTTGTCTCCCCACGCCCTCCCCTTTCCTTCGTTCCTCTCCCCACGCCCTCCCCTTTCCTTCGTTCCTCTCCCCACGCCCAACCCCTTCCTTTGCTCCTCTCCCCACGCCCTCCCCTTTCCTTCGTTCCTCTCCCCACGCCCTCCCCCTTCCTTCGTTCCTCTCCCCACGCCCTCCCCTTTCCTTCGTTCCTCTCCCCACGCCCTCCCCTTTCCTTCGTTCCTCTCCCCCACGCCCTCCCCCTTCCTTCGTTCCTCTACCCACGCCCTCCTCTCCCATCTCGTTCCACACCCTATCCTATGTCCTTATTCCTCTACTATATCCTCCTCTTCCTTTATCCTTCTTCTCATATCTTCTCCCTCTCCTACGCCCTCCCCTTCCTTCGTTCCATTCCTTACGCCTTCCCTCTTCTATGTCTTACTTCTCCTTCGTCTCCCCCCTTCCTACCTTTCATCGCTCTGTGCCCTCCTTTTTCCTTTTCCAAGCCCACCTTCCCCTTCCTTCCTCTCTTTCCCTCTCTTCTCTTTCTCATCCTAGAACTTTCCTCCCTTTGGTCTCTCTATGGCATTCCCTTCCTCCCTCTCTCCCATTTCCTTCCTCCCTCTCCCCCATTCCCTTCCTCCCTCTCCCCCATTCCCTTCCTCCCTCTCTCCCATTCCCTTCCTCCCTCTCCCCCATTCTCTTCCTCCCTCTCCCCCATTCCCTTCCTCCCTCTCCCCCATTCCCTTCCTCCCTCTCCCCCATTCTCTTACTCCCTCTCCCCCATTCCCTTCCTCCCTCTCCCCCATTCCCTTCCTCCCTCTCCCCCATTCTCTTACTCCCTATTCTCCACTTCTCTCCTCTCCTCCACCTCTCTCTGTTACCCTTACCTCACCTCTCACTTTTCCCTTCCATCTCCCTCTCCTCCTCTACCTCCCTCTTCCACACCTAATCTCTTAACCCCCCTCTTCCCCTCCATCTAACCCCCTCTCCACCCTCTCCACCCTCTCCACCCTCCCACTTAACATCTATCCCATGAGAAATATTAAAAAAAAATACACCTAGCAAGACAGTACTTCTCCACCTCCTCCAATGTTTACAAGTTCTTTAGGCCATGAATGACATCGTAAGGGGTGGGGGGGGGGGGTATACCTCTGTTTATTCATTAGTCTTACTGGACGTATATATATATAACACATGTTTACATTACCTCGGCCGTCCATTCTCCTGCTATGAATGAATGGATGTTGTAGTAAATAGTAGTGTAGTATTTGGAACTAGAGTGACTGACCATTGTACGTTTCCCATTCATCATCAGGTGTTACTATGTTATGCTGTGTTTATCTTTGTTTTGTTTACATGTTTGTTATTCATGCTACTTCTTTTGAATGACTGACGATTGTGGTAGTAACTCGGTGTTGTGATACACTACCTGGCATCTCAGCTTTTTGTCTGCCTGTCTGTCTGTCTGTGTGTCTGTCTGTGTGTCTGTGTGTCTGTCTGTGTGTCTGTGTGTCTGTGTGTCTGTCTGTCTGTATGTTTGTCTCCAAGGAAAGAACGGAAGAAAGATGAGAAGAAATTAATAAATATAGAGATATACTCGTAGAATAAGAGACAGATAGAGAGAGTGTGTGTATACGGTCATGCACGCATACAAACATACATACGTAGATTTCCAAATGTACACACACACACACACATACACACACACACACACACGAGCCCCAAATGCTTACAAGCTCGTGGTCCAGAAAGTAGGAAAATCAATTTACACTCCCGAGTCAGTGGGTCATTTGTGTACCGCGACACCAAACCCACACTATATCCCTTCCTCAACCTTATACCACACCTGGATATTCTTGAATGGTTAGGTTAGGTTAGGTTAGGTTAGGTTAGTTTAGGTTTGGTTAGGTTAGTTTAGGTTAGGTTAGGCTAGGTTAGGTTAGGGTTCGAGTGTCAACTGATCGTACGAATGTTTAAGAATCCCCAGTTAACTATTTAGACAGTTGGCCTTGTTCTCTCCTTCAGCTGACAGTCTTTTCGGTACAGCTCAGATACATTCTCATATCCACAGTTAACAGAGTAAATTTACCTTACGAACCTTTGAGTTTCCGGTCCATGGCAGGGCGGAGAGAGGCGCCGGTCTTGCCATAAAACCCTCGGGCCACGGCGGCAATTTCAAACGTCGTAACTTTTCCAAATTTATTCCCGCAACAGCAATGCGGTGGAGGATTTGTTTTACGGTACAAGACGTAGATAGAGCTACAAGTTTTCCCTTACAAAGGAGAGCAATAGTTTAGCGGCATCGCGTCGCTGAAGTTTCCTCATGAATTTTGGCCTCTTGTGGAACCGGGCGATGGTAGTGAATTTTGGGGGGATGGGAGGGAGGTAGGGTGGAGTGGGAGGTAATGGGAGGGGGGGGGGAGAGGGTGGGAGTTGGAGGTAGGGTGAAGTGAGAAGGGGGAAGGGAGGGAAGTAAAGAGGGAGGTGGATTTGGAAGTGAGTGGAATGATGGGCGGGAGGGTGGAAGAGGAGGTATGAGACAGAAAGGGAAAGAGGGAGGTGTTAGGTGAAAAGGGAAGGAGAGGGGTAGGGAGGGAGGAATGGAAGGGAAAGGGAGAGCAGTGGGAGGGAAGGAGGAAAGAGTAAGAGGTCAGGAGAGATGAGTGGGAAGTATATGGAAGAGAAGAAGAAGGAGAAGAAGAAGAAGAACCATCATCATCATCATCATCATCATTATCATCATCATCATCATCATCATCTCCTCTCAGTTCCCGCTACACAGGGCTAAACATAGATGGCAGGTTAGGTATCCATTGGTATTCATGTAAGGTTATAAAGGCATGATTTATGAAGCCTGGAAGACATTGGTGGGGGATAACTGGCTCTTGTAGACGATGCTGCTTGTCAGGTCCGATAACACGCCTCGGGTAATAGGGACGGTTTGGATTACACAGTCGCTGGGTCATAACATTATATGCTCTCTTTAAGAGTTCGCTGTCTGTTGGCGTTTATGTGTTTTATATCTACTACTATTACTGCTGCTACTACTACTATTAGGCCTATTACTACTACTACTAATTCTACTACTACTGCTGTCTGTTGATAATACTAATAACCATAATGATAATGGTAATTTTAACGTTATTGTACGGTTTAATTTACATATGAAATACAAAAATTATAATGAAAATTTATTTAAAAAAATAATCGGTACTTTGCATTATTACAAAAACCCATGAGCCAATGTCACTGAAACCTTACCCCCCCCCCCCCCCGAGGATAATGTAAGCTTATAACATTTATTATCTGATTAGGATAAGGTCACACTCACCAAGGTCAAGGTCATATTTATCATGGCCAAGGTCACGGGGGAAAATCAATGTGCCTCGAGTCCAACTTAAACGTTCAATAGTGCCAAAATTTACGAGCCGTCAACCCCTCTAGTGACAGGTACAGTACACGGGTAGTTGTCGTCACATGTCGGTCAACTACTGCCACAGACAATAATGCTGGTAAAGCCTTCGTCAGTACAGCTACGGGCGGGAGTAGGTCTGTGTCCTCCTCGTAACTGAAGAAATTATACTAAATGGAATATGGATCAGTTACGCCGCGCCTGTAGTTGACGTCTTCTTGGTGTTTATGGTCACTAGGCGGCGTAACTTGAGGTAGTCATCCAAAGCAACACTGTGATTCTTAGTAGTACTTAAGCAGCATCATATACTAACTACGACCCCAGCAGCACTTGGTCTCTGTTGTGGCTAGTAGTAGTAATTAATGCAGCATCATTACGGCCGTGCAAGGAACGCGGGAGGCTAATGACGCTCATTTATTATGTAATCGATATTTTTCATTACTGTCATTAATCTCCCGTAAAGGCCGCCGCTGGAAAACAGATGATCATAATCTCTCGCTAAATGGAGGCAACCACACACCCACATTCATCTTGGCTGTAATAATTCCTGATAATTGTTGCCTGACGGTGAAAATATCCCTTATTTTGTTTCTGAAGAAGGAGGAGGAGCTACCAGTGTGTGAGTTTGTTTATGTTATAGTCTCAAGTGTTGTGATTGTAGGTGTTTGATTATGTTGTTGTTGTGGGTAGTGAGTTATTTTTTGAGGGGGTGTTACGTTATTTGTGGTGGTGGTGGTGGTGGTGTTGTAAGTTGTGTTGTACCTCCTTAAATAAATACATCACATAACCTAAACATTAAGCATTTCTCCAAGTCAATTAAATTATCTACATTACTTACATAAAAAAAAAAAGTTAAAACAAAAAAAAATACAACACCAATTTTAACTCACCACCACACAGTACACACCAATAGTCACCACCTCTGGCTATGGTCTCTAAATCAAACTACAACCAACTAGATAATCAGTTTAACAATTAATGGCTATCACGTTAGGGTCACCAATCATTCACCTACCTACAACAACAACACCAACACACACACAGACACAGGCCTCTCACCCACCCCGCCACCACCTCCATAAATCCAACATATCATTTAGTCCTCTCTAGTTTGCGTGTACATTAATTACCTGGGTCATATTTTGGGCCTAATTGGCAGTTCCATCACACCCTAAATTAAAATGTTACATTCATATACACCAGTGTAATGCATGTTAATTTATGTTAATACATCGTCTGTCCTTTACACTGGGGCAGAGAGAGAGGGAGGGAGGGAGGGAGGTGGTGTTGTTTTGATTCTGTATTTAGCATTGTGTGTGTAGAGAGAGAGAGAGAGTGGGGGTGATAAAGGGAGAGAGAGTGGGGGAAGATAGAGAGAGAGAGAGTGGGGGGGGGGGGGAGAGAGAAGGGATGAACTGGGAGGTAAAGTGAAGGTGAAGGTGAAGAAGTGAGAAAAGAACTGAGTGAAAGCGTGGGAGGGGGGAGGGAGAGGTAGGTGGAAGAGTGAGAGAGAGAGAGAGAGAGAGAGAGAGAACTTGAAGGAAGGGAGAGATAACTGAGAGGGAGAACCATAAGGGAAGGAGAGCTGAGGGAGAGCTTAGAGAACTGTGAGAACATGGAGAAGTGTGAGAGATGAGACTCGAGTATGTTGGTGTTAAGTGTGTGTGTATGTGTGTGTGTGTGTGTGTGTGTGTGTGTGGATGTGTGTGTGTGTGTGTGTGTGTGTGTGTGTGTGTGTGTGTGTGTGTGTTATAGAAAATATTCAAACATAATATAAATCTAAGTATCTATATATTTATTCCACTGATTTGTATAGTATATAAATCAAGACTTAAACACCACCAATTTATTCCCCATGAGACCTATACACACTGAGATATACCAGGAATATATAACACAAGAGGTATATAACTCCTGAAGTATAACGTTAATATAATCAGTAGAGAATAAAGTAACACAGGTGTAATCCCTTTAACGCTGCTGGTAAGATATACTCCCTCCAAAATATAACCCACGACCTGTAACTCAAGATATAACCAACAAACGTCTTACTTCCAGGTCATAAAAGTAACAAAGTAGAGACACAAGGGGTGACTTACACGTTATAATTCACAAACAATAAAAAAATATATATATATATGCAAATTTATGTATTATACTTAAGTCAAAAATTTACGCTACCCTAAAATTTAACTCGACTTGTATATTGTAAAGTATAACCTGAAGGTGAATTAATACCTTCCGAAATATACTTCCGAATATACTGCATATAACAAATATAACAACGCCCACCCCCCACCCACCCACCCACCCACCCACACACACACACACACATAGACAAAAAATATGCTTCATCCGTTTTAATAACATTTGTATTAAAGTTGGCTTATGACATACTCCGCCTCGATGTTATATACGACCGATATATTACATGCGCTATATGATGATACGGCATATAATCCAGCAGGTTCCGTAATATACGATATAATGGGTATAATTATGTAGCGTAACAATGGCGGAGCATAATGGACATGACAGGCCTCGCTATCATCCTGTGAGATACTGCTCGATTAATTAGCCTCTTATCTGGTAAATGTATCTCTTGTGCTTTAATCAGTGAAGGCTTTATGATTTACTGTTTATTAAAGGAACCTAAAAGATACGTTCTCGCGAGACGCTCTCTCTCTCTCAGGGTGTTTTAGAGGACTTTGGGAGGAGACGTTCTCGCGAGACACACTCTTGAGTTTTTTTTTATAAGTCCTGTACTCGTAATGTTCTCGTAAGTCGGTCTCGGAATTGTATAAATGTACTCAGGGAGACAAGTTGTGACGAAAGTCTCTTTGAATTGTTTGAGATGATTGATAATTATATTTACAGTACATAATTATCTCCTATGAGCCCCTGGTCTCCGATAGGTCCAGTGAGGGCCATCCGCCATGTCCATAGGGCCACACTGAGCACCGTCCTTACAAGTGACCCCCGATAGGATACAAACCCGGGTCACAACGCTGGCTACCACACCACCAACTTCAGGAGAGATACGACCTAACTAGCGATCCCTGAGTTGTTTAAAGGCCTCAGTAAAGATAATACTTAGATAGACTTAAAAACACACAGACACACACACACACACACACACACACACACACACACTAGATTACGGATCTTGAAGAATCCCTCAGTTAAGTTTACAAGAGCATCGTTCAGTGCTTTTAACTTATCTTCATGTGAAGTTCTTGTTATAATAGGTTGTTATAATTGCGTTGTTGTTACTGGGTGTTGTTATTTTTGTTGTTCTTCTTTGTCGTTGCCATTATCGCTGTGAAAAAAACAAACTAAAACATGGTCTCGTTTACATACGTTTAGCCACAACACACAAATGGTTAAATATGAAATGTTTCCCCCCGACAAAAAAAAATTCCGGACGAAATAGACTGGTCGGGAAACGGGGCGAGGGAGAAGTGGCGACGGCAGAGAAATATTGGCCGGAATGACCACATCTGCCGGCTAATAATAGATCATAAACTACACAAATACAATAGTCGAGAGAGAGAGAGAGAGAGAGAGAGAGAGAGAGAGAGAGAGGAGGCGGCGAAATGTCTTACTAAACAATAACGAATAGTTGCAACTTTACACACTAGGTGACATACTAAGCTTTCCCCTGTGTCGTCGTCAGCTTCATTCCAGCTTTTATTATTAGCAACTGGACACTTGGATTATATTTTGTATGTTAAAAAGAAAAAAAAATCATTACTTTAGCAACATGATGCAGAAAAAACGTAACTCTATATTTTTTGTTTTATTTGAATACAAAATTAAACCGGGAACGGGACTTGGTAACATCCTACATGTCCATATACCGCACTGTACTACTAGGCCCAGAACTGTACCTTCCACTGTGTCCAAGGACTATAAACCCTACAGTATGCCTGGTTACCCTACTTTCCATGCACCGTTTCCGAGAGAATTGTATTTTCTATTCTTGTGTCGGCAAACCATATACTCCTTTCTGATCTGATTTCTCCAAGAGCCACACTTACTAACACGTCCAGGTCAATTCTCTCTCTCCAGTCTTCCCCTTGTCGCCCGTCCCAACAGATCCTTGACTACACATCCTGGAGGTAAATAAGGAGCTCACACTTGTCCCCTTAAGATACAACACTACCTCAAACACTTTACCGTAAGGAGGAAAGGAGAGGTGGAGGAAGGAGGGGGGGGATAATGTAAGGGGGATGAAGAAGTGGGAACAAGGAGAAGGGGGGGGGGGGGGGAAGAGCTCCACTCATCCCCACAACGATCCACCCACCCACCCACCCACCTATCCACCCCTCCAGACCTCTTCCGGAAAGAGGGCAAAGTGATTTACAAATTCCCATCATTTCCTGAACAAGTGAGGAGATATAAAAACACGGTGACGTACACTCCCCCCCCCTTATTACACCTCCCAAATTAGTGCCTCTCTTCCACTTTGGGTGTGAAATATCGTTCTTGAAGTATTAATTCCACGTGGTAATTCGACAATAGAGGGTGGAGCGTGGTTGGCGTCGTTGTTTAAAAGGACCACCACACACGCAACAACAGCCACGCCGCCGTCAGGTAACACACTGGTGCGTAGCTTAATGTCGGTAGTCAGGTACGCAATGACATGTATTTTCCAGGCTATTCTTCCTGAGCAAATCGATGTGTTTTGGGGCCCCCGCGACCGATGGTGTTAAATTGTCGGTGTTGACGCCTTACATCAGCGGCGAGCAGAGGGGGTCATTTGTTACTGGGTGGTGGTGGTTGTGTGGGTAGTGGTGGTGGTACTAGTGGTGGGAGTGTTGGTGGTGGTGGTGGTGGTGGTTGTGTGGGTAGTGGTGGTGGTACTAGTGGTACTAGTCGTGGTGGTGTGGGTAGTGGTAGTACTAGTGGTGGCGGTGTGGGTGATGGTGGTGGTACTAGTGGTGGTGGTGGTGGTGTGGGTGGTGGTGGTGGTACTAGTAGTGGTACTAGTGGTGGCGGTGTGTATATGGGTGGTGTAGGGTGCTCACTCACAGGCGTCATTCAGAAACGTCAGTCACGGCTGTCAGTCATGGATGTCAGTCAGGAGAGTTAAGTCATGAGTCACCCAGAAGTGTCAGTCTGTAGCGTCGGTTGCGTGTCGAGCTTGGAGGAGTTTCTACTGACAGACATTTAGTATGAACACTTAAGGTGTCTCACAAGTGTCACTCATGTAGACACACAAAGGCGTGCGCGCGCCATGCACACACACACGCATATCATACAGACAAACACACGTGTAAACACACATAGGTTTAACAAACACTGGGTAGTGAATGAACTACATTAAAGAAAGATCTGGTCCATCAACTGTCGTAAATAACGGAGTAACAAGGATCTACGTCACCAGTCAAGCGGCCATATATATATATATATATATATATATATATATATATATATATATATTATATATATATATTATATATATATATATATATATATATATAACAACAAAGATGAGTTTAATCCAGATATTCTTGTTAATAAATAAAAAATAGAGGTAAATATTGACACAAGTAAAACTGGCGATTAGAGCGTTAAACAAAACAAAAACTATTATGAACAGTCTTAATCACACAGCTGAAGAACACGCAAAACACAGGAATAACGAATGTAAATACTGACGTAAACAAAAGTAACGAGTCTCCGTCACATACGTACACAGAACTAACACGAACACATCGTTGACTTCAACACAAGTTTTTCTTCCCAGTGTTCGAGTTGACGGATTCACAACAACAACAACAGACAAACGCGAATCCAAATCACAGATACAAAGAACTACACAATACCAGTGTTTACATCGTGGCACCCATGAGTGAGTAGCGGAGTAAAACAAAACTGAAAAATAAGAGGATTTGCAAAACATCCCAATGGCTTCTGGCAGCTATAACCATCCTCCAGAAAATTACACCTTGTCACTCACTCGAACACGCTCCCGACGCTCTTGTTTTTAACCCAAACACGAAGCTTCATACAACTCCCAGGAAAAAAAAAAATAGACAGAGAGAGACAGAGAAAGAGAGAGGGTGGGGGAGAGACAAAGAGGGGGAGATAGAGAAGGAGAGGGAGGGAGAGAGGGAGGGAGAAAAAGGGAAAGAGGTAACCAGTTATAGAAAGAGGAAAAAAAAAAGTTTAAACCCTCACACCAGAGACAATTTTCTCACCATGACTGTCAATCCATCTTGTTCATGCCGAGTGGAGGAAAAAAAGGGGGTAAGAAATAGACGTCCATTACAGGCTATACGTGGTACATTTAACAGCAATTCTTCATCCTGTCAGACAACCCATCATTTTCCCGAGGTGGCAAATGCCTGTGACACGAATGGTTGTCCACGAGAGGGGGGAAGTAATCACCTCCTTTGCCCTGTAATTTGCCGTTTTGACGTTTAATTTCGCGTTAGGGTGACGTGTCTAGGGTGCATATTACCTCCCTGCTCTATAATTTTTGTTGCTGTGATGGCTGGTAGAGGAGGGAGGAGTCGAGATGTATGTGAAATTTGGGCTAAAAGGACTTTTCACCAACACTAAGACCCCCCCCCCCCCCTCCCCCGCCTGAAATGATTGGTTAGAGGAGGGAGGAGTCGAGATAGATGTGAGAGTTCGTTAAGTCTTTCCCTTTTACTTGACGTAGGAGTCTAAGAGCTGGATGATGGACAAGCGTGAAAGAGGTGGTGAACTATATGTATGAATAATGCTTAAGCTCACTCCATCAACCAGCCTTGGGGCCCTCTGAGCTATGATGGGGGAGTAGAGGACCTCGCCAGCAACACACTGACGGAGGGGCACACGAGGTATGGGAGGACGCGCACCACTAAGATTGGTATTACGGAAGTCGGCGATGGAGCCCCTCGCAAAACACCTCTCATTTGTTCAAGAGAGTTAAAGTTACGGCCGCTGCATGTGAGCTATAAAACCGAATAGCCTTCAATAACACGCGATAAAAAAGTACCTGGAAAACATAATTGTCTAATAAAATCAACAAATTCAGCGGGTGAGCGAAGCACTTGCCCCTAATTACAGGTAAACACTAGAAAGTGGAGTGTACCATAACAGGGTAGTTAGCACAGTAAACCAGCGAGTTATCACCAACAGCTTGTCATTACTGCAAGTTGTAACGACACAACTACTCCCACACACCTGTGTTCTTGGTAATTACCTTCAAATATTTAACAACCGACATGAGTTGTTGAGGGAAGTGAAGGCAGTAAAAGAAACAAGGCGATAAGTGGCCAGACTCAGGGGTGCCGAGTGCTGGCAGGACGCAACAAGGATCCCACCGAGGTCAGGTGTTACAACAGGTGTTGGCTGGTTAACACACCTGTCCAAAACCTGTCGTCGTACGTCAACAGTTGTGGTGATGTGAGATACTCCTCTCTGTTGTGATTGGTTTAGCATTAGACAGGTGTTGAGGACTTGGACAGGTGTTGAGGTCTTAGACAGGTGTTGATGACTTAGACAGGTGTTGAGAACTGGGTTTGATAATGTGAAGTCCTTAGTCCAAGAACTTTCTCAAGAACCCTCACTCCTCTAAGGCTTTTTTACTTGAATCCCATTTCAGCCAAAACTTGAAGGGGTCGAGTCATCTAAGGAATGTAAAGGATTCATCACTCCCCTCAGATACTCCAAGTAATTCTCCAAAAATTCCACAGGAACTCCAAGATAATTCATCCTCAAAGAAATCCCAAGATACAAACCTTCTGAGAATTTGTAAAGAAATATTTATCGTCTTGAAATAACATCAAAGAACTTTTTTTTTTCTCCTTCAAGTATAAAACCTAGTTCACATTCGAGTAACGGAGAACACTGAGGTTGAACGAACGATCATTTATATTATTCTCTCACAGCAAGAACACCTCAGGCCAGTGTTCACGTAGTTCTTTGTTTTTGTATTTCAGTCACAAAATAACACTTGTAAATAATGTTTCCTCTTCGTATGATAATCAAGGAGAACGAAAGGTTAATACACAGATATAAAACTGCTTCACTAAATTACATGTCATTAACATCAACTGATGAAAAATGTTCTTTGTTCTTTGGTTGGCTTTCGTCACTCACAGTTCACACCTATCATTTAGCAGCGAGTTTTTCCAGCCAAGCCTTAAGTACCGTTTGTGATATAAGTGACTCACGACCAAGACAAAGCGGTAATTTCTCTCTCATGATTAGACCTTACGAGGAAGATCGGAAACACACAATTGCGGTCATGGTAGAGAGACATATGAGCTCAATTCACTGTTGTTGGCACTGCATGTACTGACACCACTATCATCAGCGGTTCAATGATACAGCGATAAAGTGTGTTAGTTTTATTGAACAAACTGCTCACTAATTGAGGTTAATACTGGACGATTTATGAGGTTGTTAATATGTCGTGGCACTGAGTATGTTGGCCGTCTGACCTACACCATTAAGAAGTGGTAAAGGTTTATTTCAGAGTTATACAGTCACTCAAAAAACTATCTCTACTTGGGGTGATCGATGAATTTCACAATGAACACTGTGACTCCTGTTGTCTCGGTAGGGTTGTCAAAATTCTTCGTCCTTTGTGTCATATTATTTCAACACAATTTTGCATAGATAGTTTTTATGAGTGAGTGTACAGAGTGTAGAGTACCAGTGTCCATCTTGATACAGTGTTGTAACTCTGTGTTTGCTGCCACTGACGTCAAGAGTGCCAGAGTGCCACAGTGCCAGTATCCGTCCTCATGAACAGTTCCCTATTTTATCGTTCAGTTGACTATATATTTCCCAGTTATTCCCAACCCGAACATTTCATTCCCCCATAAATTGTATCTGGATTTAATAGCGTACTAGACCCACCCACCCCCCCCCCCCCTCCCTTATGATGTTTGGACTCTACTATACACGTTGGTCTTGTGGTTAAAAATTTTATTAGTGTGTAAATGATTTCGGAATTTAAAGTGGATTTATATATTGAATAGAACTGAGCAAGGTTACTCTATATATAACTTCTAATAAACTCATTACTAAGTGGCATTCAACGTTGTACACACACACAAACACGGATCAATCATCATCTTTATAATCAACATTGTAAAACACATATTCCAGGGTACAGAATCGTGTAATTGGTTTGTATCTGACTTGAGTCCTTTATTCTGTTTTACTTTCAGCTATTGTTCAGTTTATTGATGGTCTGTGCATTTGTCTAGTTACTTATTTACTTATTTATATTTCAGTCTACACGAGGACGCCATAGCACCGCGGTACACCAGACGTCGCCGCAACACCACCCAGTACCACGTGCACCACAACACCACTCAGTATCACGTGCACCACAACACCACTCAGTATCACGTGCACCACAACACCACCCAGTACCAATCGTACCACAACACCATTGTACCAGGTAACCGCTACTTAATATCCTCACTACCCTATCACCCTGTATTAAGAAGACCCCATCACAAACCTATACTGTATTTTTCTTGATGGGTAAACACAAAGTCCCATCATGGTATCAGGTCTTCCGGGATCTGTGATGTTAGTGGTTGGCAGCTCCTCCTCCGCCACCACCATCACCACCGACCACCAACCCTTTAATTGAAATGTGGATGGAATGTGTTGACTTGTCGTGTACTCACCAGCACAATAACTCCGCCGGTAATGCGTCGAAAAATGAGTTTGGCAGGTTAAAACACAAATCCAATAAAGGCTGTCCACTCGCATTTAGGCTCCCGGATGGAGAAAGTGTTTTTGATTGGTACAATTAAAATCCAATTTCACAGCTGTCATATTGGTTACACACACTTTGCTCCCTTCCTCTCCTCCTCTGGGTCAGGCGCGTGTGGGCTGGCTGGACTCTGGGCTGTGTTAGTGAGGAGTGGCTAGAATTCTCAGCAGGTCGTCTCTTATTCTGTTTCTTTCTTCCCTAGACTGTGGCCGAGGGAACACATCTACTGTACAAGTACATACTATAGAGTCTCTGTGCGAACTTAACACCCTTAGCGGTCTACTTTGTGCAGTTGCTTCAGTGAATGAGTTAAGGATATTTCTTCATATCTCCAGGTAGGAAACAATTCAACTTACGAAACTTTGAGAATCAGGGGCGGGCTTGGAGTGTACAAGGGGGGAGGAAGGGTGACGGGCCTCACCTCACCTCACCTGCCTGCCCAGCGTTTCTCCACACCTGGCCAATTATCAAGGGGCCGTGGAGGAGGTGGTCGTGGCGTCAACACGGGGCTATTTATCGCCAATTTTAGGCGGGTTTCTGGCGTGTTTGACGGCGCGATAATTTTCAGCTGCTTGGCTATATTAGCGAGGACCCTGTAGCATTGTAATTATCCACAAGTCTAGTGTAAATTTTTTCCCATGTTTGATGCCAAGCTAAAGCTCGACTAATTTTCTGTATCCTGGTGTGTATTTTTTTTTTTTTGTGTTGTAATTAGACTTTGCTTATAATTCTTTGAAGCAGACGCCATTGGATTAGAAAAGTGCCAGAGCATTTGCGTTCCCCGGCCGTAGTGTGACAGGTTAAGGCGCGATAATGGTGATGCATGATGACAAACACTCGTTATTATCACGTCGACCAGAGTGAAACACGAGGCAGTAAGTAGTGCCCGCCAGGGAGGGAGGGGCAACGAGCAGCAGGACACACACACACACACACACACACACACACAAAAGCGCGCAGACATTACAGTATACACACAAAAAACTAATTCTCTCTCTCTCTCTCTCTCTCTCTCTCTCTCTCTCTCTCTCTCTCTCTCTCTCTCTCTCTCTCCCCACACACATAAAGGAAGAATAAGATGTGATAACTACAAGAACCACTTCATTATAAGTCTCTTTTTTATCACTTGTTAGTTAAGTCACCATCATTATACTCGGCTGTCATTATTAACATTGTTGGACCTGGTGAGTACGATGAACGACGATTAACATTACATAATATAAAAGACTTTAGGGTCAGGGGGAGTTATTTATGTTGTATAATGAAGATAACATCCAATATTCTGTATAAAGTTAACAGTGTTATTTTTGTTCGGCTATGAATGTACTCTTGACATTATCACCTAATTTTTTATTTATTTTTTATATATCTTATCGGATTTTTACAGTAGAAGTTGGGGTAAAAAAAAATAAAAAAAAAATTATGAAGAGCTGACAATAAATTTATTCCATTCATATTTCGTCAGATTTTTTTTTTTTTTTTTTTTTTTTTTGGTGAATTTTGTCTGGAAATGATAAATTATTATTACCTTGACTCTGTGTTATCTTACGTAAAAATGTAGTCGTTATTATTCACTCGTGCAAATAGGGGATGAATTCGTGTTTGTCAGTGGAAAGACACTTTACAATTTCCACGCACCAGTACACGGAGAAGTAATGGAACTTCTGCCACTGCGAGAGAAAGACAAATATCTGATTAACTTTTTTTGATCAGTTTATCATTTTGCGTTCCACACACTTTACGTTGTTGGTTTTTTTTTTTTTCGGTCCCCTGCGTCCCCCTGTTCTGGTTAATAAGACGAGCCATTCCACCGACTACTAACTCAAAACAATGAATGAGAAAAAGTAGCTAAGTGTGTGTTTCCAGGGTGCCTCGAGGGGTTTAACCTGCCTCTAATGAGCTCTATAAAAACCTCGGCAGGATAAAATCACTACAACGGACCACTCAGCGGCCAGAAAAAGTATATAGTCTTTAATTATACGTCTCCGCCACACTACTTGCTCCTGGTACTCGACCCTATCAACGCTCGACTTTCTCATGATTCGACTCTCTCATGATTTCACACTTATGATTCGACACTCTCATGATTTCACACTTATGATTCGACACTCTCATGATTTGACATTCTCATGATTCGACTCTCTCATGATTCGACCATTTCATGATTCGACATTCTTATGAATCGATACTCTCATGATGACCCTCTCTCTCAACCCTCTCAGAGCTCGTGGACCTGCTAGAACCCTGGACTTACACCTGCTGGAACCCTCGACCTACACCTGCTGGAACCCTAGACCTACACCTACTAGAACCCTCGACCTACACCTGCTGGAACCCTCGACCTACACCCGCTGGAACCCTAAACCTACACCTGCTGGAACCCTTGACCTGCACCTACTAGAACCCTCGACCTACACCTGCTGGAACCCTCGACCTACACCTGCTGGAACCCTCGACCTACACCTGCTGGAACCCTTGACCTACATATACATCTGTCTGAAGCTCCAGACCTGTACCTAAACGAGAGGTCAACCTAAAGATTAATTTTCCCGGTCAGTAACTAACTATTATTGGGATGGGAAACCAGAGATGACCAAAGGTACCTGTTGATCTGGGGTGGATTACATTTACACGGAGTCGCAGGCACGAAGGCAGGCAGGGAGGCAGGCAGGGAGGCAGGCAGGCAGGCAGGCAGAAGCAGGTGGATCTATCATTCAGATAAGCATCAGTAATTATACGCGAGTTTCGTCATTTTCTTGAGCATGGAGAGAGAACGAGGAGGTGGGGGTAAAAAGAGTGAGAGGGTGGAGGGATGGAGGGTGAGAGGGAGTGTAGGTGAAAGAGAGAGGGGTAATAGAAGGGTGTTAAGAGAAAGGGGTGTAAGAAAGATGGGTGAGAAAGAGAAGGGAGATGGGAAAGAGAGGGGAGGGGGTGAGAGACAGGCACAGAATTAGAGAGAAGGACAAGTAGAATGAGGGAGGGAAAAGAGAGAGAGAGAGAGAGAGGGAGACAATTAAAGGAGAGAGAAAAAGTTAAAGAAAACACAATAAATGAGAGAGAGAAAATGTGAGTATGTGAAAGAGTGAGTGTGAGTGTGAGAGTGTGTGAAATAGTGTGAAAGAGAGAGAGAGAGAGAGAGAGAGAGAGAGAGAGAGAGAGAGAGAGAGAGAGAGAGAGAGAGAGTCTAGTGGCTGATTTATGAACACTACGTCAGGTGTCTGATTGAATTTGCTGATACAGGAAGATAAGGCCGCCTCCCTCTAACTTATTATTGGGCTTCAGCGGGGGTCTCTGACGGCGGGGGGGGGGGGAGGTGTTAGTGGTGGTGTATGGAGGTGATGGTGTTAGTGGTGGTGTATGGAGGTAATGGTGTAGGTAGTAGTGGTGGTGTATAGAGGTGATGGTGTTAGTGGTTGTGTATGGAGGTAATGGTGTAGGTAGTAGTGGTGGTGTGTAGAGGTGATGGTGTTAGTGGTGGTGGAAGAATTGAATTTTGATTTTTGCCACGTACAGCGGCTAGTTTATTGTGCACTACATATGTATCCTGTGAGTGCAAAAGGATGACACAACAGTGGCCACAAAGGGTTGTATATAACAGACCCCCGTAGTCAGGATATTATTGTGCTGAATGTTACAGAGTGTCTCAAATACATTGTTTGTTTAGTTCTGTACACAGAGGGTGACTTATGAACGACTGCGTGAGTATAGCAGTGTGAGGCAGTATGTCTGGCCGCACACTTTGTTACTCACATTTGCGTGAGAGGTATTCAAGCACATTGTGTGTTTGGTTCTATACATCTGAAATGACTGAACTATTAAGTGCAAAAAAAAAAAAGTGGATACTATCCTAATATGTCGGCTATCTTGCCATTAGAGATAAAGTGCTGTGCCATTTCATACAGTGTGCTTGGACCTGTCCCTATAAGGTTCTATTGTTTCACAGTCGAGGACGTAGTGTTCGAGTGTGTGTCCAATTTGCATTTTGTTTTGTTTACAGCTGCATGAAGGACATACTGCCAGAGGTACCGTATATCCTAACCTTAGTCTAGCGGTTACAACATCTAGTGATCTTGTTACCTGCTCCATAATATACATGTTCTACTTGATACAACCCATCATGGTAAACACCCTTGACACACCCCCAGGCTCCAAACACCCATTTGTTGCTTAGTAGTAAGACTTAAAATGGAGGAGAAATTATGGCTATAGTTAATGGAGGAAGATCAAGGAAACATACATATAGTGATAATTTTTGTCTATATTTCCAGTTCCATTTTATTATTAAACCCGAGGCAGTGAAGCAGTGCCCAGAGAAAGGTCCTACCCATAACTTACCTCCTCAATCGTCATACAACAAGAACCCACTACAGGGAACCCATTAACCCACATGTGCTGACCATCGACCCACCTGTGCTGACCATCGACCCACCTGTGCTGTCCCACCTTTGATACCCGTCCACCCACCTGTGCTGACCATCGACCCACCTGTGCTGACCCACCTTTGTTACCCATCTGACCAAGTTGACCCACATTTTGCTGCTCCTCAAACTCACCTGTACTCTCCACTTAATTCACCTGCACCACCTACTTGGGCCAACTTCCCCATCTACCCAGCCTACCTACTCAGCCCACCTATTCCAATTACCGTCCCTGCGTAGCCCACCTTCCCCTGTGCTGCCCACCTTCCCCTGTGCTGCCCACCTGATGGCCAGTCGTCGATCACAGGTGACAGGTTGTAATTGTTTCTTCAGAAGGGGCGTCACTGGGCACCTGCAGGGGGCCACTTTCACACCTCCTTCGCCTCCTTCAAGACAACCCTTAATCCAGTTCAACGCCTCCTACTCCTCCTCCCACTCCCACTCCTCCAGCAACGCCTCTCTCTTAAACCAGCTCACCGACTTGAGGACGATTCGTAAACCCACTCAGTATCTGCCAGCCAACTCTTAAAACTGTATAATTAAGAACATTTCACTTCCAGGGTAAACTAGTGTGTGTGTGTGTGTGTGGAATTTTTTTTTTTTTTTTTTTGCAGCGGACAACAGCTAGTTTATTGTGCATCCCATACTCATCCTGTGAGCGGAAGCGCAAAAAAGGATTACAGAGTATAGGCCACAAGGGGTGTTTATCAGGCCCCAGTGATCAGGATATTATGGCAATGGATTTTACAGAGTATTTCCAGTACATTGTTTGTTTAAGTTGGTACATAGAATTTTGATTAGGTACGAGATGCCAAGTGTGGATACAGCCTTAGTATATGAGTGTGCTTGGATCTGTCTCTGCAAGGTTCTATTTTTTCACAGTCTAAGACGATTGGAAGTGAGGGAGAAGGAAGGGAAGAGAGAAAAGGAGAAGGAAGGGGTAAGGAAGGGTGGGAGAATAAGGGATAGGAAGGGAGGGAGAAGGAAGGGAAGGGAGAATGGGAGAAGGAAGGGAGGGGGAGTGAAGGTGAAGAAAGAAGGAATTAATTCAAGGAAACGGTGACCGGAAATGGGTGAAGAGAAATGAGAAAACGTGATAAGAAAGACGGAAAACATTTTGGTGAATGAACTGATGAAAGAAACGATGAAGTTAATAACAGAATAACAAAGGATGGGAATAAAAGACTAGAATACATACAGGAAAAAAGAAAATGAAAATATAAGATAAAATGTGATAAATATATAGACAAATAGAAAGGCTTAAGAGGAGCAGGATTGATGATGACTTGAGTTTTGATTATTCGTTTTTAACTCGAACGAAGGAGGAAGTAGAGACGAAGACGAGAGAATAAAGATAATGAAAAAGAATAAAGAGAATACTAGTAGGAAAAAAATGTAACACGTAGGATAGAGATAAAAGAAGAATTGAGAAAATAAATAAAAAACAGTAAATGAAAAACAAAAAAGTTGGGTTCTCTCTTAGCATCAATCTTGACCAGCAACCCGGAGTTAACATACCCCCATAAACGCTAACCAGGCAGTAACGAGCGTACTTGATGTAGTTAATGGTGTTAAATTGTGGCCATGATACACCACTTGCTTTGGCAGGTCCGTAATCTGTGTGCTTGTTGAGTAATGGTAGGAGGTGAGCGGAAACAGCAGACAAGAGAGGGTGGAAGAAGGAGGAGGAGGAGAGGGAAGAAGAGGAGAAAAAGAAGAGGAGGAAAAAGAGGTGGAAGAAGGAGGAAGAGGGGGAGGAGGAAGAAGGGAAGCAAGCAGTGGCAGCGACGATCATAGAGACTCAAGTATAGGGCCCGGATTCTCATGGAAGCTCCACAGGTTAAATGCTTCTTTCTAATAGATAACGAAAACAAAAATACTTACTCACACTTTGTTATAACGCAGTGATGACGCCCAGTAATGTCTCGAAAGTGCACACAGACAAGAATTTATCTTTTATGTACAATTAAAGAAAATGAATATAGTCAGAGCTTCAGGAACGAGAGAGGGTCTGGAGTTACCTGAAGATGGCTCCCGGTTTCTCGTCACGGCTGCAGTGGTGTTATTGTGTCCTTGAATGAAGATGTTCAGAAGTGTGTGTGTGTGTGTGTGTGTGTGTGTGTGTGTGTGTGTGTGTGTGTGTGTGTGTACGCTTCAGGAAGGACCGTGAAGGCTAGTTAGTATCTTCATAATTCAGCATAAACATTCATCTTCACCAAGGTCAGACTTGAATACGAAGTTCACTGACCTACATCCTCCTTCTGTCTGTCTGTCTGTCTAATGGCCTCTCTGTCCGTCTGTCTGCCTGTCTGTATTTTAAGTGCTGACGATTAACTTTCCCGGGAATGTGGTCACTGTTGATGCTAATGATGTGTGTGTGTGTGTGTGGGGGGGGGGGGGAGAGTATTTTCTACACACACACACACACACACACACACACACACACACTCTTTTGTAAATACCGAATGTATATTTTTACCTGCTAGACAAAGAGACTATAAAATTAGCTCCGCCGCTGCAGCTTTTGACACGCAAATTGGAAGGTTGGAGTATCATTTACACGTGACGTTAGTGAGTTATTGCTTCTTCATGATCGTTTCACTTGTGTCATTCTGTCGTGATTATAACCCAGTTGTTTTAAGGTGTTTCCAGGTGGTGGTTTTTATTTCTTTGTTATTTTGTTTTATATACATTTTAGCTGTTATTGTTGCTGTTGTTATTGTGTAGTTCTGGTGTTATTGTTATTGTTATTTATGTATGGTTCTAGTGTAATTGTTGTTGTTGTTGTTCTTACCAGGTTGTAGTGTTTTTATTACAACTGTTATTTTGATTTTTCCCCACTGTCTCTTTTAAACCATTAATCAGTGCTATTAAACCATTACTTCAGTGTTATTAAACCATTATTTCAGTGTTATTAAACCATTACTTCAGTGTTATTAAACCATTACTTCAGTGTTATTAAACCATTACTTCAGTGTTATTAAACCATTACTTCAGTGTTATTAAACCATTACTTCAGTGTTATTAAACCATTACTTCAGTGTTATTAAACCATTACTTCAGTGTTATTAAACCATTACTTCAGTGTTATTAAACCATTACTTCAGTGTTATTAAACCATTACTTCAGTGTTATTAAACCATTACTTCAGTGTTATTAAACCATTACTTCAGTGTTATTAAACCCTTACTTTAGTGTTATTAAACCATTACTTCAGTGTTATTAAACCATTACTTCAGTGTTATTAAACTATTACTTCAGTGTTATTAAACCATTACTTCAGTGATATTAAACCATTACTTCAGTGTTATTAAACCATTACTTCCCACCCCATACACTTGCAATACCTCCCACAGCGTTTTTCTCTCCGCCTTATCATGTGTTTTTCCAAATCTACTATAAACCATTAAAACCTTCTGGAAGTAATAAAAAACAAGCAAAAAACTTATTAAAACCAAGATAAAAGGCATAGATTAAAACAAAACATAAAACGATGTTGTATTTTGGTTTAAATCTGCCAACCCTTGACTTAAGAGCATATAGACAACTGAATAAGGGAAACAAACTGAAAAAAAAATAAAAAAATTAAACATTAAAGAAATAAATAAATGATTGACAAACTTAATGAAGAACAACATAAGAACAATTAAAGGAAGAACATTATCAAGGTATAACAAGAATAACAACATTATTTATCCAGAACCTAATACCAAAATCACTTCCCATCGATGGCAGCATTATTACCAACAGATTCTCTACCTCAGAACCCAATTTCTCAGGGTTCACTCGTCCATTAAAATAATCTGTCTGTATTAAATAAGTAATCAGTTTCTCGCTCGATGGGGACGACCACTCAAGCGGAATATGGAATCTCCAGACCGTGGGGCCAAGGCTCTCCATCTGGGGGTGAGGCTCTCCATCTAGGGGTGAGGCTCTCCATCTGGGGGTGTGGCTCTCCATCTGGGGGGTGAGGCTCTCCATCTGGGGGTGAGGCTCTCCATCTGGGGGGTGAGGCTCTCCATCTGGGGGTGAGGCTCTCCATCTGGGGGTTAAGGCTCTCCATCTAGGGGGTGAGGCTCTCCATCTAGGGGGTGAGGCTCTCCATCTGGGGGTGAGGCTCTCCATCTGGGGGTGTGGCTCTCCATCTGCGGGGTGAGGCTCCTCATCTGGGGGTGAGGCTCTCCATCTGGGGGTGAGGCTCTCCATCTGGGGGTGAGGCTCTCCATCTGGGGGTGAGGCTCTCCATCTGGGGGTGAGGCTCTCCATCTGGGGGGTGAGGCTCTCCATCTAGGGGGTGAGGCTCTCCATCTGGGGGTGAGGCTCTCCATCTGGGGGTGAGGCTCTCCATCTGGGGGTGAGGCTCTCCATCTGGGGGTGAGGCTCTCCATCTGGGGGTGAGGCTCTCCATCTGGGGGTGAGGCTCTCCATCTGGGGGTGAGGCTCTCCATCTGGGGGTGAGGCTCCTCATCTGGGGGTGAGGCTCCTCATCTGGGGGTGAGGCTCTCCATCTTGGGGTGAAGCTCTCCATCTGGGGGGTGAGGCTCTCCATCTGGGGGTGAGGCTCTCCATCTGGGGGTGAGGCTCTCCATCTGGGGGTTAAGGCTCTCCATCTAGGGGTGAGGCTCTCCATCTGGGGGGTGAGGCTCTCCATCTGCGGGGTGTGGCTCTCCATCTAGGGGGTGAGGCTCTCCATCTAGGGGGTGAGGCTCTCCATCTGAAACTGAGGCTCGTCTCCATCAGGTATAACCATTTTGAAAGGTTAATAAGTTGGATTTTTCTCGAAGGTATATATGTAAGAACGTATCTCATCACCCAAGGAGGCAGATAGATGAGAAGGCAGGTGACCAGACACGTAAGTAGCTGGGTAACAAGTCAAGCAGACAGGTAGGTAGGCAGGCAGACAGGCAGGTAAACACAAACAAAAAGACAGGCAAGTAAACAAATAGGCAGAAGGGTAAACAAAAAGACAACATGGCCAAGCAAGTAGATAAACAACCATGCAGGTAGGTAAACAGATAAACAGGGGAGGAAAACAACTAAGTAAACATGCAAACAACAAGCAGGTGGACGACACAGGTAAGTCATCAGGAGTGTTGATGCTGTTGTTGCAGGTCTAGGGGGAGGGATGGTAAGGGGGCGCCCACCTCGTAAACCTGTCCACCTTACAGCCCTTAATTAACGTCATTACTTTCTTCACGATAGAGAAAAGAAGAAGAAGGATTTTCCAGCGTTTGTCCATGTCAGGGATTAATTTAATTGGCCCGACTCGACCCCCAGATTTAGGGGATAATTCGCCGCTTCCCTTCCAGACAGACGCCTCAATTATTTTTACGAAACAACAGAACATCGGCAACCGCACACACACACACACACACACATACACACACACACACACACACACACATACACACATACAATAAAACCTGAGCTAGAGCATCGGATATTAGAGGCCCCGAACTACATTACTCGTTAACCTGATGAGATGTTAGCAAGAAAAATTGTCTCCTAAAAACGCAAAGCTAATTGTTAATCACGCATCATTCAGTAGCGAGGGACGTCTGGTCTTGTAATTACTAAGCCACTAAAGAAAAAACTCTTGCCCTTTTATGCCTGAGCAACGAGCAACGAGTGGGGACAGCCCTGCCAGGATAAATCTGACCGGAGTGGGGGTGGAGGAGTGGGGGTGGGGGAGTGGTGGGGGGGAGTGGGGGTGGGGGAGCGGGGGTGGGGGAGTGGGGGTGGGGGGAGTGTTCCTCTGGTGCTTAGGGATGTTTTGGAACCGGTTAGTGGTGGTGGAGGATGTCTGGGAGTCCTTTATGATGTTTTTAGAATGTTTAGGAGTAATTAGTTGGGGATGTTAAGAGGGTTACTTGGTTGTCTAGGATTGCTCAGAGATGTTTGGAGATGTTTAGCCGCTAAAGCCCTCGTAAAGCGATTGTCTTTGTGAGTTATTGTGAGTTATTTTTTTTAGTTCTTTTAAGTCCTTGTGAGTCCTTATGAATGCTTGTGATACCTTATGAGTCCGTACGGCCACCGCCAAGCCCCCATAAAGCCAAGTTCCCCTCCCTCCCTCCCCTTCTCTCCATTCCCTTCCCTCCCCTCTCTCCCTCCCTCCCTTCCCCTCTCCTCCTCCCTCTCTCTCCCTCTCTCCCTTCCTTCCCCTCTCTCCCTTCCCCTTCACTCACTTCCCCCTCCCTCCCTCTCAAACCCTTCATCCTATTCCCCCGTTCTCCTCTCTCCCTTCCTTCCTTCACCTCCATCCTTTCCCCTTCTCCCATTACCCTCCCTCCATTCCTTCCCCTCCCTCCTCCCCCCTTCCTGCCCTTCCCTCCCTCCCTTCCCCTACCTCACTTCCCCTCCCTCCATTCCTTCCCCTACCTCCCCCCTTTCCTTCCCCTCCCTCCCTCCCTTCCCCTACCTCAATTACCTTCCCTCCCTCCACCCACTTCTCTTCCCCTCTCTCCCTCTCTGCCTCCCTCCTGTTAATTCCCTCCCTTCCCCAACCTTTACCCTCCCTTCAGCCGTTCCCTTTCATCCTTTGCTTTTCCTCCCTCCCTCCCATCCCCTCCCTTCCTTCCCCTCCATTCTCCCTCCCTCCAAGGACCTGGTAGGCTCATCGGCCCCATGGAACTACCAGGGGGTTCCAGGGCTCTATAAGAGCAAGGGGCCCCATGGGACTGCCAAGGGTGCCCTCAGAATTCACATCGGGTGCCCGGGCCCCCATGGGATTGCAAAGGGAGCCCCCGGAGCCCTCCAGGGCCCCATGGACCTGCCAGCGGCCTCCCCAGGAGCCCCACCAGAGCCCGGGCCCCATGGGACTGCCAGGGACTTCCAGATTCCCCATCAGGCCTCAGGACCGCATGGGAGTGCTAGGGGCGCCTCCAGAAGCTCCACCAGAGCCCTGGGGCCCACGTGACAGTGAAATTTCCCCATCAGGACCAAACACACCATGGGCACCTAGTGGAGGCCCCACCAGGGCCAGGAGTCCCATGGGACTACCAAGGGCGCCTAGGAGGGCCCCTGGGATCGCCGCCGCCCCTGGGTGTGCCCCTTGAGGCGATGCCGCTCCTGGGAGGGACCCTGGGGGCACCACCGTTCCAGGGAAGGCCTCTGAGTGGGATCCTTTGGAAGCCGTCACCCATGGGAGGAACTTGGGGGAGTCGCTGCCTCTGGCAAGGCCCCTGGTGGCACGGATATAGATATAGATATAGATAATTAGATCCCTTTACCTGACTGAGATTCTAAATTGGTCCCATACATTTTCTTTATTTCCAAGCCCCACCCCTGAAAGAGCCCCTGGGGGCACGGATGCCCCTGGGAGGGATCCTGGGGGCACTGCGCCCCTGAAAGGGCCCTCCTTGATGCTAGGGCCCCTAGGAGGGCCCCTGGCGGTACCGACGCCCCTGGGAGGGATCCTGGGGGCACTGCGCCCCTGAAAGGGCCCTCCTTGATGCGGGGGCGACTCCAGGGGCCCTCCCAAATGCTGGGTCCCTGGGGCTCTGCCGCCAATGGGGAGTACCTGTGTGTGCCGCCACCCCTGTGAAGGATCCTAAGGGGGCTGCACCTGGTAGGGCAAATGGGAGGGCCCCAGGGAGCACTGTCCCTGTAGGGCCCCTGGGGTAGTTGTTTTCGCACTATTTAAATCACCGGGAGATATGGCGTTAAATAAATACACCGCCCATCATCACATTTCCAATATAATCGCATCATGAACAATGTAAAGGAGAATAAATATCCAACAGGAAAACATAAGTTGGGGTGTTGTGCTGACTGATTACTCTGTTCCTCTATTGGCTGCTATTTGGTGGATTTACATTTTATTCCACCAATCACAGTTAGGTAAGGGATTGCTGGACGTAGGCACTAAGTTCGACACCTTTTGCAGGGCCCCTCTGGGAGTCGCCACCCCTGGGAGGGCCCCAAGGGGCGATAACGCTTCTGGGAGAATCCCTGGCGGCGCCTCCGGCTTTGGGAGGGCCCTTCGGAGCGCCGCCGGCCCTGGGAGCCCCCTTGGATCGCCGCCGCCTTTTGGAGGGCCCACGCCGCCCCTAGGAGGGACCCTTAGGGTGTCGCCGCCAGTGGATGGGCCACTGTGGCGCCGACACCCATGGGAGGGCCCCTGGGGTCGCTGGCATCCCTGCGAAGAGCCCCTGGGGGTATCGACGCCACTGGGAGGGATCCCGGGATGGCTACCAAACCTGGAAGGGCCCTTGGGATCGCCGCCACCACTAAGAGGGCCAATGGGGTCACCGCCGCCATTGGGAGGGCCTTTGTGAGTGCCCCTGGAGCCGCTGCCTCCCCCTGGAGGGTACCTGGAGGCGCAGCCATCCATGGGAAAGCCCCTGTGGGCGCCGCCGCCCCTGGAAGGGCCCCTGTGGGCGTCATCGCCCCTGGGAGGGCCCCTGGGGGCTCTCCGCCACCCGTTGGAGGACCCCTAGGGGCTTTCCGCCAAACTGGTGAGGGCCCCTGGAGGCACCGCAGTTCATGAGAGGGCTTCTGAGAGGGACCCTTGCATAGCCACCGCCCCTGGGAGGGCCCCTGGAGGCGTCGCAGCCCTTGGGAGGGCGACAGTGGGCGCCGCCGGCCCTGTGAGGTCCCCTGGAAGCGCTGCCACCTCTGCCAGGGCTCCTGGGATCGCTACCGCATCTGAGAGGACCCCTGGAGTCGCCGCCACCATTGGGGGGTGGGTCCCTGCAAGGGCTGCTGGGACCGATGCCTCCCCGTGGAGGGCTCCTAGAGGTGCTGTCGTCCATTGGAGGGGCCCTTGGGGGCGCCACCGCCCCCGGGACTGCCCCTGAAGGCTCTGATACCCATGGGAGGTCCCCTGGAGGCGCTGGAGCCCCTGGAAAAGCACCTGAAAGGGAACTTGGAGTCGTCGCAGCCCCTGGGGTGGCTTCTGGAGGCCCAGCCGCCCCTGGAAGGGTCCCTGGGAGCGCCACTTCACCTAGGAGGGCCTCTGGGGGCTCTGCCACCTTTGGGAGGCCCCTTGGGGTTGCTGCCGTCCCTGCGAGGCCCCCAGGGGGCTCTGCCGCCCTTGGGAGATCCACTGGGGTCGCCACCGCCTCTGAAAAGTCCCCTTGGTCACCGCCATCAATGGGAGGGCCCCTGGGGGTAGTTGTTTTCGCACTATTTAGTTCGCTGGGAGATATGGAGTTAAATAAATACACCGCCCATCATCACATTTCCAGTATCTTCGCATCATGAACAATGTAAAGGAGAATAGATATCCAACAGGAAAAGATAAATTGGGGTGTTGTGCTGACTGACTACTCTGTTCCCCTATTGGCTGTTATTTGGTGGATTTACATTTTAGTCCACCAATCACAGTTAAGTAAGGGATTGGTGGACGTAGGCACTATGTACGACACCTTTCGGAGAGCCCCTGGGGGATCTTCCACACCTGGAAGAGCCCCTAGGGGCGCTGCCGCCCATGGGAGGGCCTTTGGGGGCGCCATCGCCCCTAGGAGGGCCCTTGGGTGCGCTAACGCGCCTAGGAGATCCCTGGGGCGCGCCAGCGCATTTTGGAGGGCCCCAGCCCCCCGCCCCCCCCCCCCTGGGAGGGCACTTGGGGGCGCTGCCGCCAAAGTGAGGGCCCTTGGGTCGCTACCGCGTTTTGGAGAGCCCCCATCATCCCTGGCAGGGCCCCTGGGGGCACCACCGCTCCTGGAAGGCATCTGGGGGCACCACAGACCCTGTCAGGGCCCATGGGGGCGCCGCTGCCCCTGAGAGGGCCCCCGTGGGGTGACGCCACTCCTAAGGAGGGCCTCTGGCTGCACCTCTGCCCTTATGTTGGGTTGTGAGACACTCCTTAGTGTTGGTTGACGTTGGACTGAGTAGTGTGACCCAAGGTTGAGCTGTAAGGGGGAGGGGGTGAGGTTGACACATGTATGACACTTGTAGAAAATGATAATTGAGGTGTTGTTTATTTAGGTGTGAGGGAGAGTTGAGGCTGGGGGGGGGGGGGGGCGGTGTAATCTTTAGGGTGGGACCAAATTTCACAATAACAGGTAATACAAGAATAAATTTGATTCATTAAACCACAACATAAAGATAACAATAAAGGTGTCATAATTACCCTGAGAAAACTCCTTAATTACACCTATTAATTGATTCTTAGTTAAGGGAAACATATTAAGCTAAGACGGATCACTGAGCCTCGGCGCCAAGTCTATTGGTAGTTCCTGGAAGCCCCACTGAGGGAGCGTTCATGCTATTGGCTAATCAAAGCTTACACGTCATGCTGCCAAGAACCAATAGTATCCCCAGAAACTCCCCAACGTAATATTTCGCATATATGTTTATATATGAGATAAATATATACCTCACGTTTGGACTTAATCTTGTTATATTAAAGGACAAATAATAATAAGTAAATAAAATTTTAACCAAGACGTGAACTGTTTCCTTTTACTGCAACACTGAGGTAAGTTACAAAGCCATGGTAATCATACCTTCCTCCTCAGGATTATTGGTAACTATTATACTTATCATTCTATATGACCTTCACTTACTGGCTTCATCTTTATAAACATCCACCTCTGTTTACGTTGTGTTTTGTGTGTTTTCTTGATATATTTTTAACCTCTATATATTTACTCAGAAAATCAAAATCTATGCCATCTAAGCATCGTTCATTGAGTCGTTCTTCTACTGAGTATAAACTTTCCTACCTAAACATTCTCCCATCATCTCCTCCACAGATCATAATCATTTACTACACCTGAAGAGTTGTTACTATTACACTTTATAATACGTGTCTCAGTTATTGACATTTTTTCCCCTGACACACAACCACGTAACGTCAACCACAGCAAAAGACAAGATAATTAAAGAGAAAAAATTTATCATAAAACCACACGCCATTATTTGAGTGCTCAGGAGACACCCGCTCAACTTACCGCCCCTGCCACCTCATACTTACCTGTCAGAATCTCGTCACCTGGTTATTACCTGATAGTCACGAACCAACATAAATACAGAGTAAAACTTTAAACCCAGATGGTCGACAGTCATATATTCATCGCGTTAAACCAGCCACCACGGATACAACCTACTTGTGTTTTCTCTTCAGGTTGGCGACGATTACAGTATGTTTCTGAGTGAAGAGGGGGGAGGGGCGTGGGTGGTCGCCGTCAGGTACGCAGAGTGGGGGAGGGGGACGTGGGTGGTCGCCGTCAGGTACGCAGAGTGGGGGAGGGGGCGTTGGTGGTCGCCGTCAGGTACGCGGAGTGGGGGAGGGGGCGTGGGTGGTCGTCGTCAGGTACGCAGAGTGGGGGAGGGGGGCGTGGGTGGTCGCCGTCAGGTACGCAGAGTGGGGGAGGGGGGCGTGGGTGGTCGCCGTCAGGTACGCAGAGTGGGGGAGGGGGCGTGGGTGGTCGCAGTCAGGTACGCAGAGTGGGGGAGGGGGCGTGGGTGGTCGCCGTCAGGTACGCGGAGTGGGGGAGGGGATGGCATGCAGTCATAGAATTTCTTGATGACTGTGAGTGACTCTTTACAAAGGTGGGTAAGGCTCCAACACGCACACATACGTAAAGCTACTGTTGTTTTGGAAGGTGACGCAATGGTACAAAAGTCGCTTCAATTTACGACTCTCTGGTGGTATATGTGACCTTTGCTTATCGTCAATGATCTTTGTATATTGATCAGGTACTGTACGTTCCGTGACTCGTGAGGAACTCGTTTCTTTAAAGACTTTCTACATAAAAATCTTGAGCTGCCTGTCAAAGTCATTCGGTAAAGGTTCATTTTCAACAGCTAGTGTACCGCTTGACCCAACACTCGCCTCGTGCATCAAGATTTAACACGATAACAACACGAGGGGTTAGTAGACTATCTTCACTAACACCTTCACTGCGGGGACACCACGTTTAATATTTTATTTCTCCAACGCCAGATGATTATATTCAGCATAGAGGGGCGCCCGTAGACCAGGGGTTAATATTTTCAGCACCACAACTCGGTAAAGCTAAAAACATCCCACTTCGCGCTGTGTCTCGTATAGGTATAGGATCAGACCACAGTTGACAATACCCAGTGGTCCGTTTCAGCTAAGATCAAAGGTTTGTTTGAGTTTATTCTTTAAGGTCTGTTTGTCGTGATTTTAAGGTGAAATATTCTAAAGGAAATCTTCACATCTTGGATCAAATAAACTTATCCATTGTAAATGTTACAAATTTTAAGATAAAACCAGAATAAAAATACCAGGAGCCTGTAAGACATTTCTACCACAGCACCACACCGCCCTCTACTCTGCCTATGGAGGGCCTCCCTAAAACATCCCTCAAGATATTCCCCTTAAACAGAAGAAAAATAAACACTATCTTAATCTCTAGATTTCAGATAAAATCTCGTAACAGAGAGAAAAATAATACTTTAATCTCTACCTTAACTGCTGAAACCCTAGGAACCGGGAGGGAGGGAGAGAGGGAGGGAAGGAGGAAGGGAGGGAGGGAGCGAGGGGGGGGGGGTGCAGGGAGGGAGGGAGGGGACTCATCACGAGGGAGTCACAATGTAATAGAATTAAGCAACTTGTGCAGCGCCCCGTGGGATAATCAGGCCCCCACGACCTCCTCTCAGCTCAGGTGACACCAGGATTCATCGGTTTAATCTCCTGAAGGTGTTTTACCGGCGGGGATCCGGGAGCTCACGACCATCTAGTCTCTCCGGGGCTCCTCGTCAGGCCAAGCAAGGTACAGCCGGTAGTTACCTTCGTCATGGTGGGGCAGGAGAAAGAGCGAGTGAGAGAGAGTAACAGAGAGAGACATAGAGAACTAAAACATCAACCAGACAGCCAGACAGACAGACAGACAGACAGACTCAACGTTAATGAGAAGTGAAACACAACATTAAGTTATTCTGTCATACTTCACCATTTTCCTGTCCTTGCTGACGTCAAACTTGTTAAACTCACTCGCAGTTGGAGAGACGAACACAGAGGCACAACGAGACACACACACACACAGATATACAGACACACAATGAGACGCACACAGATATACAGACACACAATGAGACGCAGACAGATATACAGACACACAATGAGAGGCACATAGACATACAGACACACAATGAGATGCACACAGACATACAGACACACAATGAGACGCACACAGACATACAGACACACAATGAGACGCACACAGACATATAAACACACAATGAGAGGCACACAGACATATAGACACACAATAAGACGCACACAGACATACAGACACACAATGAGACGCACACAGACATACAGACACACAATGAGACGCACACAGACATAAAGACACACAATGAGACTCAGACATACAAGGACACACACACACACACACACACACACACACACATACAGACGTACAGAAACACAATGAGATTTAGACAAACTTAAGGGGCTTAAATGACAAAGGTAGAAAGAAATAAGAAGCAGACAAACAGGCACACAGACAAACAGGCACACAGACAAACAGGCACACAGACAAACAGAAAAATGGGAAAACAGACAGAGAGAAAAAAGAAAGACATCGCCAGACTTTAATGAAACCCTCTGAAATGACAACACAGCCGCCACCACCATCACTACAACAGAACAACATACTGTAACGGGGCCCTGGAAATAAATATCTACCTGGCTCTTAATTACAGGTGAGTCACTAATGATAATTATTTAGAATAGAGAGAGTCCTTGTTGTTCATTTTGATTACTGTGAAAGAAAGAAAGAAAGAAAGAAAGAAAATGAACATAAAATATAACTATATATTGTACCTATAGTAGACGTTGTTGAGGTACGATAATAATGGAATTCTCTATTTAGACAAACTATTGAGGTTCAGGAGAGTCAAGTTAGTGTAGATAAGACATTAAATAACAATAACTATCACCATCAGTAAGTTGTTTATGGGCTCAGTATCATTTAATAACATCACTCACTTGATGTATGTAAACATAAAAGAAAACGGATCTAAAAAATTTTATGGGTAACTGACTTAGACACGACAGTGGAGGAGGGGTAGGAGGAGAAAGAAGGGGGAGGGGAAGGAGAGAGGAGGAAGGAGAAGAGGAGGGGGAAGGGAAAGAGAGGAGGAAGAGGAGGAGGTATTACATCTCACACTGCTTTGATGCGAAAGTTCTTTGTGAGGGAGGCGACACCAAGGTCTCTTACGATTAGATGTGAAATGAATGTCCTTTGGAAACCTAAGACAGAATAGATCTAAGAGAGAGAGAGAGAGATCCCCCCCCCCCCTCCAAAAGATCCTTCGACGATAGATCTAAAACTATTGTCATTCGCCGTAAAGAAAGGCTCAGACTTCATTAAAGCCGTAAGAGGAAGTTTAGAATTTACGAGGAACACACGTCTTCTGCGGGAGTTTTTAGCCTTGGCCGCAGGAGCCACGGAATTAGCTGAGTGAGGACAATGTGTCAAGCTCTGCCGCGACGTGGGTGAGAGAGAGAGAGAGAGAGAGAGAGAGAGAGAGAGAGAGAGAGAGAGAGAGAGAGAGAGGCATAAAACGAAAGGGTAGATAAAAGACACAGGTAAATAAACCAGGTAATTACATATAACAAATAGAATCCAACACACTAAATGATGGAATAAGAGGAAGAAAAAACATAAAGAAAGGAAGATATAGAAAGAAAAGGATAAAAACAGATAAAAAGAGAAACAGGGACTTACAAAGGAGGAAAATAATGAGACAGATAGACCAAATGAGACAAACAGACAGACAGATAAATAGGTAGACAGGTAGAGACAGTGAGAGAGAACCATCAAGACAGAAATGAAGGCAAGACAGATAGGTGTAGTGGAGGTGTAAGAGGTGTAGTGAAGGTGTAAGAGGTGTAGTGGAGGTGTCGTGGAGGTGTAAGAGGTGTAGTGGAGGTGTAAGAGGTGTAGTGGAGGTGTAAGAGGTGCAGTGGAGGTGTAAGAGCTGTCGTGGAGGTGTAAGAGGTGTAGTGGAGGTGTAGTGGAGGTGTAAGAGCTGTCGTGGAGGTGTAAGAGGTGTAGTGGAGGTGTAAGAGGTGTAGTGGAGGTGTAAGAGCTGTCGTGGAGGTGTAAGAGGTGTAGTGGAGGTGTAAGAGGTGTAGTGGAGGTGTAAGAGCTGTCGTGGAGGTGTAAGAGGTGTAGTGGAGGTGTAGTGGAGGTGTAAGAGGTGTAGTGGAGGTGTAGTGGAGGTGTAAGAGGTGTAGTGGAGGTGTAATGGAGGTGTAGTGGAGGTGTAAGAGGTGCAGTGGAGGTGTAGTGGAGGTGTAAGAGGTGTAGTGGAGGTGTAAGAGCTGTAGTGGAGGTGTAAGAGGTGTAGTGGAGGTGTAAGAGGTGTAAGAGGTGTAGTGGAGGTGTAAGAGCTGTCGTGGAGGTGTAAGAGGTGTAGTGGAGGTGTAGTGGAGGTGTAAGAGCTGTCGTGGAGGTGTAAGAGGTGCAGTGGAGGTGTAGTGGAGGTGTAAGAGGTGTAGTGGAGGTGTAAGAGCTGTAGTGGAGGTGTAAGAGGTGCAGTGGAGGTGTAGTGAAGGTGTAAGAGCTGTCGTGGAGGTGTAAGAGGTGCAGTGGAGGTGTAGTGGAGGTGTAAGAGCTGTCGTGGAGGTGTAAGAGGTGTAGTGGAGGTGTAAGAGCTGTCGTGGAGGTGTAAGAGGTGCAGTGGAGGTGTAGTGGAGGTGTAAGAGGTGTAGTGGAGGTGTAAGAGGTGCAGTGGAGGTGTAATGGAGGTGTAAGAGGTGTAGTGGAGGTGTAAGAGCTGTCGTGGAGGTGTAAGAGGTGAGGGTATGCGGCACACACTCACCCAGGGGACCAATGGACTATTTTTTGGTTCCTCTGAGTCACGAGGTTTCTTGGTTCAGTCCAGTGAGAATTTTACAAGGTGCTGAAACTTGTAGTCCTGTTATTACTACTATTACTCAGTGAGGCATCGGGTCCTTGTGTTGTTAGTGTGTGTGTGTGTGTGTGTGTGTACAGGGTTCAAGATACAACTGTTGAAGGCTTAAGAGGGAGACTTCCATGTAGAAGTAAACTAATACAGACAGATGATAATAATAAATATGATATGTATAATCGTCTTGACAACTAATCACACACACACACACACACACACACACACACACACACTGCTCCTACAACAAGTCATACAGATGGAGTTAACATTATATTAATCTAGTTCTTTGAGATACTAAAAAAAAAAAAAAAAATACGATTTATGACACACCAGAACAACATTAACCATAATTAAGACAGACAGGAAGGGAATCCAGATCATAAGGTATACAAGAACTCACAAAAAAACATCAACAAAAACAACGACACAGACAGATACATAATTCCCAACCACGAAAAAATATCTACGAGTATAAAAAAAAAAAAGAAGAACTGGTCACGCCTCCAAGAAGATGAAGCACCGGAGATAACAAGACAAAGGCGACATTAAGTCAGACTCCCTCTAGGAAGAAAAAAATAAATAATGTGCCTCAAAACCCCGTGTGTAATTGAAGAGTGGTGCTTGACCTGAGGCTACAGCTGCTTCCTCATCTTCCAGGCGGAACGTGCTCATGGAACCAATGGCCTGGAAATGAGTTATCCATACCCCGCACTCACTCACTCGCTAGCTCGCTCGCTCGCCTTTGCCTCCTCCTCCTCCTCCTCCTCCTCGGACACGCCTCGGAAGACGCATTTTCCTGAGTTGTGATGGTGGTTGTGGAAGGGTGACGTCTTCTGGTTAATCTCACACGCCCATGACTGAAGTATGTAAATGGTGTGTCAAATATATTGTTTAATAGAGGAAGAAATCACTGATACGGCGGAGGAACCTTGTCAAGTTGTGGTGTCTGGCCACTGAGATATTCCCCGAGTCAAGGTGGCCACGTAGATACTTCTCAAGGCCCTGGTGACCACTACATATATCACGTCATAATATTTTACCATTGTAGTTGTTATGAATAATGATGTCTCGGTGTTACAAACAAAATAAACTAACTAATTCCCATTTTAGAGTAAATTGTTTCACCTCTTCAATAATAAAACGTTGCCGAATATTTCTAACATCACGAAGAAGATAAAACAGGGAAGGTAACTGAGAGGAACATCACCAGTCCATCACGCTGAAAGATTACGGCATCAGCGAAGATCTCCATTATTCTTACACCGAGAATAATGTGATGTGGGTCTGAGGTTACACAGACAGATATGAACGGTTGGAACATCGAGCTGGTGCAAATCTTTCAATCCATTACAGAGAACGGACAGGGTATACTTAACTAATCAGAAATGTTAGCCACTGTCTGCTGTCTGGACTCTGGTGCATATTAAAACAATCCCACCCTGTGAGAAATATATATTTGTAATACTATGATGAAATACTTTACATAAGGTTTCATAAAAGGATCAAAGAGATTTTTTTTATGAATCTCTGGGAAGTTTTGAAGGATGTAGTTATTGTAGTTTATCGAATATATATATAAAATGTGTTTCTTACTGTTATAATTGCATCTTCACACCATCTTCATAAAGGTCTGAGATGGTGAGGGTCTTAAAACACACACACACACACTATTTTCTTCATTCCCTTCATCTATTTTCTAATTTTCCTTTCACCCTTGAGAGAAAAATAAGGTATTATAAGAGGTTCCATTGTTTCCCCTACACGTTTATCTTTTTCCCCTCATCGCCTCTTCTTTATTCCCTAGATTTAACTCTTTTTCCCCCTCTACACATTTATCTCCCACATTCCCTCCCACCTCCATTACTTCTCATAATCTTCCACAAAATCTAATCTCTCTCTTCTCTCTCCTCTTTCACCCTCCGTCTCCCTCCCTCATTATATTACCTCCCTGCACTCTCCTCTCCCTACTCCCACCCCTTCCATTCCTCACCATTCTTATTCCCTCCGCCTCACTTTCCTTCTATCTCTCTCACCTACCACTCATCCTACCCTACTGTTTCTCTCCATCCCTCTTCCTCCCTTTACTCTCCCCTCAGAGGCCAGGGCAGAGCATTAATAAAGAGAGTAAATGAAATAGCAGAGTCAATCTACCTAATTATCCAAGGAAACAGACGAGCGCCATCTATCTAGCGTGGGTGAGGCAGGGCTAAGATGTAGGGGGGAGGAGGATTTACTGCCTGCCTAGGGGAGACGCAAGTGGCCCTGGATGGTAGAGAGAGGGAGAGAGAGAGAGAGAGAGAAGGAGGGAGGGAAACAGAGAAAGACAAAAGGAAGGAGAGAAAGCGAGGTCTAGGAGATGGAGACTAGGAGATACGTAAAGAGAAGCAGGAGATATAAGTAAACTCTACAGAGATACAAAGACTAGGAGACCCACACAGGAGATAAAGAAGACATAAAGCTTAGGAGACAAGAAAGGTTAAAATACACATAGTCTGAGAGATACAAATGCCAAGAGATACATAATAAATGATAAACATGATACTAGAAGATACATAAATAAGGAGGTAGACAGACAGACAGACAGACAGACAGACAGACAGACAGACAGAGGAAAAAAAATCTTATATCGTCTCTTACGTGAAAGTCACTTTGCTCTCCCTGGGGACAGCTGTAGAATGTCTTAAGTTCCTTGTGCATTATCCTCGGGTTTCTCTCTTACGACTTTCTCTGTCTCCTGTAAAGATGTCGTAAGCATAAATCGTAAAAGTTTTGATGCGTCATCTCATAAGGGAGGAACAACTGGGAGGGAGAGATAACTGGGAGGGAGAGATAACTGGGAGGGAGAGATAACTGGGAGGGAGAGATAACTGGAAAAGAGAGATAACTGGGAAGGAGAGATAACTGGGAGGGAGAGATAACTGGAAAAGAGAGATAACTGGGAAGGAGAGATAACTGGGAGGGAGAGATAACTGGGAGGGAGAGATAACTGGGAGGGAGAGATAACTGGGAAGGAGAGATAACTGGGAGGGAGAGATAACTGGGAGGGAGAGATAACTGGGAGGGAGAGATAACTGGAAAAGAGAGATAACTGGGAGGGAGAGATAACTGGGAAGGAGAGATAACTGGGAGGGAGAGATAACTGGGAGGGAGAGATAACTGGGAGGGAGAGATAACTGGAAAAGAGAGATAACTGGGAGGGAGAGATAACTGGGAGGGAGAGATAACTGGGAAGGAGAGATAACTGGGAGGGAGAGATAACTGGGAGGGAGAGATAACTGGGAGGGAGAGATAACTGGAAAAGAGAGATAACTGGGAGGGAGAGATAACTGGAAAAGAGAGATAACTGGGAGGGAGAGATAACTGGAAAAGAGAGATAACTGGGAGGGAGAGATAACTGGAAAAGAGAGATAACTGGGAGGGAGAGATAACTGGGAGGAAAAGATCTGTGGTCATAGTGGCAATAACGACAGTTTTTTTGTGTGTGTACTATGATAAATATGGTTGAATTTTCCATAATTTTTTGTTCGTTCGTGAGGATGTCTGAGTCACCCATACAAACTGATGATATATATTGCCTTTCATTTTCATTGGCTTACATCTCAAGAACCTGAAAGCTCTCAAACACGTCAATTAATACAATGAGAGTTTTAGTTCAGACAGTTAATGAAGACGAATTGAAAACAAAATAATAACCCCAATATGGCTGTTCAAGCTTTCAACCATTCAGCTTGATCTACGAGAGCTGTTGGTGCTACTGAAAGAGACACACTACCTAGAAATCACAAGTCTGTAGTTGTATAGAATTTTAAAGACTTCATTCACCACTACAGTACAAAATAAATAAATAAATAAATATGTAAATAATAATAGTAATCATAACTACTATGTAATATTCTATAAAGTAAATCCATCTGGCGGAGAGGAAGTGAACTACAGATACACGTACTGTACTTGTGGTTTGTACCTCGATAACTCGGCATTATTCGCCTCATTATTAATATCAGAATATACTCTAACTCGGTTTTATACGTAGATCTGCAGCTGGTCTTATATTTTTTCAGTTAATTTCCTAAATATTACGCCAAAGAGTTGTGTATTCCCCCATATCCTCCCCCAAAGAGCTGTGTAGTCCCCCCCACATCCTCCCCCAAAGAGCTGTGTAGTCCCCCCCACATCCTCCCCCAAAGAGCTGTGTAGTCCCCCCACATCCTCCCCCAAAGAGCTGTGTAGTCCCCCCCACATCCTCCCTCAAAGAGCTGTGTAGTCCCCCCACATCCTCCCCCAAAGAGCTGTGTAGTCCCCCCATATCCTCCCCCAAAGAGCTGTGTAGTCCCCCCATATCCTCCCCCAAAGAGCTGTGTAGTCCCCCCCCCACATCCTCCCCCAAAGAGCTGTGTAGTCCCCCCCACATCCTCCCCCAAAGAGCTGTGTAGTCCCCCCACATCCTCCCCCAAAGAGCTGTGTAGTCCCCCCACATCCTCCCCCAAAGAGCTGTGTAGTCCCCCACATCCTCCCCCAAAGAGCTGTGTAGTCTCCCCACATCCTCCCCCAAAGAGCTGTGTAGTCCCCCCCCACATCCTCCCCCAAAGAGCTGTGTAGTCCCCCCCCACATCCTCCCCGATTCATGTACTCCTCCAAGTCAACATTATACACCAGAGGAAACCAATGTGCCTGGCCATAAGGGATGTGTCCGCAGTCAGCACATTAACAGAGGCGGCGGGCGACGGGGGAGGGCTCTCTGGGGGCCCACACCTCCACCCTTTCTGGGGCAATAAACAGCCCTAGGGTCACACCTCCCCCTCCCCCTGCAGGCGGTGAGGGTGAGGGTAAGTGGGTGTCGCTGCCTCCCCGTCGACCACCACATTCATCTCCTGGGCCAGGATTGACGGAGAGGCCTGGCGACGGTGGGGAGGAGACAGGAGAGATGGCCAACTCGGCAGATGGCCCATTCCACTTTCTTTATGGCCGTCTTACCCCCGCGCCTGAAGCTGGCCTCATTGATTCCGCCATAACTCCTCTCTTTTTATGGTGGTATTGATTCTTTGATGAAGCACCCAGTCCCTGCACTTATTCTTAATTGGATTTTATCCTCCGGGTTGTTTATAATTATTTATCGCTTGTGTGTTGAGCAAGTGAGTTAGAAATGACTTTATTTTAAGAGAGAGTCGAGCTCCAGCGCTGGCTTAATGACTGTTCCGTCCTCTTTACGAGCAGTCGGCGTCGTCCAGGCTTGAGATACTGGCCAGCCGCGACGCTCACCCATTGGTCGAGAGGTCGTTGCTGCCGCTGTAATTGGTCATGTGTGCAGATTTGTGAAGTCTAACCCACTTATCGCCAGGCAGGTTTCTCCTCCTAATGCATGTTATTTCATTTTTGCTGATCTTGTTGGCGTGTAAGCGATGGGCGGGGGGGAGGACGTGTGACGGCCGCCGGTGTCCAGGGACAAAGGAAGCTGGTGAGGAGGAAAGCTAAACGAGCCTTTGGCGTGTGGTGAACTAGACGGTTGGCTCGCTGCTCCTTCCGCGTCTCCTCGCGTTTTCTGACGTCACCTGCCGTCTCTTGCTGTCTCCTGACGTCTTCTGACGTCTCCCATAGATTATTAACTCTTTCTGTTGTCTCCTGTTATCTCCAATCGTCTCTTGCAGTCTGCCGTCATCTGCTGACGTCTTCTGTTGTCTCTTGAGGTATCTCAACGTCTCTCATCGTTTACTACTGGACACCGTTTTCACCTACACGAACTGTTCATTTTCATTCACGCCATCACTATTTCTATAAAAATTTTGTGTCTCAGATATTCCCGGTAAGTTAATAGGTCTCTGGGGTAGTAATGTCTACTACAAGTGGGGCACAGTTCATAAGGAGTTTCCTATACGCCATTAAGGATGGTAAGTGCCACGTAAACGCGCTCTTAACGCACAAGTGGGTCGTTACCTGTGTGTTTCATGGCCGGTGGCATTAGTGTATTGCTCGTCGGGGAAGGCCCAGGTCGTCTACAGGTTGTCCACAGGCCCCCCCCCCCCTACTAGTCACTTCAAGAATAGGTTTTCCTGGTCATAAGTAACACCTTCACATCATCACCACCTCTACTAACTCACCAGCACCATTATGAACCTCCCAGCAGAGTTTCAGGTACTCCAGGTGAGTGAGTCAGTAAGTCAGATCCTCACTAACCCGGCAGGTAAGACCAGGTGACCAAAACGCTACATCATCAACAAACAGCAGCAGCAGCAGCAGCTCCCCCTCACAACACTGTTACCTCCTCAAGCAGGATCAAGACGCAAAAATAATGATAACTGATACTAATGATAATACTGATAAGCGTTGTGTGTGTGTGTGAGAGAGAGAGAAAGACACAAATACACACGTAGAAATAAGTAAACAAACAGACAGACAGACAGACTGACAGACTGACAGAAGAGAACAAGAGACAGAGAGAAACACAGAGACAGGAAGATTGAATCACAAAGGCAAAGAAAAAGGCCCAAAAAAAGAAACTGGGAATTAAAAAAGTGGCCCCGAAAACCCAGCCTCCCTTGACGAACACGCCCAGTACACTGAAACAGACGCCTGACAGACACACGGCACAGAAAACCCCGCACCAGACGCCTAATGTATATATAATCACGCTTGAGAAAAAAATTGTCAAAAAATCGCTTTGGAGAAGAGAGAAAGAGAGATAGAGAGAATTAGAGAGAGAGAGAGATGGATGAGGCGCAGGCAGGCACAAGGTGTGGATATCCCTGGCGTGTTGTCAGAGGCTGAACCAACACCTGTGCATACTAATCACCTCTGAAGCCCCACCGTCTTACCTGACCACCTCACATCACCATCTAGATTTATTAAGGTAAATCAGGGGTTTTCAGATTTGATGGTGTACAAAGCTGTTACTGATGATTTATGAGACACGTGTAACGCTGACTTACGAATAAATTTTGTCTTTATGAAAATTTAGGGAAATGAGGTTTTGGAATATATTGAGGAAAAATATACTCAGCTATATGTCTGTCTGTCTGTCTGTGTCTGTATAATCATGCCATTAATCTCTGTAAAGTGTGATGTATCTGTGTAACTACAGGTATATTTATCTGTCCGTCTGTCTGTTTATTTAATGATCATTGTATCTAACACACACACACAAACACACCAAAACACACACACACACACACACACACACACACACACACACACATACATACACATACACACACACACCAAAACACACACATACACAAAAAAAAAATATATAAAATAAAATCCACCATCGTCAAAGGTCTGTTCACCAACTAGTTATACACGTTCCCTCACCTAGTCATATAGCGAGAGCCTCTGTCGCCTACTTCAGCAATATTCTCCGTTGGACTGTAAACTGTTGGGGAAACATTGAGAAATTCACCACATTTATATCTCGTGTGAGTCTCAGGTAACAGCAAGTGAGAGAGAGAGAGATCAGTGGAGTTCTCTTTATTACCTTAAATTACCTGTCTATGTTGCAGGTATATGAATCAGGTGAAATAGCTTAAAATTCAGTTTTATAGTGTGTGTGTGTGTGTGTGTGTGTGTGTGTGTGTGTGTGTGTGCGTGTGTGTGTGTGTGCATTGTTTGTATGTGTATAAAACTCGAACTATAGTGATGTGTTTAGGGGTGTGTGCATGACTGAAATACACAACGAGTTCATTAATACCTGCACACGCTAGTTGGATATACTGTGCATGATGCTGACACTTTGAGCTGACTGTCTCACCCTCTCTGTACTACATGACACCAGGACCACATGGCTGACACTTTGAGCTGACTGTCTCACCCTCTCTGTACTACATGACACCAGGACCACATGGCTGACACTTTGAGCTGATTATCTCACCTTCTCTGATACATGACACCAGGAACCATGTGGCTGACACTGTGGGCTGACTATTACTCGTGTCAGTCTGTGGTGTTTCACTGTGGAAATACATTGTTTACAGCTCGTGTCTTTACGTGAATTAATTGGACAAACAACACGCCGCTCCCAGTGTCAGCAGCTGATTGTGTGTTATGTACAAACGACCTCCGCCTCACCCTATCTGCAGTTGAGTTTATGACTCGGCCAGCGTTTAATTAGCCCCCAAATGACCCAAATTATCGCACTGATCATGTCATTTTGCCACCAATTAGCGGAGGGTAAGGCGGGACTACGTGGTGACGGGGGACTGTTGATGACTCTTTCCTGCCACACACACACACAGACACACACACACACACACACACGGACGATGAGTTTCCCCTCTGGGCTCATGTGTTATTATATTGGCCGACACTTATTATGATACAGAAATACTCCCCATCCCTGTTATACGTACGACCTGTTATACGACCACTCCCTGTTATGCGACCACCCCTGTTATACGACCACCCTTGTTATACAAACACCCCTGTTATACGACCACCCCTGTTATACGACCAACCTTGTTATACGACCACCCCTGTTATACAAACACCCCTGTTATACGACCACCCCTGTTATACGACCACCCCTGTTGTACAAACACCCCTGTTATACGACCACCCCTGTTATACGACCACCCCTGTTATACGACCACCCCTGTTATACGACTGATCTCTCCCTGCCCACATCCTTCCAGTACCTGCCTCCCCTCCCTGACGACCCCCCATTAACCACCCTCCCTACCTAATTCTCTTAGTTATACCATCCCCTGCCAACCACACCATGCCTCCCCCTGTGAACCACCCTTTAGGTCCCTCCGACAACCACCCGTCCCTGCCAATCACCCCCTTGCTTCCCCTGCCAACCGCCCCTTTGCTTCCCCCCCTGCCAACCGCCCCTTTGCTTCCCACCCTGCCTTTAACACCGGCGCTGTGTCAATAGATCAAAATGAACGGGCTGGTCATAAAATGTCAGCCACTGTACCATTACGTCGAATACGTCATGCGTAATGAGGTGGCGAGGTTGTGTGTGGCAGGGTGAGGGAAGGAGGGGGGGGGGAGAGGATGGGGGATGGTGGGAGGGGGGAGGAGGGTTGTGATTGTTTGGAATGGTGTGGTGGTATTATTGATGGGGGTGTTAATGGGTTGATGAGTGGGGGTTAGTGGGGGTGTGGGTGAAGAGTCAGTACACACACACACACACACACACACACACACACACACACACACACAAACACACACAGCCGTTCCTCACTATTTATCCTCTCCATCACCGGTTATTCGCACGTTTATTCACTTTTCTAATTCTCAAGAAGTTAGTGGTCAAGCACGGACTTCTGGATGTACACCTGGACATGTCAGTGTTGGTGTAGTTGGGCGTTACACAATTTATACTTGGTGTTCTCGCAATATTCAGTGGCAGCTTGTTCCATGAGTCCACAACTCTCACTGCAAACAAGTTAGATTTTTCTTTTTTAGATTGCCCCCGAGGGGACTAGTTTATTGGGCACCCCCTTACATCCTGTGCAAGGTGAAACGCAGAAGCGTTTACAGCGCCCATCTGGGAAGCATGCTAAGTTTATGCTTGCCTTTATGACTCATGCATTAAGGGCATAAAAACCTGAAGGGTCATAGGTTTTGTCAGCAAGTTACATAAGGTGACAGAAGTTAGTTGTAACAGTTTTATGTGCTGGCAGCTTCCTTGGCTTGAGGCTGTGGCCTCTTGACCTCTTCTCTTGTGAGTGTGGTCATATAAACGTCAATAACTCTCCTACAGTATCAACTAATATTCCCCACTTTACTTTTGATAAATGAAACAAACTGAGCAGCACAGCAGCCATTATTGACAGTTTAAAACATATCTAGGGGGCCACGTCTCCACCTACCTGTTGTTAATATCCCAACTACCTCACAAAACCCAGACCATAGAACCTTCACCTAACTCTCTCCACCTGGCTACAACAGGTGACGTCAGGCCCGCATGTTGACGGTCTGGATTGATTAGTAAATTTAATGAGTCACCAGGTAAGCCAAGCTCATGTGTAGGTCACACTGTTATGCGCACCATCATGTGTAAAATAGTAAATAGGACCACCAGACTCCAAATGAGGTAACATAATTTAAATCCTCTAATCACAGAGTCTAATCCAAACTAGATATTCAAGAGATTTTCGTATTAATCCAATGAGTTTGTTTACAAGGCTCATGTGTTTCTCATTTCACTTTTTTATCAACACAAACACCAAAACCGTACTTGTATTTTCAGTTACTGTACTTATGACTTCATCTCCAATATGTTGATACGCTTGGCATACTTCTTTTACCAAAAATATCTCCAAGTTGCAGCCTCTTACATTTTTTGAGTCAGAACTTAGCATATATTCATGTGGCGTGATGCTTGAAGCTGGCAGAGATAATTTCACCAGTCTTCACAACCAAACTTCTAATTTGTTTAACTTCCATGGTGTCCTTAGTAAACATTTGTGCGTAAAAGTGAATCGCAGGTCATAGCACACTGCCCTACGGGACACCACTTATCACGGGTATACAAGAGGAGCTTTTACTCTACACCACCACACATTAGGTCGTAGGACTGAAATTAATCAAACTATGGTGATGATCTTTTCCAAATACAGAGGTCCCTTATGTTAGTCACAAGGAATCTTCACCCTCTTCCTTGGTCCTCCTGATGGGTGCTGGGAGTTTAGTGTAAATGTTAACACAGAGTCACGACACTTGAGAGAAGAGAACTTGACTGTAATACACGACAATGAGAATTCCCTGTGTATGTTAATGATAAACTAAATTGTATATCCTGAAAACGAGGAAAAATTGCCCACATCCTTTATTCTGAAAGCTGCATAAATTGTCTGTATCCTCTCTTACACACACACACAGACCCCCCCCCCCCCTGCTTCACAAACATGTCATCTACCAACTTCTCCCATCCCCTCCCCTCCCCCATTCGCTCTACTCCCTCCCCCTTCCCCTCCCTCAGAGACATAACAGAGAGATGGCTGTTATAAGAATCCCCCCTCTCTCCCCCCTCACCCCCCCCCACCTTGAATACAGGTATTATCTGTTTTCACTCATTCATACATAACTGTCTCATACCTGGATAATTTATCGGCTATCAGGCGCCATCCCCAGCAGGGTTATAGCGCGAAATAGCGATCATAACGGTGATATAAAGGTGATATAAGCGTGATATAAACATGGAGGTTGGGCCGGGAGAGAGCACTAGGAGAGCTCGCTATAGAGGCGTCTCCAAACACACACACTCCACCTCGTAAATATCCGTTTTATATTATTGTATATATATTTTTTCTCTCTCTCTCTCACGAGGAGTATTTCATATTTTGAGAGACGATTATGTTGATAACACTGGTGGAGGAACAAGTGGAGGTGGAGCCTTGACTGCCTCCCTCCCTCTCTCCTTCACGGCTATCTTCTTCAGAGAGGTGGACGAGTGGGAGTCATGTGTGGTGGTGAGACTGTGGTGATGAGGGTGTGGTGGTGAGGGTGTGGTGGTGAGGGTGTGGTGGTGAGGGTGTGGTGGTTGAGGGTGTGGTGGTGAGGGTGTGGTGGTGAGTGTGTGGTGCTGAGGGTGTGGTGGTGAGGGTGTGGTGGTGAGGGTGTGGTGGTTGAGGTTGTGGTGGTTGAGGGTGTGGTGGTTGAGGGTGTGGTGGTGAGGGTGTGGTGGTTGAGGGTGTGGTGGTGAGGGTGTGGTGGTGAGGGTGTGGTGGTGAGGGTGTGGTGGTTGAGGGTGTGGTGGTTGAGGGTGTGGTGGTGATGGTGTGGGTTTGAGGGTGTGGTGGTGATGGTGTGGTGGTGAGGGTGTGGGTTTGAGGGTGTGGGGGAGGTGTAGGGTAGTGAAGGGGAAAGAAAACAAGAGCAAGGATTCTATCATACACTTCGTAACAATCTATAAAGTCACTCATTACAAGATGCTTTCCCTTTCCACACTCATCCCATACCTCTCGTTCCACTCACACACAGCTCCTCTCCACTCCACACAGCCCCTTCCTACTCCACACAGCTCCTCTCCACTCACACACAGCCCATTCCCACTCCCACACAGCTCCTCTGCACGCCACACAGCTCCTCTCCACTCCACACAGCCCCTTCCCACTCCCACACAGCTCCTCTCCACTCACACACAGCCCATTCCCACTCCCACACAGCTCCTCTCCACTCACACACAGCCCATTCCCACTCCCACACAGCTCCACTCCCACACAGCTCCTCTCCACGCCACACAGCTCCTCTCCACTCCCACACAGCTCCTCCCCACTCCACACAGCTCCTCCCCACTCCACACAGCCCCTCTCCACCGTAAGCCCAACAGATCACTAGATTACAAGACGTCGTTAACCGCTAGACTAAGGTTAGGATATAAGTACCTGTTTGCTCTATGCCCCTCAAGCAGATGTGAACAAAACTTTAAGCCCATCCCATTGACCTCCGCCCTCTCACTTCCCCAGTCAGTCAGCCAGTCAGTCAGGATAGGTAACTAGAGAGAGGAGGATGATAGCTTAAAACAACAGATAATTATTATAGAACTGAGAGAAACGAAAACACGAAGATGGTGTGAATGTAGAAATAGAGACTCAAGGAAGTGAAGAAATAATAGAGTAACATGGAATCAGAAAGTATAGTAAAAGGGAAATAGAAAGACCAGAAAAATGACAAAAATATAATAATCCACAAAGAAAGAAGGCGATAAAAGTATATAAGAAAAGATATACCATGATATTATATAAAAAGTAATATTAAGAACAAAAGAAAGAAGTTTAAAAATCCCATAAAAGGTTAAAATATAAGGGAAAAA